>APFE030537113.1:161206-185626 GCA_000404065.3 Pinus taeda
GTTTGGGGGTAAGTTGGTACATCAACTTCCCGGGGTCGTAACTTTAGCATATGATCTCCGTTTGATGCGTACAATAGCTCATTAGAAAGATCTATTCGAGCACTATCATTGTTGGAACAGGAAACATTGGTCCATTGCATGGACCCATGTTGCCCCCGGATTCCCCAAAAAACGTCGTTTAGGGCCCGGAAGTTCAGGACCCGAAAAACTGCTAAAAATAGTAAGTTGTGCTACAATTAAGGAAACTGAAAATGATGAGAAAGACAATGGTGGGGGTCTAGGTGGACTTGGCAGGTGGTCACCAATATCCACCTGGATCATTAATAAACGTAAAAATCGCAGAAGCCTACCACCACTTTTTCCTAGCCACCAAAATAAAGGGGAGTGACCCAAATTTTTACTTAACCCTTAAAAGAAAAGTTTGCAACTATTGATTTTATCCCTACAATGGTAAAAAACACTAAGAGTAGATGCCACAAACAAATAAAATGGGTTGCAAGGAAGCAACTGAAGTGGAGTAGCCAAAGTGAACAATTGAGAAGGGCCACAGAGAAGTCACATAGCAGGAATTATCAAGGGAAGAGGTAGATTGTTGGGTTTTTTTTTTTGAATAATTGTTGAAAACTAATTTATTTATTTATTTATTTTTAATTTTTTGATTTATTTTTTATTTTTATTTTTTTTAAATTTTATTTTTTTATTTAATTTTTTGGGGTTTCTTGCAAAAAGGAGCAAGGGTTTTATAAACGTTTCTTTCTGAAGGATTTTATGTGGAATTTTTTTTATTTTAGGAAAAGAAGTAGGGTTTTTCATTTCAAGAATGACCAAATCTATCAAAAATAAAATTTTAACACTAGTGGAAAAAATGTAGAAGGAGGAAAATTCTTAAAATTTAATTTTTTAACGGAGAAGAAAAAAAATTGAAAAGGAGGAAAACCATAAGCAAAGGATTAACGTAGGTGAATCCACTCAAATTTTAAAAAACAATTTGGGAGCTCGTGTAGGAAGAAAAAAATTGCAAAAATAACTAATGCCAAGTTTGAGGTGGAAAAATTCACTGGTAACAATAATTTTGCAATGTGGAAATTGAAGCTATGAGATTTGTTGGTGAAAAAAGGTTTTCACAAAGCATTAGATGGGGTAAGGAAGAGACCTGTCGGCATGCCTTATTTGGAATGGGAGGATTTGGACGCTCGAGCTCTCACTACCATCAGGTTGCGTCTAGAGGATGATGTTCTCTTCAACGTTGTTGAAGAAACATTAACAATAGGTTTGTGGGGTAAATTGGGAACTTTATACATGATCAAATCTCTAACCAAAAAAAATTACTTGAAGAGGGAGGTAAGATCACTTAAATGTATTTAATACACTTATTTTCCAGTTGACTGATATGGAGGTTAAATTTGAAGAAGAAGATAAATCCATTACTTTGTTATGCTCCTTACCCAATTCTTGGGACCATTTTATGAGTTCTATCAGTTTGAGAAGAACCGGATCTCTAAAATTTGATTCAATTGTGGGAGCTCTCTTCTCTGAAGAAGTACAAAGAAAGTCTACCACTGAAACTTCCATGCCAGAAGCTATGGTAGCTAGAGGATGGTCTAGGGAGTGATATGGATTTATGAAGGAATGAAATGAAATAAAGATTTAAACATAACCACATAGATATAATGAATCAAAACCTCAATTAATAAATAACAATTACTGAAAACATTTTACAAGTAGAAAGGAAGAAAACTAGCTCGGGCAATGGTAGCTTATCTTTGAGAAGAGATGTGAGGCTACATGCCTTTTGAACTCAGTTACAATGAGGCTATGAGGCATTTTTTATCATGAAGAAACAATGAGAAACCCTAAACATCCAATAACCTAACCTAGGAGAAGAAGCACCAAAAGCTTGTGGGCCTTAATGGGGTTTGTTGGAATGTCAACTTCTTGGGGTCGTAACTTTGGCATATGATCTCTATTTGACATGCATGTAGCCCGTTAGAAAGATCCATCTAAGGAAATGTTGGCTTGAGGGGGCTTAGACCCAAGTTCAGAGTTAGCTACGCTAACCAACAAAACCCTACACTACCGGCCCTTTCGGCAACAACCCGCGTAATGCAGGCGACAGTTTCACTCGAGGCTGTATTGGGGGATGCTAGAACCAAGTTTTTGCATCCAAAAGACCATGTGATGTGTTTCTGTTACTTTTAGGGCTTTATTCCGACCTTCGCGAACCCTAACCCTTGAGGCCCAGAAATTATAGTATTTAACAGATAATAGATTCAAACTCTTCGCTAATTTTTCTAACCATTCATAACACCAGGTAATTAAATAGATCTACCCCTTTTGCACATCTATTAAGTTTTTTTCATGATAACTTGCAGTAAATAGAGCGAATATACAGTAAATTCAGAAGTAAACAATAACACACATATACACAGATAATGCTCCAAAGCAACCCTTATTATGTTCAGATATTTAATTACAGACTCTTTCCACCCTACGCACACAGTTGCAGGGGCCCGCACACTCATCTGCAGACTTACCAAGGTCTCTGTGTGCATAGCTGCAGGAGCCTTCCCCTTCGCCTAAGTACAGAAAACAAACTTCTCTTCCTTAGATCATTCACACATAGATTCATCGATATCTCTCATGACTCTCTTTGACTCCTTTTTATATCATTCTCTATTACAATACCATGGTCCACGTACCATGGGTGGGTCAAAAAACAACTTAACTCCTAACAAATTAAGGGGATTTGACATTCCTAAATCCTCTTTGACTCCTATTGGCCTGTGCGCTCCTCTCCTCAAAATTTAGAGACTTTAGAATAATAACAAAACAGTTTACAAAATTGACCCTGTCCCAACAGGCCCCCAACGCAAAGTCATGAATCGTACCCGAGTCATTCTGCCGGTGTTGCCTCGATATTTGTTTGCAGACTGCTAAAATTTGTTTTCAATGCTTGAAGATTTGTCGTTTCCTGCCCAACGGCCTAACAAACTTCCTTAACCAATTTCTTTATAGTTGGACCTTCAACTACAAGGCCCATGGTTCTTTGTGTTTGCTACATAGCCTTCATCCTACTATGAACCATCTGTGTCAACTGATTTGCGTCATCTGCCCAGGGCTGTGTCCTTGAGGATATGACGCATGCCTTCCGAAACAACTCATCGATCTTAGTCTGGATGAATTTCCCCTCCTACATTTGGGTGAACCATTGCACTAGTGCTAAGGTTTGTGTTGTAGCTCTATTCTCATCGAACTGCCTTTTCTTTTCTCAGATATTTGCTTCGATTTTTTGCAAGGTTGAATCCTCCTGCAGCGAGGTCCATAGTTCCATGGTCTATTCAAACAACTGGGTGCAATCCTTGACTACAACTTCCAGTGTAGTCATGTCTTCTTTAATAGCAGCCTCACACTTCTCTCTAACTTACGGAGGAGTGGTTGGCTGGAGCTTAAGTTGAAGCTGAGATATCTACAGCTGCAGCTCAAAACAAACTTTTCCAATCTCCCCCTTTTATTCTTTCACCGTGGAAGCTAACTTATGGATCTTCTCCAAGGAGGTCACTTCTAATGGGATCTAGAACTCAGGAAGCTCACTATAGGCTTGCGCTATTGCTACTTTTAGCTACTGACTATGCACAATGACTTCTTCCCATTCCGTAAGTTCCTGCGCCTTTTCCTCGAACATCTACTGGTGTTTGGTCTTTACTTCTATGATGACTAGTAATGCTCATTGTTCCTGAACCCTAAGCGCATTTGATACCCCTTGATGAAGCTCATGCAATATATGAATAGGGAGCATTGCAAGGTTCAGATTCAAATTCTTAAAGTGCACTAGGCGTGCCTTGTGTTCTAAAGTCTCAACATGTAGTGAGCCCTTCGGTAACTACACTGCGTGGAGGTATGAGGTGATATCCGCTACTAAGGTTGTCCCGCTCGCTTCCTTCAAGCTCACTTGCTTCAAGCTCCGCCTGTCCAATGCTTGCTTGAATAATCCTTGCCTAGACCTGCAATTCCTTCAAGCCCTGCTGCACCTTGTCTAGTGTCTGATGGTACTGGTCCTCAATGTGGCTCCAAATATTCTCTATTATGTCATGGACCATGTTATCGATCTTGTCCTGGTCCCCCTCTGTGAGGACCAAAGGTGTCATGCTCGCAGACTTGTCATATTTCTGCTTCTTGTGTGGTCTTGTGGAACTCCGCTTCTGCCTCTTTTTGAAAATGAAGGGGGACTCCAAGCTTGCACACCCTTCCTCTTCACCCTCTGTCTCGACCTATTCATTGGTGCGCTCTATTTTAGATTCGCTGAGGTCAATAGTGGCCTACGATGTGGTAGCAACTTTCTCCTTTGGCACCTCTGTCTCTTTGGCAGAGAACTTCTCTTTTGGTGCTTCCCTCTCCTTGGAAGAAGCCTTCTTCTGCTGTGGGACCTTTTCCTTTTCTGCAACCTTTTCCTTCACAAAAGCCTTCTGGGCTTCCTTCTTCTTCTTGTTCGCTACTACTGTAGTAGCTGTGGTTTTCTGTGTTTCATCTTCGACAACCTTGCTGGTTCCTGCACCTACATCAAATGGGGTGAGCTAGTCACTTGACCATTTACTAACGACCCCCATAATATCATCTTTGGCAACCAAGTATGGCAACTTATGCCATGTGCCCGTGCCATATTTCTTCGTGTTGATAGACAAATTATGAAAATTTGCCTTGAAATCAACAACATTCACATACTAGGCATGCAAACTTGGTGATAACTACGGTCGTTGGTTAATCAACATCCTCAACTCTGATTCAAACAGGACCCAAAATATCTTCGTCTCCATTACGTGCTCAGGGTCCTTTGTCGCCCACAACGAGGTGAATTTCATAACCTTGCATAGGTCTGGATCATGCTGCGGAAACTAGCTTTCCTTCGGCGTCCTCCATGCCACTAGTGTGATCAACAAAAGTAGCCACGCGTAGTGGAATGCCTTGCCATCTCCCAAGCCTCTCGTAAATCTTGTAAAAACTCTTGACATAAATACTTAGCCCAATTATATTGGACTCCCTTGGCGCACTGTGTAGTTAGATATACGACTGGCACTGACACTTCATTAGCATGACATTTCCTCATGTTCTTCTCGACCAGTATTTGTGTAGCGAATTGTACCACGCCATCTGATATGGAACTAATCGCATAGCTGCGCAACTTATTCACTAGCCCAAAGTTACTTTTCATCTAGTCTGCCAGCTTCTTCTCCTGCGATTTTCATACGAAAGCATCCGCAGGGTCCACTCCTTGATATGGAAACATTGTGATTTGGTGGATTAACATATCAGGGATTGGGATGGGCCCTCCCAACCAAAGGCACCCATCATGAACCAACTTCAATAATTGAAGCACACAAACCATGTTAATGGTGCTACGAATGAAATGCGATAGCCACAACATGTTGAGCAACCCCGCAAACTCAACTCCGACCACCCACTTCATTTGTTTGAGTCGTGTAAGATCCGACTCCTCATAGTATACCTTCTTCAGGTATTTGCTCATTTCCAGCTATGAGAACTTCGCATGATCCCTAGGTCCAGGTCCTCCATATTTAAATATGGTATTTGGGCTAGAATATTTCCCTCAAAAGGTACGTTCTTTGGTAGCAATGGGGTGGAGACCATGAATTTCCCCGAATCTGGGTCTTTAGTAACCTTGGCAGTGGATTTCCTTGGTGAGATATAAGGCGGTAGCCAAGTAATAGACACGACTTCATCTGCATCAATTTCTTCAATACCCATGGTGAGCTCTTCTTCGTCTAAGTCCAAGGGTTACGCCGAATGCTTGGTTCTATCCATCTTTGCCTTTTGTCTGACCTCCATTGGATTTTTGTGTGGTGATTGCCACACCAATGCTTGTTGGGCCTTCTTTTGCTTCTTTTCCCTTACCACGGAGCTAGATGGTTTAGGTCTCGGTGACCTAGGTGCTGTAGTAGGAAACATTGTAGGAACAAGTTGGGTCAGCTCAGGTCAGGTTGCAATGATTCTCTCCAGGAATATTCCATGCTCCCAATCAATAAAATTCCTGAATCCTTGCTGCGAAATCTTCTCTCGAAGCATTTTCCAATCGTCTGCAGACATACAACAATTCTCTTGGCGCAAACTAAAGTGCTCAATGAAATTTATTAAGAAGAAAAGTGTTCGAATGTGGAGCGCGATGCTGTATTTATATCCCAATTTGAATTCAAATCCATCCATTCCCTCCAGATCCCTATCATTAATGTGATTTTGGTGGCATATTTCCAAAGATATGCTCCTTAAATGCTCTCCCCCCACTCCCTTTAACAGAAAAATTGCCATCCAATCATCTACAGTGCTTCCAACAATCACCTTTTGGCTAGGCTGTGTGGGACCCACCATGCTAGCGCAGATCCTTCATCAGAACTCTCCTCTATGCCTCCCTTGATTTGTCGCACAACCAATTCACTTCACCAAACTATCCTTTTGGCAGTGTAGTTTATAGTCCCGCACTTCCTTGCAATTTCCTGGAGTACTAAGAATGTCCTGCATTCATATAATCATGCATAGGGGTGGGATCACCCCTGTACAAATTTAACTGGCTCCCATTGACCTTTCCTGGAAACAACTCCCTGTTGAGCTTCGCGAGATGAATTGCACCTTCATCCGTAATCTCCTTGACAATATATGGCCCCAACCAATGCATCTGGAACATCCCTAGAAACCTTGTGAACTTACTATCATACAACAACACTAAATCTCCATTTTTAAAGGTGCACTTTTTAATGTGGCAATCATGCCATGCCTTTTCGCGAGCCTTCTATACCTAGTGATGAAAACTAACCAAGAAGAAATATTCTTCCAACTCAATTATCTATGCGAGGCATTCTTCCATGATATCTCGATTGGCCATCTCTATGACTACAAAAATCCGAAAACGTGGTACGGTGTACTCCATCGGCATCATGACTTCTTATCCATAAAATGGTCTAAATGGTGTCTGTCCAGTTAACTTTTTATAGGTAGTTCTATATGCCCACAAAACAATTGGTATGCACACATCCCATTCCAATTTGCATTACAAATCTTCGTTAAATCATTCTCTAGGATTTTATTAAAGGCTTCCACTATGCCATTTGCTTGAGGATGATACATTGCGCTTTTATGATGATACATCTAGAACTCGTCAAGCAAGGAAAAAATCATTTCATTCAAGAAGTGCCAACCCCTATTGCTCATCAAAATTTTAGGGCAGCTAAACTGAGAGAAAATGCATTCAAAAATGAACTTTGTAGTTGTAGTCATGCTACAATCCTTCACGGGTTGCGCCTCCACCCACCTGGTCAAGTATTTGGTCACCGTAATGATGTATCTTACTCGAGTCTTCTTTCCTTTTGGCTGAATTGGTCCCACGAAGTCTATTTCCCACTTATCAAATGCCTGTAACGACACTTGGAGGTTCAGAGGCAATTCATCCCTTCACGATGACCTCCCTATTCTCTGACAGACATGACATGCCCTGTAATAATCCTTAGAATCCTTATGCACAGTTGGCCACCATAGTCCGACTCGTAATATCTTCTGCACAATTTCTCTTCCCGCATAATGTCCTCTTGCAACCCCTCCATGTGCTTCAGTGAGGATGCTTTGTCATTGTAATCTGGGACATACCTACGCAACACTTCATCCGACCCAATTTTATATAAGTTCCCTCCAATGATAGAAAAGTCTATAGCCCTGACCACCAAATCTTTCTTTTGTTGTCTCGTATACCCTTCAGGAGATGTACATGTAGATATAATTGGATTATGTCTGCAAAATGTTCATCTGTGATGCGCACAACAAAGAGTTGCGCATCAGGTAACCCTTCATCGAAATTTGTAGGCTCGTCACCATTCTCAATCCACGAGAGGTGAACTAGTCCAACATTTAATCGCCTTAGCTTCACAACTACTTCAAAGTAATATTCTTGAGAGAGCAACAACCATCTACAAATCCCCCCCCCCAAAAAAAAATATAGGCTTGTTGACCAAGTACTTCAAAGTGGAATAGTCTGTGTACATTTTGAAGTGCACACCCAACAAATAATGCCTGAACTTTTGGAGTGCATACACCATCACCAAGCCTTCATGCTTTGTGGTTGAATAATTCTTTTATGCCTTAGATAACTTCCTCCTCGCAAATTATCTCGGATGGTCAATATCACCTGCGTCTGGTTGGGTTAGCACAAATCCTAATTCTATGTAGGATTCATCTACATGTACATGGAATTCCTTCTTCTAGTTGGGGAACGCTAGAATAGGCATTATGACCATTTTTTCCTTCAATACATCCAAACTCTTCTGGAAATCATCATCCCATCAAAATGTTGCATCCTTCTTCAATAATCTCTCCATGGGCGCAGTGATATGTGCATATCCTTTGATGAAATTCCTATAATACCCTGTATGGCCCAATGTCGTGTGCAACTATTTGAGATTCCTCGGAGGCTACAAATTGATAATTACTGCAATTTTGGCAGGGTCTACCATCAACCCCTACTTATAGACAACATGGCCCAAGAGTATCCCATATGGTATGCATAATATGCACTTCTTCAGATTAAGGGATATCTGATACTTTCGACAAGTATCCAACATGAGGCGAAGACTAGCAACATGCTTATTTACTAACCCAAACATTGTTCAATCGTCAAAGTAAACCTCCAAAAACTTATGAATAAATTCTTTGAAAGCTACGACTACCACCCTAGAGAAGATTGTAGGGGAATTCTTAAGTCCAAAGGGCATAACTGTATACTGAAAACAACCCGATTATGTAGCGAACGTAGTCTTACTTTGATCCTTCGATGCGATCTTGATCTGATGATACCCTGGGAACCCATCTGTAAATGAATAGGCTTCTTAACCTCCAACATTCTCTAATACTTCATTTGCGAATGACGTAGGAAATGGATCATGGACACAAGCATCATTCAAATTTCTTAAATATACGCAGATCTGAATTTCACCCTTCGTCTTCTTTTCCTAAACCACCATAGGACTAACCCAATCCTATTCGTCGACAGGCTCAAAAATCCTGACTGCAAGCATCTTATCCAAATCTTCACACACTTTTTCCTTGTACTTAGGATTCAACTGGTATGGGCACTGCTTCATTGGTTTCGCATAGGACTTTAGAGTGATCTTCACGACGCCCATATCACCTAATATGCCCTTTAGATTAGAGAACTTTGAGGGAAACAAGTCCCGATACTCCCTTAATAAATCTGCGACTTTGTCCACTATGTCCTCATCCTAGTATCACCTATATTTGTGAAATTCAACTGCGCTTCTAACCCAATGTTCACCTGCTTAGTTTTCAAGGGATTTGATATGTCAGGGAATTCTGCCTTAGGCCCCACGACTTTGTGCTATCCTTCTGACTCAGGAATACTGATGTTCCTAGGATCTTCCTCACCTTCCTCGGTGGTCACATTATAGAATTCTAGAGCATGGGGCAACTGCGTACTCCAGTCTGGATGTACCCATGTGATAGGCTCTCCGGACATTTTGAATATTTCAGCTTTGATCTCTTTTAACGCTTCGTCAATACACTCAAATCTATCCTCAAAACTGAAAGTTAATATGAAAATTTCCTTCAGAACATCCCACTTTGTGGTTTTGTGTCACAGCTCTGTCTCTAGATACCAATTCATTGGGATAATATACAAAGTGTGGTAGAATATGTGAACCCATTTTGGCTATGGTTCTTCTCCCCATGCTTTTGTCCATCGAGCCAGATGTTCATGCGAATCATCCTTCCCTGTATATTTCTCTACAATACGTGTATTGGCATACCTAAACCACATATTCATCATCCATCGATATTCCTTCCAGTCTGCAAAGCTATTCTTATGTGTACCCTACCATCTGGTAGGCGAATCTCTCATCGTGATGTCTAATGCCTGGAACTAATGTTCCTTCGGTACATCCCTTTCAAATTTATCCTGAAATGAATTGACATCCTCTAAACCATCATAATACGGTAAGTTGCGTACCTCAGTATATATACATCAGAGTGACTTAGTGATCCTGTTGCGTTGCAGAGATGATACCTCATGCAATCTATTCTGCCAGTGCTCAAGCTCCTCATCTGAATCTTAATTGTAGGATTTGTCCTTCTCCAAAGTAATCTACCCATCTGCCATAGGGTTGATCCAATCCTCATCCCACGTAGTCAGCTTATAGTTTTGCTCAATATCATCCTCCCCATAATAATCTCAAACTGATTTAGTAGATCGCGCACCCATGGTCGGATCCAATGGAACACTAACCCTTAGTTCCTTCTTTTCAAATGCCATGATGCGCTTCTTGAGGTTGATAACTACATTCATATCAAATGCTTAATCAATGCAAAGAAACGTTGGATATGGGTTATCGTCATCCACTATTTCGATTACTTCAATATTGACAATTACTCCATGTAGGCACCCCATAGGAACAATATTTTGCTGATTCTCCATTCTCAGCTGGATCGGGGACCATTGTAGCACTGGTTTTCCCATTTTTTCCTAGGTTTAAGTTGGAAAAACATTTGCATCAAATCCCAAATCAAGGATCACCTAGTCCATTTCGAATTCTCTAATATGGGCAGTCAATATCATCTCACGACCAATCCTTTTCTTACCCTTGTCTACTTTGTGAACTGCGCGCTGTTGAAGCAGTGGCTTACCCTTGCCAGCGTAGTTATCTGTCAGCTTTTGTAGCCCTTCTACTACTTTTTGGTCTCTTAGGAGCTTCATGCAGGCCTGTAAGAAAGATGTTAACAATGAAGGATTTGTTTCTTACGCAGTACAAACTTCTTCAGGCTTCTTCGTGCCTGTATTTTGAGCCCTCGGTGTAGAAGCTCCTACGTCCACAAAGCTCTTGTTCGCTTCCATAAAAGTTTCCTTCACTTTATTCAATTCAAATCCAACCTGCTTTTCAGTAGCCTTGCGTACCCATACATTTTCCTCTGGTTGTTTCCCTTTATCCTCCTCATTAGTTATACTGCTTCACGTGAAAATATTAACACTAGGCCCATCTTTGCGCAGTTCTAATCTCATCATCTGGATGTTCTGCGTAGGTTGCTGGGTATGGGTCTTCTTTTCTTTCATTTTTGCGATGAGCACAGGGAAATATTCTATGACATGATCAAACTATTTGCAATACTGACATGAGGGGTGCGTTGGATTCTGACAATCTTGCAAAAAGTGACCTGGTTCTTCGCAATTGTAACAAATGATCTGGCCACAACCTCTTCTAGCTCCACCCCCTCATCCTCTTCCTCCTCCCTGGAATCCTCCAAGCGCTGTAGTTGTGCCTTGATCCTGCTGAGGATGTGCCTTCATCTGTATTCTATATGTTGGTGTTCTGTCCATCATTAATTCATAACTTCGGTAATTATGCTCGTCTTGATCTACAGACTTACAAAAAATGAAAAATAGGTTTTGGGGAGTTTGTACAAACTTCTGTAACAAGTGGCCATTGTCTGTCATATTTTTTCCTGCGATCTGGCAGATAGCGTACCAGGGTACCACCCCTGTACTTGTTCCAGGGGTATTTTCTGGCTTCAGGGGGATAGGACCTCCCCCAACTAGATAATTCTGGTACACCTGGAAATGATCCTTGTCGTGACCATGGCCTTTGCATTTTAAACACCATACTTCTGTGCGAGTCTCATTCTGGACTTATTTTCCCTTTTTCAGGCTCTACAAATCCATATGCAGGCTAGCCAACTGTGACTAAATCTGTTGCAGTCCTAGATTCGTATCCTGAATGGGTGAGGCCTCCAACTTCATTGAAATCTCCATTGCCTTAGCTTATGTTCCAATATTTTGCTATGACAGTGGCAATCTTAAATGAGATAATAACGAAGCAATATACCAATCCCTTTGTTGTTCATCTGTGATTTTCATATTAGCTTGCTGTAGCAAACATTTCAACCTTTGATCAAAATCCCATGCAGACTCATTCACCTTCTACTTGATCTCTTTGACCTTTGTTACCGATTGGGCTTGCGACTTAGGCTTCTTGAGTTCATTATTCAGCGCATCCTTCATATCTTTAAGCTTCATAGCTGGATGAGTTGTATTAAGCTTAATATACCAGCTCGATGCTATATCTTGCAATGTTGTGACCAGCTGTGCTTTCTTCAGGTCATCATCCATTATCTACTGTGACTTCCACACAACATCTGCTACAAACTAGAATTGTTCTGGGTCTTCTCTCCCCAGACCCTTGAATATGGGCATATTCATAGCATTCACCATATTGAATAGTGGTGGTGGATGTGGAGCCTGAGGTGTATGTGTAGGTGTGAGAGGAGGAGGTGATGGCATAGGTGGAGTGGATGGATGTGGTATTCCTGCGATACCCTGATTTACCATTTGCAACACACCTTGAGGCATTTTTAGACTACTACATTCTTCGTCACTATCAGATACTCCAACAAAGGACTGTACTCAACCCTTGAATCTAGAGCTCTTCTGAATGGCTTTCCACTTCGCGTAGTTCCCGTCAAGTCTCGACTAAACATCAACTCAATGGCATAACCTGTTTCTCACACAATACCATTTTTATCCAAGTTTTTAGGGACTTCAGATACTTACCTCTTGGTCCTTTTAAAAACTGGCGTTCAACTTTGCTATAACTGACAGATGTGTCGATTGTGAACTCAGTAATGAATCCACCCAAAATACTATCGATCCAATAATCGGAAACCCTCACAATCTTGTTTTCTAAACCTTCGAGGTGTCACTAGCTCTGGAGTCCACACAATAGGGTTATCCAACTTCCATGTACCTTGATTGTCCCCCAATTTAGACAACCATTCGTACAACTTGTATGGAAGAGAGCAGGAGAGAATTTCGTGTTCTTCTGTATACAGGTGTCTATTCAACCACTCTTCTTTTGACAAGCGCAAATTCCTATTTTCTTGGGCTACAAAATCGTGCAGCTTTCGATCTATCCACTTCTTGATCTCTTTCTTAGTCGATATCCACTTATGGATCATCACATATTCCTCAGATAGCTATCGGTCTCAACAACATAACCATTTTTTGGCTTGAGGGGGTTTGGACCCAGGTTAAGAGTTAGCTACACTAACCAACAAAATCCTACACTACTGACCCTTTTCGAAACAACTCGCGTAACGCAAGCTGCAGTCTCACCCGAGGTAGGATTGGGGGGTGCTAGAACTAGGTTTCTGCATTCAAAGGACTATGTGATGTGTTTATGTTACTTTTAGGCCTTTATTCTGACCTTCGTGAACCCTAACCCTTAAGACCTAAAATTTACAGTAACTAATAGATAACAGATTCAAACTCTTCTCTAATTATTCTAACCATTCATAACATCACGTAATTAAACAGAACTACCCCTTTCACGTATCTATTAAGTGTTTTTCATGATGACTTGCAGTAAAAAAAGAGAATGTACAGTAAATTTAGAAGTAAACAATAACACACAAATACATAGATAATGCTCCAAAACAACTTTTATTATGCTTATATCTTCAATTACAGACTCTTCCCACCCTGCACGCACAGTTGCAGGGGCCTGCGTACTCATCTGGGGATTTACCGAGGTCTCCGTGCACATAGCTATAGGAGCCTTCCCCTTTGCATAAGTACAGAAAACAAACTTCTCTTCCTTAGATCATTCACACATAGATTCATCGATATGTCTCATGAATCTCTATGACTCCTTTTTATATCAAGCGGGTCACAAAACAACTTAACTCCTAATAAAATAAGGGGCTTTGACCTTCCTAAAACCCCTTTGAATCCTATCGACCTACATGCTCTGCTCCTCAAAATGCAAAGACTTTACAATAATAACAAAACTGTTTATAAAATTGACCCCAAGGGACCCTGTCCCAACAGGACAATAACTTTCAATTGCAAATTTAGTCTCTAACTCACATTTTCTTGTTTCCATAAAAAAGTCATTGAAGGCCTCATAACAGATCCAGAAGTTCATAGCCTGAAAAACTGATAAAAATAGAAAATTGTTGGAATAGGAAAATGTGTTGGAAATTAGGAAACTGAAAGGAAACAATGTTTGGGGTCCCAGTGGCCTATAGGTGGGTGGCCACCAATGTCCACGTGGACTAGGGAGAGAAGAGAAAAATCAAGAATTTCTTCTAGAACAAAGTCAAGAGGCAAGAAGTGTAAAACCAAATGTTGGTTTTGCAACAAAACATGACATTTCAAGGACTATTGGAAAAGAAAAGAGTCTGGTGAAAATCCAAAGAAGGAAGCAAATCAACCTGAGTCAGGTATGATTGATGAGGTTTTTTTTCTATTGAATCAGGCATGCTAGATGAAGTTTTGTCTAATTGCAATTTTTCTCATAATTTTGAAGATTGGTTGTGAGATTCTAATGCTTCTCATCACATGAGTCTGCACAGAAACTGGTTCACATCATATCACACAGTGAATGGCAGTTTTTTGTTAGTGGCTAATAATGTATCTTGTCAAACTGTTGGGGTGGGTAGTGCGAGAATTACAATGTATGGTAGTATGATTAGTGTTAGCGCTCAAATCCGCCTTAGGCTGAAATAAGGCAAGACTCAAGTCCACATCAAACCACGCTCAGCCTCGTAGCTAGCCCTACAAGGACAGGAGAGGGCTCTCTCCGGGTCAAACTCGGCAAAGATGTCCAATAGGATTTGAGATGACCTAAATGAAACACTGATATTGATTTTAGGCTAGTAAATTGATATGGATGAAGTTTTAAATAAATGATGGGGTTTTCTGGACTGTATGGGATCAAGAACAGCGTGAGCAGAGATTGAGTGAAAAGCACATATTATTACATAAGGCGAGGTAGGAGTGAAGTTTAACAATTAAATTGAGATAAACGGAATGGCAAGACTCCTGAGAAGTCAACAAGGGCATAGAAGATGGATCCTTGTCAAACAGAAGAAAACATTAACTATGAATACTTCCTCAAGACAGAGCAAATAAATTGAATTCTGCCTTTCTCACTTAAAAGTATTCAATAGAAACGATTTAGGAATGAAATGAAAAAACATTACAAAATTACATATGAAACAGTAGAAGAGACATATGCTAAACTTTACGCCACAAGAATCTTATAAAATAGAGCTGTACCATTCAATTAATCTCTGTCAAACAATTGTACAAATGAAGCTCTCTTTTCTTCACCACCAGCTCTCAGAACTCCTTCCCCTCTCTCTCTTACAAATTATTTTTTAATATACTAAATAAACGCTGCTAGGGGGAAAGCAAATCGACCCCAAAACAGGGGCGCTGTTTCACCTGCAGTTACAAAAATAGAAAAGAGCGTTTTCATCTATTATAAAATAGAACAACGTCCCTCTAAAAATACTCTAACGACTGACAAACTGGAGCGCAGATCCCCATAGGATCAGGACTGAAGTCTTAAATCGAATCCCATTCGTAGGCTGTGATAGATAGTCTTGACTTATTTTTAGCTTACCACGTTACATTTGTCATTTTAATAAAACAACCTTTAAACTAAATTTTGCCAATTCAGCTCATCGTGACAACTGTACTGAGAGAGTTTTGCATGGTTGCACTCAACGTTTAATTTAAATTTATTTGCAGGAACGACCCAATAGCCAGAGTTATAATATGCCACTCATCAAACTCCAACACGTCCAACCACATGCAATATGGTAGCATCAACAATAGCTCACAATCCGTCTTCTAAGAGCCACATCGCTCGTAATCCCACAAAATCTCCAAAGGATCCCAACAATTGCTGGCGGAAATCATGGAACAAAATCCGGAAGAGGATAATGAGGCCAGTCGCTAGTTGAAGTGCACGATTTCTGTGGAGCCGAGATGTTGCTGCATAGCTGTAGGATTTACAGTTGAGCCATCTGGATTTAGGCTCAAATCATTTGCTCTTGATATAGTGTGAAAGCCATATCAATTTCTGTTCTTTTCAATCGCATCAAAGAATTTGTCGAACTATCTAACCATATGGAGATCTACAAATTCGGATTCCCGTGACCTCATTCCTTTGTAATTGGTCCAAATCGAAGGTCGGTGGAGGTATATTGGACACCACTTCAGAGGCTAGAGATACTAATCCATCTCTACGGCCCAACTCCATGCTATATGAAGGACCTCCTATCAACCCAACAACATCTCTGGTATCCAATGCTAAAATATCTGCACAAGAGACCAGGTTGGGACAGACTGCCTCCACAGCAGCCTTTGCGGCGACAACAGTGTTAGTTCCAGCCGGGTTGAGCGTCAAGTTCTCCGTGGCATCTTTCTCAGCTGTGTTGGTGGAAGTACTGTCAATAAGGACCGATGCATCACATCCCCGAACAAAGCAATCATGAAAGAGGAGCCTCAGAGTTGCAGGGCCTGTGGCAAAATTCGACTGAAATTGAGCTGTGACTGTTTGCGTAACTATGGTTTCCAGATTTGGGCACGTCTCCTCGTAGAAAGTCTCATTCAGTTGAGCTCTCTCATGGCCAAAATAAAGACCCATCAGGAGCGATATAACACTGAAAGCACAATGCATCTCTGCCCTCATATTTCGTGAGGCCATTATCAACGCTAATGCCAGTCAGTTCCGGACTCTCGGAGTTCTCAAATTTATAGCAAGAAAATGTCAGAGATGGAGCTGCTATCGATTTCCTAGCTAAGATGTTTTGGCTTGTCATCTAATGAAAATGTAATGTCTTGCATGGGCCTTACAAAGATGCGATCACCATTTGTCTCGTAACATCCCCATCAACAGATTGCATGTTATATGTATCTTCCTCTTTTGGAGATTCTGACGGAGACAAATCGGGAGACCTTCCTCTAGTGACAATCTGCGAGGAAGATGTTTTGAAGAAGCTCGTCCTCAAACCCTGGGGCATGAACGACTTCGCTGCCAGACTCGGATTGGCTCCTGCCTTGACATCCTGGTGCTCCTCGTCCGTTGTGCAACTATGATTGAATTGGTTGCTCAACTTGGCACTGCACAAACACAAAATAGGCAATCGTGTCCTGGAGTGGTGTTGTGTGCTTATAAAATATTGCAAAATCATGTGGATCTCTGCCCGACATACACTGCAATACAACTGAAACAACTCTTCACAATTCATAAAATTGACTGCGAGGTTCACAAACGCCGTTTAGACACTCACGCGACTTTCACACGGTAAAATTAACACAACCATCTCTAATTTCACAATCTGGACTGAAGTGGGTGGCAAATATCCATTCCCTGTGTTTTGAGATAAGTCAGAAGACTTGCAGTAAGTCAAATATTGTGTATACTGCTCATACAGGACTTCTAACACCTCAATAAGTTGTGATTCTGAACAAGTCGAACCATTATAATCATAGATACAAGAACAGGTACAGAGATTATATACGATCTTTGGATGCCACAGAGTGTGATGATATGAACCTCAGAAAAGCCATATGCAAAATATAAAGAAGGAAGCTGTAGAACCCCAAGAAAAGAAAAAGTGAGAGTGACAATCCATGAACTAAACCAAGCTGTGAGAGACACCAGACTGCCAGCAATACGCTTCATATTCAAAGGAAATATCTCAGACATCATGACCCATGGAATTCCACCCATGCCCATTGAAAATGTTGCAATATAATCCAAAAGACCAATTAATGATAATTTTCTTGCAAGTAGTAGAAGAGAAGACCCATCAAAATGCCCCTGTATGTAGAATGATCCAATAATGAAGCAGCTTATGCACATTCCTCCTGTAGAAATCATTAGAAGTGGGCACCTTCCATATTTGTCCATATTTTCACATTACAAACTCTGTTTTTTAATTCCTTTTTTAAATTCGCTGATTTTGAATAAGGGCTTTTTCTTTGTCTTCTTGCAGGGATAGGGGCTGATGAAACCGCTGCCATTTGAAGAGCTGGAAAATTTGGTATCTATTCTAAAAAAAACACATTTAATGATTTCTTTTTCAAAACAGGGTTTTGAAGAAGAATCAATCTCACACTGACATGCAAGACGAAATCTAACATCGGCTCCACTAGGGATGGCAGCTGCCGCTTTTTGGAGATGCCAAGAACCGCAGAACTTTGGGAGAGCAGATAGTGCCTCCATCCATTGGGCAATGGAGTCCATTATTTCAACAATTCAACACAACTGAAGACTCAACTTATTAACTGGAAACTGACTGAATTGATTGAAAGACTAATTCGACAAACTTCAAACTAAACTGTAATGAGACTGGAACAAAATGCTGCCTTTTGGCTGCTTATTTATTTACAAAATCTACCCTACTTTGCTGTAAAAACAATAGATCAGGTAATACTGAAGTGCCAGATCAACCATTCAAGTAAACCTGAGAATGATGCGAGTAAACTTGAGAATGATGCCGCTCGAGAATGCTTCCACCAGGACACAAATGTAATTTTTGGTAGCCCTTCATGCACGTAATGTATCTGGCTATGTAAAAGATAGCTTGATCTATCAATCAAACTGAAAAATATTTCCATGTATGCTGCAATAGGATCATGGAAGCCAGACTCTATTGGCTGCCCCAACTCTGCAACACATACCTCCAGCTACACATTGTCAATGTAAACATCTATAGGCAAGTCTGTGATTTCTTGTTGCAAAGGAAGAAGGATTTCCAAGAACTTTTTAGGGTCTTGGAAATCATATGACTGGATTTGCTCATCTAAATATTGAATCTCCTTCTCAACTCTTTCAACAAATAATTCACAAACACCAGTTTTAGCTTCAAAAGGAAAATTCGAAGATTTCAAACCTTGCAGCAAGGCACTGAAAAATTCTTCATTGAGTTCAAAATCCGCTATCCAATTTCTAACATCGTTTACTGCTTCACAATGTGCAGGGTTTGCCACATACCCTACCATTGCATGAGCAGATTAGCGAGCACTAGAATGTCTGGATCGAATTGGAGTCGCCAGGTGAATGGTTCAGCCTGCATATCTGTCTGACTGCTGTCCACCATCAACATCAGATCTGCAACATGATTTCATGTACTGGGACAAGACAATCAACAAGTCAAATGTCACATCAACAAAAACCTATCTTCCCCAGTATGGTCGCCACTATGTTAGTGCTCAAATCCGCCTTAGGCTGAAATAAGGCAAGACTCAAGGCCACATCAAACCACGCTCAGCCTCGTAGCTAGCCCTACGAGGACAGGAGAGGGCTCTCTCCGGGTCAAACTTGGCAAAGATGTCCAATAGGATTTGAGATGACCTAAATGAAACATTGATATTGATTTTAGGCTAGTAAATTGATATGGATGAAGTTTTAATTAAATGATGGGGTTTTCTGGACTGTATGGGATCAAGAACAGCGTGAGCAGAGATTGAGTGAAAAGCACAGATTATTACATAAGGCGAGGTAGGAGTGAAGTTTAACAAATAAATTGAGATAAACGGAATGAAAAGACTGCTGAGAAGTCGACAAGGGCATAGAAGATGGATCCTTGTCAAACAGAAGAAAACATTAACTATGAATACTTCCTCAAGGCAGAGCAAATAAATTGAATTCTGCCTTTCTCACTTAAAAGTATTCAACATAAATGATTTAGGAATGAAATGAAAAAACATTACAAAATTACATATGAAACAGTAGAAGAGACATATGCTAAACTTTACGCCACAAGAATCTTATAAAACAGAGATGTACCATTCAATTAATCTCTGTCAAACAACTGTACAAATGAAGCTCTCTTTTCTTCACCACCAGCTCTCAGAACTCCTTCCCCTCTCTCTCTTACAAATTATTTTTTAATATACTAAATAAACGCTGCTAGGGGGAAAACAAATCGACCCCAAAACAGGGGCACTATTTCACTTGCAGTTACAAAAATAGAAAAGAGCGTTTTCATCTATTATAAAATAGAACAGCGTCCCTCTAAAAATCCTCTAACAGCCGACAAACTGGAGCGCAGATCCCCATAGGATCAGGACTGAAGTCTTAAATCAAATCCCATTCTTAGGCTGTGATAGATAGTCTTGACTTATTTTTAGCTTACCACATTACATTTGTCATTTTAATAAAACAACCTTTAGACTAAATTTTGCCAATTCAGCTCATGGTGACAACTGTACTGAGAGAGTTTTGCATGGTTGCACTCAACGTTTAATTTAAATTTATTTGCAGGAATGACCCAATAGCTAGAGTTATAATATGCCACTCATCGAACTCCAACACGTCCAACCACATGCAATATGTTAGCATCAGCAATAGCTCACAATCCGTCTTCTAAGAGCCACATCACCCGTAATCCCACAAAATCTCCAAAGGATCCCAACAATCACTGGCGGAAATCATGGAACAAAATCTGGAACGGGATAATGAGGCCAGTCGCTAGTTGAAGCGCACGATTTCTGTGGAGCCGAGATGTTGCTGCATAGCTGTAGGATTTACAGCTGAGCCATCTAGATTTAGGCTCAAATCATTTGCTCTTGATATAGTGTGAAAGCCATATCAATTTCTGTTCTTTGCAATCACATCAAAGAATTTGTCGAACTATCTAACCATATGAAGATCTGCAAATTTGGATTCCCGTGACCTCATTCCTTTGTAATTGGTCCAAATCGAAGGTCGGTGGAGGTATATTGGCCGCCACTTCAGAGACTAGAGATACTAATCCATCTCTACGGCCCAACTCCACGCTATATGAAGGACCTCCTGTCAACCCAACAACATCTCTGGTAGCCAATGCTAAAATATCTGCACAAGAGACCAGGTTGGGACAGACTGCCTCCACAGTGGCCTTTGCGGCGACAACAGTGTTAGTTCCAGTCGGGTTGAGTGTCAAGTTCTCTGTGGCATCTTTCTCAGCTGTGTTGGTGGAAGTACTGTCAATAAGGACCGATGCATCACATCCCCGAACAAAGGAATCATGAAAGAGGAGCCTCAGAGTTGCAGGGCCTGTAGCAAAATTCGACTGAAATTGAGCTGTGACTGTTTGTGTAACTATGGTTTCCAGATTTGGGCACGCCTGCTCGTAGAATGTCTTGCTCAGTTGAGCTCTTGCATGGCCAAAATAAAGACCCATCAGGAGCGATATAACACTGAAAGCGCAATGCATCTCTGCCCTCATATTTCGTGAGGCCATTATCAACGCTAATGCCAGTCAGGTCTGGACTCTCAGAGTTCTCAAATTTATAGCAGGAAAATGTCAGAGATGGAGCTGCTATCGATTTCCTAGCTAAGATGTTTTGGCTTGTCATCTAATGAAAATGTAATGTCGTGCATGGGCCTTACAAAGATGCGATCACCATTTGTCTCGTAACATCCCCATCAACAGATTGCATGTTATATGTATCTTCCTCTTTTGGAGATTCTAACGGAGACAAATCAGGAGACCTTCCTCTAGTGACAATCTGCGAGGAAGATGTTTTGAAGAAGCTCGTCCTCAAACCCTGGGGCATGAACGACTTTGCTGCCAGACTCTGATTGGCTCTTGCCTTGACATCCTGGTGGTCCTCATCCGTTGTGCAACTATGATTGAATTGGTTGCTCAACTTGGCACTGCACAAACGCAAAATAGGCAACCGTGTCCTGGAGTGGTGTTGTGTGCTTATAAAATATTGCAAAATCATGTGGATCTATGCCCTACATACACTGCAATACAACTCAAACAACTCTTCACAATTCATAAAATTGACTGCGAGGTTCACAAACGCCGTTTATACACTCACACAACTTTCACACGGTAAAATTAACACAACCATCTCTAATTTCACAATCTGGATTGAAGTGGGTGGAAAATATCCATTCCCTATGTTTTGAGATAAATCAGAAGACTTGCAGTAAGTCAAATATTGTGTATACTGCTCATACAGGACTTCTAACACCTCAATAAGTTGTGATTCTGAACAAGTCGAACCATTATAATCATAGATACAAGCCACAGGTATAGAGATTATATACGATCTTTGGATGCCACAGAGTGCGATGATATGAACCTCAGAAAAGCCATATGCAAAATATAAAGAAGGAAGCTGTATAACTCCAAGAAAAGAAAAAGTGAGAGTGACAATCCATGAACCAAACCAAGCCGTGAGAGACACCAGACTGCCAGCAATACGCTTCATATTCAAAGGAAATATCTCAGACATCATGACCCATGGAATTCCACCCATGCCCATTGAAAATGTTGCAATATAATCCAAAAGACCAATTAATGATAATTTTCTTGCAAGCAGTAGAAGAGAAGACCCATCAAAATGCCCCTGTATGTAGAATGATCCAATAATGAAGCAACTTATGCACATTCCTCTTGCAGCAATCATTAGAAGTGGGTGCATTCCATATTTGTCCATATTTGCACATTACAAACTCTGTTTTCTAATTCCCTTTTTAAATTCGCTGATTTTGAATAAGGGCTTTTTCTTTGTCTGCTTGCAGGGATAGGGGCTGATGAAACCGCTGCCATTTGAAGAGCTGGAAAATTTGATATGTATTCTAAAAAAAACACATTTAATGATTTCTTTTTCAAAACAGGGTTTTGAAGAAGAATCAATCTCACACTGACATACAAGACAGAGTCTAACAATTAGAACATTTATTGATGCTAGACATGCACCTAAGTGAAAAATAATTTGATTTATTTGGGAGTATTTTTTTAAGTTGGCAACAAGGGCCAAACTCTAGTTTGGATAGTTCATTTGATGGAGATATTTACTACATTGAATTCCTATTTTAGATAGGACCAAAATCGCCCTAAAGATCACTAAATTTGGACAAGGAGAAATATGTTTTTGAGGTCAAGCACACACGTGTAAATTGTCAATGTTAGCCACACCATTATGTAGGCTTATGAATCCCAAGTGACATGTCTTTTGACCCTCAACGAATTATATAAATAAGGATGGCCTCAAACCTCATTTGGCACCTCATCAAAACAAACCATTCTTCTCTCCCTTCATCTGATTAGTTTGTACACCTATTGGGTAGTTGATTGTCTCACACATGTGGCAGAAAGGAGGATGAAAATTACAGGGCCAAAAATTTGATTTTTTTTTGGCAGTTTGACTAGCATTGACTTTAGCTTTCTAGGTAGAATTCCATTTCGATCGTTTGGGAATTTTTCTGTTTTGGTAGCCTATATTGTTTGGCATAGAAACTGATAATTTTTGGGCACTTTTACCTTCGTTGGTTGTAGGCCTATTTGACCGCAAACTTGACTTCAGGTTGACCGAGTTTGTTTTTTGTTTTAATCACTGTTTTGGGTTGACTTTGACTAGCAAGAAAGGTCAAGTTCCTATCTCCTTTTCTCGAGCTCTTTTGGAAGGATTTTACCAAACTTTGACTGCTATTGGATTTTTGGTTAGGGTTAATTTGACGACTGTTAACTAAGGGATGAGTTGAAAATTTGTCAGAGATGTTTTGGAAAGTGGTTTTGATCATCTATTGGCAAGTCAATTTTTTCTTTATTGTACTCTCTCTCTGTTGAACATTTGATATAATAATAAGAGGAATTGATCAAAGGGTTTTTCCCATCTTGGGGCTTTTCCCTGACCTTTGCCAAATTCTGGTGTTCTCTTGTCTTGGCTTGTCTTCTGCATTTATTTTTTATGTGCTATCTACAGTTATAGTCAAAGTGATGGTTAATTGTGATTACTATTGGAAATTAAATTGGAAATTGTCATTGGGATAACTGAAGGACATTGAAGTAATTGTTGCAAGCAAAGAACATGTTAGCACCTAAATCCTCCTTAGGCTAAATGGAAGGCAAAATTTAGGGTAACCACAAACCACGCTCAGTCTGGTAGCTAGCCCTACCAGAACAGGAGAGGGCTCTCTCTGAGACACACTTAGTGAATAGATAAACGAAAAGGCCTGAGATGACTTACAGTGAAATATTTATCTTAAGCTAGTAAGTGAATATAGATACAAGAAGTGACTTTTACGAATGACTGTGTTCTGGGATGGTATGGGACTAATGGACCTCAATGAACAGAGAATTTAATACAAAGGCACAGTTTACTTCGTGAGGCAAGATAGGCAGAGAGTCCAGCAATTTAGTTTGAAAGCAACGTGGAATGGAGAGATTGCTTAGGAGGGTTAAAAGGGCATGGGCAACATGAATCCTTTTCAACAGAAGAAGAACACTGAACATGAAATTTTCCCACAGGCATATCAATAAAATTGAATTCTACCTTATCTGACTTAGAAAATTTCACTGGAAATGAATATTAAATGAACTATGAAACATAACAAGATACATATGAAACATAAGAGACACATTTGCTACACTCACAACCACATGAATCTCATGAAACAGAGCCACTGCCTTTCATTAATCCTCTGTAAAAAAATATACAATGCAGAAACAAAGTTTCTTTCCCACAGTCTCCCAGAAGTTACAAGCCAACCAACCCTTTGCAAATGGTTTGCATACAATATATAGAATGTGCCATAAAGAGATAGAACGCCCAAGGGTTGGGGA
>APFE030537114.1:0-12295 GCA_000404065.3 Pinus taeda
AAAACTATAGAGTGGGGTTACCTACTCCCCTCAAACCCCCCGTGACTTCCCCCTGCTATGCAATTGGTGCAACGAAGCGGGGCTACGCCCCCCTCTTAACCCCTCGGTTAACTATGTGGGCTAGTCGTAAAAATAATATAACACAACCCAACAATCCTAGATCCCAATTTTGCAGTGGCATAATTCTCACAAATTATGTGATCCATCCGTGCCTCACATCTTACTCCTATGGGTATAGGCTCCATATATCAAGGGATAATCTCATGTATACCCCATGACCCTCCTCCCACCTGGCCACACAATGAACTCTACCATCCCATCTTCGAATGGTGTACCCAAAAACTGCCAGAAGCCTACATGACCTTTTGTAGAACAAGTATATCATCCCCTATGTTGCATGACCCTGCAATCCTCCAGAATGCCCTACCTAAGGTGTGTCATAGAAACCTCCCATATTCATTATAACCCTCAAGGGGGTACTCAGGGGAAAATCATATGCCCTCTCTACAACATACCATGTCATCCCTATCTGTCCATGTGTCAGGATGCACAGTTTGTTTTCCCCAATGGAAAACTCCTCTCATATCCCTCATACTTGGGGTCACATCCATCCGCCTCAAGTCAGTCTGTTGCACCCTACTCCTTATGGTGAGGGAATCAAGGGACAACAACCAACTTCTTTGTGACTGTATGTAAGCCCTTATCGATATACTCAAGAGGTGCTCATCGTTGCCTATCTCTATACACCACAGAATGCCACAGCTAGACGTTGAGTCTGTGTGCAGTAACGTACATCCTATCACGGTTTCCACCTTTACTACCACACCTCCATGAACTTGAATGGGTGGACCTCCCATCCTAACCCTCTGAGAGATCTAACAGGCAAGCCTCCCTACGTGCTAGGGGTGGTGTCACTAAGGTGCTACTGCGTGGTGTCCTCTACACCCCACATATCCATAGGAAATCCTCATCCCCATACAATACTCTGTCTGGTGGCCTATCGATGCCATTGTTGGAAATAATACTGAGAGGGGGGATGAATCAGTATTAGTAAAATCAATAACTTTTTCTTTTCATACTTTGATTTATATAAGTATATCCAATAAAGGTAACTTGCATGTCCATGTAACTGTATTTAAGGTAGTTGGCGTATATCCAGCAAACGTATGATTCAGTTAATTCATCATATGTTAATCTTTAATCAGCGCATGAGTACTTCATTAACCATATAAATAGTAACCATGTGCACTAATAAAAAAAACAAACCATCACACATAAGAAACATACATGAACGCCAAGATTTAAGGTGGAAACCCACTGCGCGACAAAATTCACCTGCTGCTATCTTCTTTTAATATAAGAAAAAATAGTTTACAATATTGTACTGGTGCAAACTCATACCAGTACACATGCACACACCTGTAGAAGGCTACAACCTTCTCTCCTTCTCAAACTACTACTAGAAGGGAGCTACAACCCCCTAGCTCTTGTATTAGCCGATCCACTTACTAGTACATAGGCGCTGACCTAAAGAAGGCTACACCCTTCTCTCTTCCTCCAGGGACCTCGTTTCATAAATTTTCAGACTAGATACTCCTGGAACACAACACCACAATCTGAAGGCCACGTTTCATCAAATTTTCATACTAGACCCACCAGCAACATTGAAGCTCAAAATAAATCATTACTACAATGCAACCATCAAATACATCTCCATCAACAAATCACTTAAACTCAATCATCAATCTCTACATCTACCACAACTCAATCAATCATTCAAAACCCATCATCACTGAAGGAAATGACAATCACTGAATCTAGAAATTTAGAACAATGTCACCAAAACATAATGCAGAACCCAGAACTCTGCATCAATCACCAAAACCAACTACAACTTCAAACATCATTTTTTATACTATATATGATACTTTATTAGGTTGAACCTGCATGTATACGTGCTTTTATCAAAGTGAACTAGCGTACAAATCTGCAAATACTAACTTGAAAACTTCACAGTGATTCCAGACTTCAGTCATACCAAGATCATAACATTTACAAAATAAAACATGCGTCGGTACTCAGATCCAAACTATCCATGATCAAACCACATAATGAAAATTCATTTTAGGTCTTATGATCTCAATCCATCATCCATGATCAACCATATAGGTGCATCCTTAGTTCAGATCAAGAAAAGCATCAGAAACTCATAACCTACATATTTGATCTAACACTTCATAAGATATTCAATGATTTCACCCACTGGCCTAATGATCTTCTCCTCATATAGTTTTATGCCATTATCAATACCTTAGATAAAAACCACCTAGGACCAATACCTTGGACCAAATACCTCGGACCAATACCTTGGACCAAATACCTCGGACCAATACCTTGGACCAAATACCTCGGACCAATACCTTGGATCCAAAACCTTGGATTTCCATCCCATACATGTCTTTGAATGTGTGTTTATACGTATACACTCTTTTTGTTCTATGTGCCCGCATGTTTAGGCTACTTTGACAAAGTGAACCAATCTATACCTCTCTTTCTTCAATCTCTGGAGTCTGATCTATAATCCTTTGATGTTAATGTGTTGCACTGTGAACTATCATCTATGTGAGTTGCCATCAAGGACAACACCTATATGATAATGCCAAGAATGACCTCCTTTGATCAGCCCCTGCAAGGGTATGTTGATCATCAGGCAGCTCTACCCTTGATCCACATGCCACGACAACACTTAGAGTCCACCTACTCTGCTATCGATCTAGCTATACACTAGTGTTGCTCAAAATTCTAATATAAACTTGTGGGTGTGTGCCCTCAATCCCCAGATCGAGCGAATAACTACTACCATTGTCGAATGAATCCATGATGTGATGGGGAATTCCACCTTCATCCCAAAAATAGTTTGGCCCTCGAGCCCCTCTAGCAAGTCATGGCCCCGATTGAAATATGGCCATCGATACATCCTAATACCTAGCCTGCTCCATCGGGTACCAGCTCAACCCCTCTCGTCATCCAACCCCATGAGAGGGATCAAATGTAAGAGCACCAATATACGTAATAATTCCACCCTGTGACTCTTGAGTGCTACGCCCTATGCAACTCATATTGCCTCATCTCACTATCATGGTCAACATATAAAATCTGTCTAGGTAACTCAACCACTCTCCCTCCAAAATTTAGAGGTCACCTAACAATACTGTAGGCCCACTCTATGTAAGCCTCAAGAGAGCTATTGACTGTAAGTACTATAAATTTGGTAGTTTCCTGCCATCTGCCTCCATCATGGACTCAACAAGAGTCCTAAGCTGCCCCACCATACGTAGCTCCTCAAGCATAACATCCTCATCTAGCTCACGCTCCTCAAGGTGCTTTCCTTGTTGCTGTAGGAAGCAGTCATCTGGGAACTTTGTCACAGCTCTGGGTACCTCTATGCCTATTGGCACCTTGCCAATGGAAGGTCCTATGGGTTTGTGCCCAATTGTCACCACCCACATGTCAATCGAGGCTACTAAAGGAAACTCCCGCAAGGGCGGCTCCTATGTTAGACTAGGTGTATCTATGTGCTCCTCATGACCTTGTGTACCCCCAACATCATGCTCGACCTCCTCCTCCTCAAGCTTCTAATATCTAAAGCAATGTCTCCACCAACAAAAGCACATCCTAGTCTCACCCTCTAACTGTCCCTAGCGTGTCTACTCCTTTTGAGGAGATCGAGTGCCCTGATCTTGACGTCTCTCCCCATATGGTGTATATATTTGTACTCCCATGGCTTGTGCACCTCCCTCAACTGAGCCAACCTCTCATCATTCCAGCAAATTTCACCCCAAAATTCTTGCATACTGAATCTCCTTTGAGCCATGGGTGGTGTACAGTGTAACCTGTCACTATGCATACAAGCCAAAATCACCCATGATCTAGTTAGCTACCCCACAACTAAGCAAGATCATGGCTCTGATACCACTGTAGTATTCCAAATTGAAATTTACAACTAATAAAAGACACATGAACTAGGATATAAAAAATAAAATCATGAATAGGCATGCACCATCAAAAACATCAAGAAGCTAGGCAAATAAGTTGAGACATTTTATTAAATTATGAGCTCTAAGGAGTACATATAGGAAGGAACAAGTTAACTTGGGCTTGAATAAGAAATTTGGAGCAAACCCAACTGAAGGAGATGACCGCAAGAGCTAGGAAACTTTGCCGCAAAATCCTTCTGCACAAACCTAGAAATTGGCAACTACTCTTGCACTAGAAATGCTGAAAATGACCCTTTGTGATGCCCAAAATCACCTGAAAATGTAGTTGTAGCTTCTCCCAAAAATACTCATCTAAACCCAGAAAGGGATCTGCCCCAAACCAACCACCCGTAAACCCACAAAATGATGCAATTACCCTTTGAATAATAAAATGTACTATTCAACAAAAGGATATTTCTGGCCTAAATACTACTCAGAAAAATCTGTAAATTTAACCCTAGACTCCTTTCAACAAACCCACAAAAAAATAGGAAGGGATTTGGCTAATTCTGACCTTCCAAAATTTCCCTATTTTGGCACTAGGCCCTCGTGAACAAAGTCTGCGTCCCCGAGTGATGAAATCTTCTCGAACCCTCCTTATGCCTACTCACTCTACTAAGGAAGTGTTTTAGGAAATTTCATGTGTAGTAGGAGAGGTGTCCTACCACAAATTTCAACACTTAAGAGCTGAGCCCGACACCACACAAATTTTTCCAATGTCCCCTCTACGTAGGCCATGGAAAGAGAAATTCATCCGTCTCGAAGGCAATAATATCTGACCCCGAAATTCTCCACAAAAATTAGTCTTCCCATGGAGCAACTTCTCTAAATTTATCCCAACAAAGACCACTCAAAAATAGCTGAAATAAGTGGCACTAGATTGATCAGATATTGATCCATGACTTTAATGATAACTCAAAATTCAAAGTGTTAAAAAGAGTGTCAAACCTGAGCGACTAGATAGATCTCGCTTCTTGATTCTGGCGCCGTGAACGTTTTGCAAAATTGACACCATATGAAGAAGTTATTGCCATTTGAAAAGTTTAATAAACTGCAATTTCCAAGGATAATTGGTTTTTGTGAAATAATAAAAAAGAATATTGCAAGGAATAGTCTTTGGAATATTCCCCAAAATATTCCTTTTGGGTGACCAATCAAGAGTTGACACGTGGCAAACCTGGAGGCCACCATGTGGCCGTGGAATGGTCATGTAAAGCTATGTTTGGGGTCCTAGGGGATCGAACCCATGACCTCTGGTAAGACTTGAATGCATGCTACCAACTCCGCTATGGTGGATCTTAACAAACTACAGTCAAATGTTCTATTTAAGGTTTAATGGATTGCGATTTGGGGATTAGGACCACTAGCGGTCTTACCAACCAATGGTCCCCAAAAGCGATCACATGTGCGCCGATTGAAATTAACCGCATGCTGTTTGCATGTTGACTACCAACCCAACGTTATCCCTAACCGCTAGGTATAGTACCTATCACATGCATGCCAAACACTAATAGTTATGGTCAACCTTGGTGGTCACGCTTGGCGGAGCGGTAAAAAGGGGTAGTTATCCCAAATTAGTTACAGTTAATTGCAGTTAGCCAAATGTAGTGGATGATCACTAGGAGTTACTCATTAAATGCACTCCATAAGTGATTTTTGACCTAACAGAGTGAATCAAGAGGATAGATAGGCTAATTGAGGCCTTCTGAAGCCAATGGAATAGTCCACAGAAGCTGAAAAAGCCATCTTCAAGGATATTTTCATCCAAGGAGATTATGGAGCTCATGGCCACCGAGGGTTGGAGGAAGTTGCGGGAGCTACCAATATCCGTTCTGAGTGAACCAACCATCATTCCTAATTATAATGAGCCTTCTCAATCCATTGCAAGGGTTTATAGAAGCATGTGAAGGCTTCTAAAGGCCGAGATGTGACACGGAAGTTTGAGGCAACCTAGTGCCATCCGTGGAGGAAGGCTTATATTGGGGATGCAGTGTTCATTTTGAGAAAATGAACAGTCTATTGTTGATGTCTCATATGTACACGACACAGCAGAATAGGTTTTAGAGACGGTTGAATAATTTTGAAGAATTTTGTGCCATCAAGAAGCTCATGGAATCTTAGTGCACCAATTGAAGGAATCAAGTCTAAGGGATCTTAGATCTCTTTGCATAATAATGACAGCCATGAGAGGGATATAGATGTTTTTCTAATCCCATTGGTTCAGTCAATAACCATTGGAGTCGAGTGTGGAATTTGTAAAATAATTGAAGCCATAATCCCAAAGAGCCAAGTCAAATTGACAGAAGATCAAGGAGACGTAGCCCATGAGATTCGAGTCAACTCCTAGATTAAATTTGTTGTTATGTGTTGATTCTTATTTGCTTAATTATATGGCTATTATGTGTGTCTAATATCAATAAAAACAAATCAACTTAAATCACTTAAACAATTAAAAACAAACGAAGACATACACATGTTTCAAGTACTTAATTCTGTAATTGTCAACATAAGCTAGATCATATATTTATAAGCTTTGGAGTGAGAGGTTTTTGTAAGCATAACAAGTTGTTAAACCCTCATTTTAGATAAGGTGGTATCAGAGTAGGATGTTTGATTGACAGAGAAATCTCTCTTCTTGTTTGACTTGATAGGTGTTCAAATAGTCAAATTCTACTGTTTGGTTGTTTGTAAACTCACTATTGTTTGAGTTTTCAAAGGTGAAGCGAAAGCTATTGATAAGATAAGTATAGGAGAGGACAAGAAGGAAGAAGGGCTGAAGGAATTCTCCTTACCCCAAGGACCTCAAGACAATCCTTAAAGCTTAAGAGGGTTTGTTTGCAAAATGCTACTTGAATAAGAATTTGATTCTAGTGCCATTTAGTTTAGAAATTTGTCAGAAGTTCTTTGAAAGCTTTGTGAATTTTGTTGAAGTGCTTTAGTTAATTTTGATAATGACAACTTCTACAAGTGAGTTTTCCAAATCATCCTCTTTCACAAGATTCTTTAATGAAGACTTAAAGCGAGATTTGTTCATCATGATGGATATGGGGAGAGAAATGAGTACCGGACTTCGAGAGAAGTTGAATTCAATGGAGGAAGAGAAGGAGTTGATTTCTGACAAATTCCAGGAAATGGAGACAGATTCATATTGTGAATATGTATCTAGAAAAGATGCATGAGTTGGAGACACAACTCCTTGCCACCAAAGAAGCCTTAGTCAAGTATCAGCTTGAAGAAGAGGTAAACAATTCATGTTTGTCTTCAATTTCCTCTAAGAATGTTTATGTTGGTGGTTTTGAAAAACATACAAGAGGCAAAGTGTCCAAGTTAATGTCCAAAATAGGCTATGAAGGAAAAGGATTGGGAAAACATGCACATGGTATTGTTGAGCCAATAATGGTTGAGGAAAGACCTAAGTATTTGGGTCTTGGCTATGGACAATCTTATGGAAAAAGTTTCAAAGCAGTCATGAAAGCAATTGAAACAGTTCCTAGAAGGAGTTTCATTTCAGGTTCTCTACCTCAAGTTTGTAAAGATTGTATTCTTGGGTAATGCAATTGTTTGAAACAACGTTTGCAGGAAGAAGATGTACATAAACATACACTTGAACCAAAAATTTTTGAAATCTCTAAAAGCATTGAAGGGATTGATGGTTTTCCAAAGGGAGCTACTTCTTCATTTGATTCACCTCCTCATGAAGGTAATGAAGGTGAGAGAGAAAGGTATAAATCTGATTTCAATCACACTTCTTTTGATTATGTTAAGCATGATAAATTACCACATAAACATTGGAAAAGAATTGCATGTTACTTTTGTGGTTTGGTTAACCATAGTGTTTCTAGATGTTGGAAGAAAATGGCCACATACAGGAAACCTTTTGAAGGAAAGAAGGCAAGAAGATAAAGGTCTATTGGACAAGGAAAATTATGATGTCAAGAAGATGAACATGTGTTGTACTTATTGCCATAAGCAAGGACATATTGCTGAAAGGTGTTGGACTCTGAATCCAACAATGCTTCCATGAAATTTGAAGAAAGTGGAGAAAGAGTATGGTAAGAATGGAAAGGAAGTTTCCATAATCGATGTGATTAAGGATGATCCACGTGTTGATGTCGATGTGCACTTAAAGGAAGCACCTTTGGTGTGGATTGGCAAGAAATGGTTAGAGTTCTTATCCAATTAAAGTTACATGTTTTGTTTTGATGTGAAAAGAAATGTGTCACATCTATTTGCATTTCTTTGATAATGGAATGCAAGTTGCAGGATGGAAAAGTTGAGTATGTAGACTTACTTTATTGCAGAAAATTATATTCATTTCAGCTTTGAAAGTAAATATACATGTGATTGATTATCTTGTACTTATGAGTGTGCTTAAGAGAAAGTTGAATAATAAAATACATGCATAAGGACAAAATGTATGAACACATGGATGTTAATGATTTCCTTGTATTTGAATATGTATCTAACTGAGTTGATGGAAAGCTATCGACAATCATATTGTTTTGTTTAAACATGCATGTAATTTCAAGTCAACTTGGAAGAGTTGATTTGGTCTCCAAGATTGTAAAAGGGAGATAATGATGAAGTGTTTTATCTTTGTAAAAGAATCATTATAATTGTTTTTGTACATGCTTGACTTGAAGGGTCAAATTTTTGAAAATGCATTGTTTTTGTGAGCTTTGGATTTAGTTGATAATTTGTATACAAGATGTAAAGACATGATGATGATTCACATGATGTGAAATTTGTTTCTTTTGATGGAGCAAGAATTTATGTCAAGTTTTTTTCTTGTACTTTGACATCGTCTCATGAAGAATATTTGGAGCAGCAAAGGTCACCATGGAAGTGGTTTGGAAGCGATGTTCAAATACCTTATGTAAATTCTGAATGAGTTCAAGGAAGACAATTCTTAACACGAGGACAAGCGTGTCCATTAAGGGAAGTGTCAACTACCTTCGAGATTTGATTCAAAGGCACCCGGCATGTAGGAAAGTGTATGAAGGCTCAAAGAAGAGGGTATTGTGCTCTCATCTACTGTTCAAAACAGTGTATCAGTGTTTTGAGGTCCAAAAGATTCCTAATGGGGAGGAGTGATCAGATATTGATCCATCACTTTAATGATAGCTCAAAATTCAAAGTGTTCGAAAGAGGGTCGAACCTCAATGACCGGATAGATCTCATATTCCTCATTCTGACACCATGAATAGTTCGAAAAATTGACATCGTCTGAAGAAGTTATTTCCATTTGAAAAGTTCAATAAACTACAATTTCCAAGAATAATTGATTTTTGGGAAATAATAGAAAAAAAAGAATATTCCAAGGAATACTCCTTGGATATTCCCCAAAAAATTCATTTTTGGTGACCAATGAGGAGCTCACACATGGCAAGCCCAGAGGCTGCCACGTGGCCCTAGAATGGTCATGTAAATTTATGTTTAGGGTGCTGGGGGGGTCGAATCCGTGACCACCGACAAGACCTCAACACGCGCTACCAACTCCTCTATAGTGGTTCTTAACAAACTACAGTCAAATGTTCTATTTAAGGTTTAATAGATTGCAGTTTGGGGGTGAGGACCACCAGCAGTCGCCAAAAGCAGTCACATGTCCACCGATTGAAATTAACCACACACAGTTTGCTTTTTGACTACCAACAAATCACCAACCCAGCATTATCCCTAACTACCAGGTGTAGTACCAATCACATGTGTGCCAAACGCCAATAGTTAAGGTCAACCTCGATGTTTAAGCATGGCGCAGTGCTAGAAAAGGGCAGTTATGCCAAATTAGTTACAATTAACTGAAGTTAGCCAGATTTAGTGGAGGATCACTAAGAGTTACTCATTAAATGCACTCGAGAAGTGATTTTTGACCTAAGAGAGTGAACCAAGAGGATAGCTAGGCTATTGAGGCCTTATGAAGCCAATGGAATAGTCCAAAGAAGCTGAAGAATCCATCTTCAAGGAGATTTTCATCCAGGGATATTTTGGAGCTCACTACCACAAGGGGTTGGAGGGAGTTGCGGGAGCTACCATTGTCCATTCTCAGCGAACCAACAGTCATTCCTAACTATAATGAGCCTTCTAAATCCATTGCAAGGGTTTACATAAGCATCTAAAGACTTCTAAAGGTTGATATTCTATAGGGAAGTTTGAGGTAACCGAGTGCCATCCGTGGAGGAAGGCTTAGATCATGGATGCAGTGTTCATTGAACAAATGAACAGTCTATTGTTGATGCTTGATATGTGTTTAAGATAGTAGAATAGGTTTGAGAGATAGTTGAAGAATTCTGAAGGAGTTTATGCCATCAAGGAGCTGAGGGAGGCTTAGTGCACCCATTGAAGGAATCATGTCTAAGGGATCTTAGATCTGTTTGCAGAATGATGATAGCCATGACAGGGATATAGATGGTTTTCTAAGCCCATTGGTTCAGTCAATAACCAATGTTGAACTTGTAAAAGAATTGAAGCCATAATCCCAAAGAGCCAAGTCAAATTGACAAAAGCTCAAGGAGAGGTAGCCCACGATATTCGAGTGAACTCCTACATTAAATTTGTTGTTATCTATTGATGCTTATTTGCTCAATTATATGGATGTTATGTGTGTCTAATATCAGCCTAAACAAATCAATTTAAAAAACTTAAATAGTTAAAAACAAACAAAGACATACAATTGTTTCAAGTAGTTAATTCCTCAATTGTCAACATAAGCTAGATCATATATTTATAAGTTTGGAGTGAGAGGTTCTTGTAAGCATAACAAGGTTATAATACATCCTCCTTGGAGCACTAATTAGCTAAGGGTAATGCCTCAAAGGTCCTCCCAAAATTCCACACGCCTCCCTTCAAATGTAGCAACAAATTTACCTCCTTAGGGTGGCACTTGAAGTCCACCTAAAGAAGGGCGAGTTCTCCCCTTGGAGAACTCTATGCTAAACAACACTTGTGAGATGAACAACTTGAGAAACAATGTCTAAATGTCAAATTATCAAAAGGTGTCACCTTCTATTTATAATTGCTGCCTTACTTTTCCTTGTGGGTGGCGCCAAATATTTTGACCACCCTTTAGAAAATTGAATTTTCTCCCAATAGGTGTGTGTTCCTTGAGAGGTGGACCCACATTCCACTAACTTTAATATTTGAACCACTTTCCCTAAGTTTATACCCCAAAAATATGTTAGCTCCAAAATGGAAAAAATGGTTGATCTCTTCTAAAAGAAATTTATTAAGAAGGGACATTACATAGAGCCTCTTTGTTGATGTAATTTTGGTTCAAAGATATATTGCACTCAATGCTATTTTGGTTACATGCACCCTTGCTATATATATGAGAAACTTTGCATATTTGTGTATAATGGTTTGGATTCTTATGGATGCATATGAATATTTATGTATTTTTTGGTCAACTAGTTTTTTGGTCCCATATTTTTCTAGTTCCATCAGTTTTGGGTTAATTGATTTGGTGAATGCTCCAATTTTTTTAACATTGGGATTATTGCCATGCAAATGCATTATCAAAATATTATAACCTAATAAAGAATGATAACAATGATTATTATCAACTAAACCCAAATGTTCTATTCAATCTTAAGAAGGTTAGAAATTAATCATAATTCTTTAGGATTTTATTTCCATGCTTGAAAAGCATTTAGAGAAACATTCCAAGATCAACATAGTTTAGTTTAGAGAAACATTCCAAGATCAACATCGTTTAGTCAAGAGGGTTAGTAGTGTGACAAATATATTGAAAATTAGATCTAATCCCAGTATAAGTTAGACAATTAAAGAGAAAGTGTTTTTCATCTTCAACCTTTTTAATATCACAAAAGTAACAAAATCATGCAATTTCACTATAAATTAGAAGAAATGAAATATTTTATCACTCATTTATTTTCTTTTCCATGAAAACAACAGAGAAGCACAAATTTAAAAATACTATATAATAACTAACATTCATGTGAATCTCCGTATATTTGTGCCCTCCATGAGCTTTGAAGACCATTTCGATAGAACTGACCTCAATTTTGGTATTGAAATATGGTTCAATAGCGAAAGTATTTTCACCAAATTCCTGATAATCTTTCCATAGTTACATCGCTGAGGCTACATTACGTAAGCATCAGTTTGTCAAATAAGATCAAAGCCAAATTTGAATTACTATGTGTGAGATTATGCACCAGAAATAAAATCCTGTACAGCAGTGCCCTGCATGAGCATTGGAGATCAAATCAATATCATTTTATCGAGTTTTATTGTCCAAT
>APFE030537121.1:0-20454 GCA_000404065.3 Pinus taeda
GTCCATCTCCTTATGATCTCACAATTTACCCTATATTTGGAGTTGATAGTATCTTTGACACTATCCTTTCTTCCCAAGATTATCTCCTGATTTATCCCCCAATGGTTGAGCCAAGATTGGGCATCCTTATACCACCTAGGCTTGAGGCGAAGGTGGGGGTTTTGACTAAAGCTAGAAGAAATTTTGGGAAGCCTCTTGGCTTGCATGTTGTAAATCTTCTTCTTATACATCAGATACTTAAACATAGCCCTAATTTCAATGGGGGAAAGGCTAACTTTGATTAGGAGGATAAGATAGGGGGTATTTCCCTCAATCTTGAGGTTGTAGGTAATGAATTCTTTTTTAATCATCTCAATATTTCTCCACGACTCTCTGGATATACTGCAACCCAAAACTTCACATTTGTATAGGACAAGGTGGGTGATGAGGGTCTAAAAAAGGAACATTTTTTTACTCCAAATACAAATTTTGGCTGACTTACAGTTGTTTTTAAGATCATAATAAGCTTTCCAACCTCTAATAATCCTTTTCTCAATGTTATAATTCTAATTGAGCTGATGATGAATGTTAATACCCAAATATTTATAAGAAGAAGCATGTTCTAACAAATTGTTATCATAGGAGAAATTACCATTGTTGATCTTTTTGGATTTCATAATTACATGTTTAGTTTTGTCGGTATTAACTGTCATACCCATATTGGAGTAGTGAAATGAAGAGTCTTAAGCTTCTTGTCTAGATTATCATGGCTTCTAGCAAGAAAAACAATATCTTCAGCATAAAGGAGAAGAGTAATGATTATACCAGCAAGCTCAGTGCCCTTGTAACCCACAGTTTCTAAACACCCTTCTAGGTTATCAATGTAGATTACGAAAAGAGAAGGGGATAGGGGACACCCTTACTTAACCTTGATATTGCATTTAATTCTTTTACACAACCCTTTTTTGGTCTTAATATTAGCAACAACAGTCCCGCAAAGGCGAATCAAAACAACCTCAACTCATGAGGAACCATTATCTCATTAAGTTGTTTCTAGATCTTGTCCTACGGAATAGTGCCAAAGGCTTTTCTAAATTCCACAAAGCAGCAGAAGAGATTGACTTTAATATTGTGACATTCCTCGAAAATGATCCTGAGAATGACAAGATGGTCAATAGTCGAGTGATGTCTCTTAAACCCAGCTTGCCCTTTAGCTCTTTTACCATGGTTTTCAAGCCAAAGGCTAATCTTCTTTTCCAAAATGAGCCCATAAAGTTTAGCTAATATGTGGCTAACCATAATGGTCCTGTAGTTAGGGGGAGTGTTTTTGTTCCCATTTTTAAAAATAGGAACAATAAGGCTTTGCATCCAAGACTTAGGGAAGCCATGCTTTACAACCAAATGAAGAGGCTTGTGGAGATGAGGAATGAGGATAGATCTTCCTATTCTAAAGATTTCAGGTTGGTATCCTCCGATATCTTTAGCTTTCCCATTTGCAAGCTTATTAATTTCAGACTCAGTGGCTTCAAGAGAAAATATATCTTTCTTAATAGGAGTGTTTACGATGGTGTCCATGGTGTCTGGGGTGTCATAAAACATTTTAAGATAGATGTCCCAATTTTCTAAGGAGATTGAATGATTTATTTTTTATTCATGAACAAGCACATTTTGCCAAAACTTTTTATGCAAAACTTTAGAATGCTGAAGCAAACACTCTTGTCTCTTGTTAATATATGATCAAATCTTATTTTTTATGAGGGATTTATATATATTAATATTCTGGAGCTTTACAATTTTGTTAGAAGCATCTCTAATCACTTTCCTGGAAATTTTATAGTTTCTGTCATACAAAGGGTTAGAAGTTTTGTTATTTTGTTTATACAAAACCTCAGTAGAGACCTTGCTAATGGCAGTGGAAAGGGTAGTAGTAAAGTTGTAATAAATTTCACCAATGTTGTTATTATAGGTCAGTGAGCCTAAACCCCTCTTTAAATCATTTAAGAAAAGGCCTATATTACTCCGATTGAAACGAGTGTATCTTTGGCTTTCACTAGATTCCTACATTTAGCTGGTATGCATAGCAAGATTGAAAGTTAAATATAAAGGCATGCGGCCAGAGTCAAACTCATAACCGTTAAGTAATTCAAATTTGGTAATACGGTTAAGGACACAGGTGCCTGAAATCACATAGTCCACGACACTACTGCCCAGCCCATGGAAACTAGTCATCTAGCTGAAGGAAGGCCACTTGTTAATACCATTGCAAATAATGAGGTCTTGGGAACTACAAATCTTGAGGAGCTCGATTTCAAATAAGTTCTGAGTTATATCTTCAGAGTTTCTCTAGTATCTATTAGCTAAGTCTTCATCTTCATCAACACACAAGGGGTCAAGGTTAAAGTTGCTACTTAACATAATAACTTGGTTAGTAGCAGTTCTAACATTGAAGTCTCCAAACAAAAGTATATTACCTTCATTCCTAGAGTTGATGGGAGCGAAATAACATATTGCAAGAAAAATCCTACTAGTGGTAGAATTGAAGATCTCGATCCAAATGTACTGATTGAAGGAATCGATTTTATGAAGTCATATATGGGAAGAAACAATGTTCTTTATATAACATGCTATACTACAAAGACCCCTCTAAGTGGATTTCTTATTCCAAGTTGACCAAACGATGAATTTGTCAAGGTGAAGAACCATAGATTCATCACGTTCCTAAGTTTAAACTAAAAAGATAAAATCAATATTGCTCGAGATCCAACTTAGCATAAAACCTTTACACCATGGAAAATCGCGACAATTCGAGAAAAAAATCCAAAGTAATCCTAATCTCTATTTATCACTAGTATTTTAAATTCTATCTCTATATAATCATGAAAATTTTTAAAAATCCAGAATTTTTGCTACGATTGAAATATTAGATTCTATATATTTAATAGAATTAATAATTATAAAAATGGATATTGATTAATTATATTAAATATTGAATGAATATATTTTACTCTTCTGAGAAAAATTTGTGTCACTTGAATTCGGACGGTTTCCTTTGGAAGAGTAATGGGCTTATCCTTCTCTGGAATGGATGTGTGATTGGGTGGATTTTCGTGTCGCGGATTTTATATTGCAGGTTTGATAGCACGAAAACCGATGTTTCTGTGGGAGTTGGCAGGTTTTTACTCTTTAACGATGTAATATCCCTGGGGTAGCAATTGGATTTCCCTCTCAACCCATTTTCTCTGAGTAATACTGCAATATTGGTGTGTGGATCCTTAATGGATATGAAAGAAGCATCGTGTTTTTGTGCCTGTGTGTATTAATACAGTGCCTCTATTGATGAAGTCTTCCTAACATTACTAAGATTAATATTGATGATCAAGTGTTCCTTATTTCTTTTGGATTGTTAGTGGCAATTGCTTATTCTCGTTAAGTAAAGTTAGTTAGAAATATAAATATTGGAGTACACGACATTCGTAGAAATGGAAAGACAAAGATTGGAGGACATGACGTGGGTAGAAATTTAAAGAGCAGTGTATATGATATTCGTAGTTCATTTTTTAGCTAGATTACAGATGGTTTAGAATATTTTGATGGGTGGAGGGTGAGGAGAGGTTAAACGATTTTTTTTTTTTTATAATCCAATTTTATGATATTTTAAAAATGTGCAATCAACATAAATTTAATAATTTAGAGATTAACAATTTAGAGAAAGGTTTGGAAGTGTTGTAGAACTCGTGGTGGATTGGAGGAGGTGTGGGAGCTAGTGTTGGAGCTATTAGTGTTATTGGTAGACGTTTGGTGGTTGAGGTAGCATTGGATTTGGTGGGGTTCACGAGGAGGAATAGGTGGTCAATTGTGATTTATTGGGTTGATGAGTTATTACTAATATATTGTATATTATATATGGAAATGTATATATTGTTGTTAGAAAGTGTTATATATATATATATATAGTTTTTTGAAAATTTAATATGGATTTTTTGAAATCACAAATTTTAGTTTATGTAAAACATAACTATTGATGTAAAAAAAGTCTTTTACAAAAACATTCTTTAAGAATCAAATAATCACTTTCATTTCCTGAAATACACATAACTTCCACAAGTCCCCCAATGATATAAATGAATATTTATCTTGTACTATGAATATCATGAAATAGAATAGCATTTTAAAAGAGTATATAAAGCTAGACATTTGAGATTGGAAAGTATTCATCTAAGATTGCATGCTTGTAACGAGAACATAACACTGAAGAAGAGTCATTGCGAATTTGCAACCAATTAAAGTAATTTTGTTTATTTAATTTTTAATTATATGTTTATATATTTAATTTTTTAAATTAAATATATTTTTATTATTTATTATTTTAAATTATTTAAATAATTGTGATGTAATTCTATATCCAATAAAATTTCAAATAAAGTTAGACAACAATTAATGTGTATGATATTTTTTTTATTATATTAATTTAATTATTTTATAATTAAAATTATTTTATAAATAATAATATCTCGATGCTTTTCATTAAAGTAGGTTAACTAGCACAGCTACATTAATAAATGTAGTTGATATACACTCAAAGTGTATATTAATCACATTCATAATTACATTAGTAAATATATACGCCAAAAACATATATCAATCACATCCACAATCACATTAGTAAATATGGTTGATACAAACCAAAATTGTATAATTATAATTATAATTAATTTTGATATGATTATTAATTTAATATTATTACTACTATTAATATATATATTATAAATTAATTAAAACTTTATTAGCCAATATTAATTAATAAGTATAATAATAGTTCAAACAATTTAATAATAAATATAATAATATTCATTCACCATAATTTGATAAATATGTAGTAATAATAATAATTAATTAATTATTATATTTTTATTAATGTAATATTTATTTAATTATTAATATAAACATTTCCAATTAATTAGAAAATACATTTTTATTTCAGTATTATAAATAAAAAAAATAAATAATTCATAATAATTATAAATAAAAAATAAATAATTCCTTATAATATTAAATGTAATAGTTAACTACTTATATTATTATTATTATTTATTGATATAGTTTTATTTATAAAATATGGTTTTATTATTTTATTATATTTTTTTTATAATTATATTTTAGTTATTATAATTAATTAAACTGAAGGATGTATATTTAACCCATAGACTAATATTAAAATTTTTATAGATAACATGACCTTATAAATATGAAATTTTAGACCCAAAAATTCAAAGGATTGATTATTATAAACCTAAAGACACAATAAACTTAAATGATTTATACTAAATTACCAAGAGATTATAAAATCAAGGAAATAATATTAAACCCATGGGTTCAATATTATAAACTCAAGATATATAAACCCTAAGATAAATATGATAAACCCTAAAATAAACATGGTTAATCATGTTTTACCATGGTTAATTTTCATATTGAGACAATCTTTGTCACAATGCAACATTTGACCATGATTGATTTTCGCATCGAGACAATCTTTGTCACAATGTGACATTGGACCATAGTGGCCCATAGTTTCGCATGGTCGACCATGATTATAAACCCAATGGATTTACATTAAACCTTGCATTAAAATTATAAACCTGATGAATAATATTATACCTTAGGAATATGAACTCTTAGATTTATAAACCAAAGGGATTAATTCTAAAAGCCCTAGGCACTATACACCCAAGTGAATACTTTTAAATTGAGGGGATTAATATTATAAAACCAAGGTATATAAACCATAATATGAATATTATAAACCCAAGGGATTAATACTAAAACCCCAACGGATTATAAACCTAAGGGAAAAATATTATAAAAATAATGTATATAAACCCTAAGATAAATGATAAATCCTAATATATACATGGTTCTCCATAGTTGATTTTCATATTTAAACAATCTGTCACATGAAACATTTGATTTGTTTGACCATGATGTTCATATTCAGACAACCCTTGTTACAATGTGACGTATGGCAATGGTCGGTCATGGTTGATTTTCATAATGAGACAATCTTTGTCACAATTTGACATTATAGCATGGATGACCATGAAGGACCATGGTTGTCTTAATGTAACGTTGGTTCAAGGGATTGATAAACCCAAGGTATTATTAACCCAAACGATGAATATTGTAAAACCAATGTATATAAACCCTAAGATACATATTATTAACCTAAGGGAATAATAAACCCAAAGAATTAATACTAAAAGCCCAAGGGATTATAAACCTACACGAATAACATTAAAGCCAAAACATAAATATTATAAACCCAAGGTATACAAACCTTAAGATAAATATTATAAACTCTAAAATAAACATGGTTAACCATGGTTAATTTTCATATTTACACAATCTTTGACACAATGCGACGTTGGACTATGGTTGAGCATGGATGACCATTATTATCACAATGTGACATTGGACCAAGAGACAATCTTCGTCATAATGTGACCATTGTTATTGACCATGTTTGACCATTTTCAATTTACGTATTCAGACAATATTTGAGATAATGTGACATTGGAACATGGCTGGCCATGGTTGATTTTCATATTGAGACAATCCTTGTCACACTACGACATTAGGTTGTTTTCATATTGAGAAAATCATTGTAATAATGTGACGGTGGACCATGGTTGATGATGATTATAAACCCAATGGATTTATATCAAACCCAAAGATTAATATTATAAACATTATGAATAATATTATATGCTAGGAATATGAACCCTTAGATTAATAAACCCAAGGAATTAATGTTAAAAACCCAAGATATAAATATTATAAACCCAAGATATAAAAACACAAAGATAAATATTATAAAAGCTAAAGGAAACATGATTGGGCATGTTTTACCATCGTTGATTTTCATACTAAGACAATCTTTCTCACAATGCAACATTGGATCAGGTTGACCATGGTTAACCATGGTTGATTTTCATATTGAGACAATATTTGGCACAATGTGACACTAGACCATCATTGGCCATGTTTGACCATGATTGTAAATGCAGGGGATTTATATTAAACCCTAGGATTAATATTATAAACTTTATGAATAATATTATACCCTAAGAATATGAACCCTTAGATTAATAAACCCAAGGTATTAACTCTAAAAATCCAACGTATTATAAACCAAGGGATAAATATTATAAACCCAAGGTATATAAACCTTAAGATAAATATTATAAACCCTAAAATAAACATGGTTGAACATGGTTGACCATCATTAATTTTCAAATTGAGACAATCTTTGTGGCAAAGTGACATTGGATCATGGTTTATCATGATTTATTTTCATATCAAGACAATATTTTTCACATTGCAAGGTTGGACCATGGTTGACCATGATTATACACCCAAAGGATTGATATTGAACCCAAAGCTTTACATTATAAACCATATGAATAATATTACACCCTAGGAAAATGAACCCTTAAATTAATGAACCCAACAAATTAATATTATAAACTGAAGGGAATAATAAAACCAAGGGTTTAATACTAGAAACCCAAAGGGAGTAATATTAAACCCAAGGGAGTAATATTATAAACCCTAAGATAAATACTATAAAGCTTAAAATAAACATGGTTAACCATGTTTTACCATGATTGATTTTTATATTGAGACAATATTTGTCACAATGCGAGATTTGACAGTTGTTGATTTTCTTATTGATATAATATTTTCCACAATGTGAAATTGGACTATTGTTGTACATATTTGACCATGATTGTAAACCCAATGGTTTTATATTAAACCCTAGGATTAATATTATATACCATATGAATAATATTATATCGTGGGAATATGAACCCTTGGATTGACAAACCTAAGGGAGTGATATTGTATACCCAAGGGATTAATTCTAAGACCCCAAGGTATTATAAACCCAAGCGATTAATATTATAAACCTAGGGTATAAAAACCCTAAGATAAATATTATAAACCCAAAAGAATAATAAACCCAAGAGATTAATACTAAAAACGAAAGGGAATAATATGAAACCCAAGGGATAGATATTATAAAACTAAGGTATATAAACCTAAGATAAATAATATAAGCCCTAAAATAAACATGGTTGACCATGGTTTACAATGGTTGATTTTCAGATTGACAAAATCTTTGTCACAATGCAACATTGGACTATGTTTGACCATGACTCATTTTCATATTCAAACAACCTTTCTCACAATGTGACATTAGTTAATGGTTGACCATGGTTGATATTCTTATTGAGACAATATTTTTCACAATGCGATGTTGGACTATGGTTCACCAGGATGACCATGTTGTCACAATGTGATGATGGAGTGTTGGGACGGGGTCCCCTGGGTCAAATTTTGTAAAAAAATGTAAAGTCAGTACATTTTGAGGAGCGAAGCACAAGTAGTACAGGTCGATAGGAGTCAAAGGGTCTTTAGGAAGGTCAAAGCCCCTAAAGTTTGTTAAAGTCAAGTAGCTTTGAGACTCGTCCATGGTTCGGAGACCATGGTATTGTAATGAAGAAGAATATAAAACGAAGTCATAGAAGAGTCACAAGATAGCATAGAGGTAAGAATAGTACATGATTTGAGTCTAATTTTATCTATTATGTACTTGGGTGAAGGGGAAGACTCCTGCAGCTATGTGCATTGAGACCTTGGTAAGTTTGTAACTAAGTGCACAGGCCTATGCAATGGTGTGTGCAAGGTTGGAAAGAACTGTATTTGAGGATCTGAAGCATAATAAAGGCTTGTTTTGAAGAACTATATTTGTATATGTGTATCACTATTTTATCACTAAATTTAATATATTTTTGATTTTTTGAATGAAATTAATAAGGAAAAGTACTTAATAGATTCGTGAATACATATATATGTTTATTTATATGATGGTATGCATGTTTAGCACAATCGGAGAAGGACATAAATCTGCTAACTGTTAATTACTGTAAATCCTGAGTTTCAAGGGTTATGGTTTGAGAAAGTCAAGATAAAGCCCTAAGTTCGACAGAAACACATCACATAGTCCTGTGGATGCAGAAACCTAGTTTTAGCATCCCCTAATACTGCCTCAGGTGAGATTGCAACCTGCACTACGTGGGTTGTTGCCGGAAGGGCCAATAGTGTAGGGTTTTGTTGGTTAGCATAGCTAACTTCAAACCTGGGTCCAAGCCCCCTCAAACCAACATGGAGCAAGATAAAATCTTTGTCACAATGTGACCATGGTTGGTTTTAATATTGATACCATTTTCGTAGAAACCTCTATTTCTTTGCGAGTTTTATGAGAAATTATCCTTAAAACTAGAATTAAACATATAATAAAAGCAAAATGGTTTCTTTTCAAAGCTGTTTGAACAAATTTGTTATGTACTTAAGAGGCTTGATGTTTTTTCTAGATTATTACATTAACTTCAAGAGTTGCATCTTTTTATCTCTATAAATATACCACTCGTAATAAATTTTGCCAGAGAAAAAACACTGGCTTATCTCAAGTACGAGTACAATTGTAAAAAATATTATGCATACATATGATATCCATTCTACAAAGTGCTATAAGTTTTATATTTTCGAGGTAAGGCTACATATGTGGCAAGGATTATAAACTCAGAAATAAGAAAAAATAAGTGCATAAAGTTGGCCCATATTGAGACTACATAACAGTGATGTGAGTCCTCAAATATTCAACAAACATAATGGACATTGAAAACAAAGAAACTATGAGAGTTGAATGCAGTTAGCCCATATAACAGTCTTGTGCTCCAGGTACTAAAAATGCATGTATCCCATAGCCTCGGTGAGACCCTTTTTGGACAGCATATCTACAACAATGCTTCATTCCCTGTAGATATGGTGAAAGCTGATCTACTCATAAGAAGACTTATGAGTTTGAATGTGGTTGAGCCTTCCATCAAGCTAAGTGGGGGAAGAGTATCTTCCCCCACCACAATGTCAATGAGGGACTTGGAATCCCCATATACATGAATGGTATTCAAATTAAGCTTCTTGGTAAACCAAAGGAGGCTCCATAGTGCCAAGATTCCAGTCCTCATGTTAGTGCATGTTGCACCATGCCAATGTATCTTGTATTGATTTCTATCACAAATCCTAAGGCATGAACCATAAGAACATATTCCCTCCCATGTTACGCCATCAAAGTACCCTACTGGAAACTGAATGCATCATTGTATTAGACGAACACTTAAAACTTTGTCAGTATGTACTCAAATGTTCTGCATATCCATTCAAGTGCCATCATAGGAGCATATTTTGTGGATGTTGATAGGGATGCGTTCAAAAATATACTTGTTCCCGGCGTAACAGATTTCATAAAAGAGATATAGAGGAATACGTTGTAGTATGCCACCCTATTCCAACCACCAACACAGACATTGTTCAATAAATAAGTGAGTACTAAAAGGAATATTAAATTATGAGATATCTAGTGCCATATCTATGTTGAAATAGAGAAATCAAGGATAATATGTTGTATAATTTCCAAAGAAGAATGACATAACAAGCACCATCCAGGTCCATGTACACCCCTCTTATGTAGATTCCCCCAAGCTAGTGTTTTATCTTTCTAGAACATCTAGGTGAATAATATGATCTTAATAGGAACCTTCAATTTCCATATTTTCCAAAACCAACAAGTATTACCTAGAGAGTTTTTTGTGGTCAAAATATATGTGTTTGTCTCCGCCACCTTCACAGATCCTTGATGGAGAACCCCACCCCAAGTGATGAAATCACCTCCCTGAGACAATCATAATACCGCTCTTCTAAGTTCTAGGATGTAATTATCCCGGACCTCAGCATTGTATCCAACTATTCCAATCTCTATAAACCTCTTCCAAATAGGAAACGAGCCCTAACACTGTTGAATTACCTGAGCCAAAAAGAAAAATCCTCTAACATGTAAGCAATTGATAATCTCCATTGGGAGGCCAACATAATTTTGAATGCCAAGAATGTTGTCGAAACCAATAGGAATGCAATTTTCATTGCCGAAAGACCACTGAAGATGTATGAGGAACCAATATTTAACTTTGTGAAAACTCGACCACATACATGAACCCGACTATCTCCCTATCGAGCCATCTCTAATCCACTCAATTATGCTTAAATTTTACAAGTATTTTGCATGAATGTTGTCCATTCCTATCCCATATTGATTTAGAACCTGCCACATGGATTTTATCAACAATGCCCATCCAAATATTTTTACCTCCAAGATCCCCCATCCTCGATATCGCTTTAGAATCGTGATATTATCCCATTTTGTTAAATGGAATTTCCTTTCTACCCCAGTTCGAACCCAAATAAAATGTGCCATTATACTCCACATCTCAGAAATTATAAACAAGGGAAGCATATATACGTGTGCCTAGTATATTTTTATCTGCTATAGTAACACTTATGTTAGGGTGTACCTACCCCCCAAAGTAAGTCATCTGTTTGACCAGCCAAAAAATCTCTGTTAGAATTTTTCCAGTAGCCATAACCAATCAGTTGACCTATAGTTGTTGGGCTTCAGATGGAATCACAGATATGTAAATCCCTCGCAAAGGGGCTTAGTGTCAACACCAAATATACCCACAATGAATGAAATCACCTCCTGCTATGCTCCAAAGAATAAAAGTAATGATTTTCCACTATTTATCCTCAACCCTGATGCCTCGCCAAGTCTCATAAATATATAATGCATACTCAACCAATGGGATCTGGATATCATTGCAAATGTGAGGATATCATCAACAAAAAAACTGTGAGACATATCGACATTTCTACCTAACTTGATGCCTCTTAAAAGTCCACAAGGCCTAACCTTCCTGATTTTAAGGCTGAACCCTTAAATGAATAACATAAAGAGTAATGGAGCAAGTAAGCAACCCTACCGTAGTCCCCTTTTGGCTTTAAAAAAAGAGGATGGAAATCCATTAATCAAGACAACAAAAGTAGTCGAGGTAACACATCCCATAATACATTGGACATTATATGTCACCAAACAAATCTTTGTTAGTATGAGTCATAAGAAAGCCCAATCCACATAATCATATGCCTTCTGTGAGTCTACCTTCATCACCAGTGCCTCCATTTTCTTTGTGTGGATGGAATGAATTCACTCTTGTTTTGTAACCTCTGCATCACGAATCAAACGATTGGGAAAGAAACCATATCATTATGGAGAGATATGGACCAAGAGAATACACTTCAGATACTCTGCAATGATTTTTGAGATGAGCTTGTATGTAATATTGCATAGAGAGATAGGTTAAAATCTGCAAAGTTGGAGGGATGAGATCATTTCGGTATGAGAGCGATGAAGTTAGAATTAAATCCAATGGATTAAAAACCATATGATTAATATTTTAAACCCTACAATTATAAACCTTAAGATTGTAAACCTTAAATCCAATATTATAAACTAGAATGTTAAATCATGACTTATTCAATGTCGCAATGCGAAATTGAATATACTGCAATGTGATGTATTATTGTCATAATGGTTGTCAAACTACTTGTCACATTGCAATTATGCTTGGCACACTGCGATGTTGGATAAAATTTCATACCATTTCATTGTCACAATATTAAACTCTAATAGTAAAAACAAAATATTAAAAACTGTGACATTGTATAACCCAACATTATTATACACCCTTGAGATTAATATTATAAACCCAAGGGGTTAATATTCTAAACTCCAGATATGGAGAACTTTTTTTCTACGGGAAAAACGGCTCTGGCGATTTTCGGTTACAGCTTCTGTTCTAGGGTTCTGACCTTCTCTGCCATTCCAGAGCCTGCTCTGGCTGAGCAGCTCACCAGAATGGTTGATCTCTACTGCAGGGGCAAGGGACTGGGCCGTCAAATGCGCGGAGGGGGGTCCACAGGGACCCCATCATTCAAAAGCATTGTGATGAACAAGCAGACAAAAAATGAAGGGTTGAGAATCCCAGGTTACGGTGATAGAAAAAGCCCAGGAAGCAGCAGAAAAGAAAAAGGTCAGGAAATGACAGCGGAACATGGAGGGGGTTCCACGCAAAAGGAATAGGAAGCAGAAAACACACCCCTCGGGGTAGCTGCAAATTCTCAAGACGAGGGCCCAAAGCAGACCCAGACCACTGAAGGAAACGACAAAGAAAAGCAAGGGGGAACACGAAATGGAAAGGAGAAGGAACCGCCCATCACCCCAGGCACCAGCAAGGCCCCTCAGGGAGCCTGTAAGCCCAAAAAGAAAGAAGCCCTAAGAGTGATCTGTTCGAACCCGGAGATCCAAGCACATAGGGAGCACATGTCGGAGCATGCGGTTATTTGCAAATTCATGGGACTGTGGCCTACGGAGCGCGCCCTCTGCCAATGGATCAAGCAGCACTGGAAGCCCAAAGGTGACATTAATTTTCACCTAGGAGCTAAAGTATTTTTTACAGTTGTCTTTACAAACTTAGAAGACAAAGACAGGGTTTTCGAAGGAGGCCCATATTTTTTCTCTTCGGCTGGTCTCTACATGAGACCCTGGAAGCCCAACTTTGTGCTTGAAAACGAAACCTTCACTCAGGTCCCAGTGTGGATCCGTCTCTTTTCCCTCCCCATAGATTATTGGGGTCTAAATACTCTCAAGCAAATTGGAGATAAGCTGGGTACTTTTTTCAAAGCTTCGAAAGCAACTTTCCAGCGCAGATACACTTCATGCGCTAGAATCTGTGTGGAACTGGATGTATCTGGGGCCCTGCATGAAGGTATTTGGCTGGAGTTCCAGGACGAAGACTACTTTCAGGCCATTGACTACGAACAAATTCCTTTCCGCTGCAGGAAATGTCACAAGCACGGTCATCTTGTAAGAGACTGCCCTCTCAATAAAACGGAAGAGGCAAGCAAGCCCCAGGTTGAGCAGCAGAACAAAGAGGCATTCACAAAACCCAAAATCAGGCAAAGAGCCAATCGAAGATGGCCTAATAGAGCAGGAGTCGGACCAAGTGCCTTCCTCAACCCCTTTAGGGTTCTAGAAACGGACACAGAAATAGAAGAGCTCTGAGTAGAAGAGAGAAACGCGGAGGAGCCAAAAAACCAACAAGAAAACAACAGGAAGGGACAGGACGAGGGTTCACACAGTCCCAGAGATATTAGAACAGAACAGGAAAGCACACAAGATGAGGATACAGAGATGTTCTATAGTGATGGGGGTAACAATGAACAGGAACTAAATGAGGCTCTAAAAAAGGCAGGAGTCGACTTACCAGCTCTAGAGGAGGACTGGAGGGCTAAAGGCATTGAAAATGTCCCAGAGGAAGATCTAAAATGGATAAGTGAACTCTTTATTGCCAGACAAAAAGCGGAACTAGCTAGGCAAAACAGAAAACTGGGAATAGCAACAGGATCAAGTAATCACTCCAATTTCATCTCCCTCAGCCCAGCAGGCTTCAAAACAAGAAAGAAAAGAGGAAGGAGGATGACTGGAGAGGTTCTTCATGACTTGGGAATCCTATTGCTGAACTCAGGTAAAAGGAAGGCCCTAGAAGCCTTCCCGTCCTTTAATCCCTCCACCTAGTTATCAATGAAAGTTATTTCATGGAATGCAAGAGGGCTTAATAGGCAAGCTAAACAAAGACTTCTTATCAGAAAGTTCAAAACAGAAAAGCCGGACATGATGTTTATTCAAGAAACAAAATGCTCCTCCTCTCTCATCAAAAGCATCAGTCAAAAATTAGGTAAGCCTCTTGACTTCATTGAAGTAGCCAGCACAGGTTGGGAAGGAGGCATCACCACCTTTTGGGACTCATGAACTATTAGTGTTCTAGCCTCAGAAGCCACTCATGCCTACATAGCCACGGAAATTCAAATCACAGGTAACTCTGAAACTTACCTCTGTGTCAATGTTTACGGTCCTCAAAGACTAGATGATAAGTTCCTTTTCCTCAACTCCCTCCAAAGTTTGCAATCTAGATATCAGGCCTTTAAAATCATCATAGGCGGAGACTTCAACATGATCACCTCCCTCCTGGAGAAGAAGGGAGGGTTAAGAAAACTCAACAGAGATGTCCGGGCCTTCACTGACTTCATTGAGTCGGCAAAGTTCGTGGATGTGGAACCCTCCTCTTACTCCTTCACCTGGAATAACAGAAGGGGAGGGGAGAACCTAATTGCCTCCCGCTTGGACAGGTTCCTCATCTCAGAGAGCATTGTTCTGGAGGGCATTACGGTCTGCTCTGATATCCTCCCTAGTGGGGGCTCGGATCATTGGCCCATCTCTCTTGAGGCTGCCTTCCTGGGTACCCCGAGAAATAAGCCTTTCCGTTTTGAAAAATTTTGGCTACAACACCCCAACTTTGTTAAATTGTTAGAGCAATGGTGGAGTGAACCTTTGCAAGTTCAAGGCACCAAAATGTTTAAACTCTAAAGCAAGCTCAAGCATATCAAAAGTAAAATCAAGCACTGGAATACTACATAATTTGCCAATATCTTCAAAGAAAAATCCATTCTAGAGGGCAAGCTAGAGAGAATACACAAAAGCTGGATCTCAGGCAAAACCGAAGAATCCAAGGAGAAGGAAAAAGACCTTATGACTCATTGGCATCAAAGAAGCCTCCAAGAAGAAACACTCTAGAAACAAAAATCCAGAGTGCTATGGCTCAAAGAGGGCGAACAAAAATCAAAATTCTTCCACAAGTCCACCCTTGACTACAGAAATACCAACAAAATTCTCAATCTCAAAAATGCTTCGGGCGACACTCTTCATAACCACAGGGAAATATCCTCGCTCCTGACAGATCATTTTAAGCACATTGCTCAGGAATCGCCTATAGACAGAACTGATGCAATCAACTCTTTAACGCGATCAATCCCCAAGGTGGTGACGAAGGACCAAAATCTCGCCCTCCTCAAAGAAATTTCAATGGAAGAAGTGGAGGAAGCAGTTAAAAGCATGCCCAATGATAAATCCCCTAGCCCAGATGGCTTCACCAACAACTTCTTCAAAGCTTGCTGGCAAACCATCAAAACAGAAATTTGGGAAGTGGTGGAGGACTCTCGACGCTCTGGGACTATACTCAAATCAATCAATTCCACTTTCTTGGCTCTAATTCCTAAGGAAGAGAACGCCCAAACCCCAGAGAAGTTCAGACCTATTGCCCTGTGCAATGTGATATACAAGATCATCTCCAAGGTCATCGCCAACTGACTCAAACCCATCCTACCCAATCTCATCTCAGAAGAGCAGTCGGGATATGTAGAGGGTCGACAAATCTTAGACAATATTCTCCTTGCTCAAGAAATGGTCCACACTCTTCAGATCAGGAAAAAAGCAGGGATGCTCATGCAGCTTTATCTCTCTAAGGATTTTGATAAGGTAAATTGGAATTACCTGGAAGCTGTTCTAACAGCTTTCGGCTTTGATAAAAAATGGAACAAGTGGATCCTAGCCCTCATTAAGTCTTCCTCCTTTTCCATTCTCGTCAACGGTTCTCCTTCAGAAACATTCACTCCGTCCAGGGGCATTAGGCAGGGAGACCCTCTCTCCCCTTTCCTCTTCGTGATTCTCATGGAAGGCCTCAGTCGTCTCATCCACAAAGCCAAAGCATATGGCAATATCAGAGGTCTCCACCCTCTTCATTCTAGTCCAGCCACTACTCACCAGCAGTTCGTGGACGATACCCTCCTTCATGGCACCCCCACGGTGAAAGAAGCGCTGGCCTTCAAATCCATTCTAACTCTATTCAGCAAAGCTTCAGGTATGGAAATCAACCTTGCTAAATGCAAGATTTTTTTCTTCAATACTCATTCAGCAATTCAGATACATCTCACAAGAATTTTGGGATTTAAAAGGAGTACTCTTCCCTCCAAATACCTGGGAGCCCCGCTTACCTCCAAACCCTGGCAAAAGCACCATTGGTAAAGCACCCTAGCCAAGCTGGAAAACAAATGTAAACATTGGACTCACAGAGCCCTAAACTTTGCGGGCAGGCTTGTCCTCACCAAGGCCATCTTGCAAGCCATTCCCCAATACCTCCTTTCCATCCTTCCTGCTCCCCAAGGCATTCTTCACAGGATCAAAACAATCTAGAGAACTTTCCTATGGAGAGGCAACGCAGAGAAAAATAAATGGGCCTTAGTGGCCTGGAACAAGCTTTGTAAATCCAAATCTCTAGGGGGCCTCAACCTTATAGACCCCCAGACCACAAACAATATCTGCGGTGCAAATTATGGTGGAGATGGCTCAAAGAACCAAACCTTCCCTGGGCAAAGCATTGGAAAGAAAAATACACCCCCAACTGCAGTGAGACGGATCTTATCCGACTTCAGGAAGTTCCGAAAGGTTCTCCAATTTGGAACCTAGCCAAACGGATTCGCAACATTATCCAAGATCACAACTTCTGGGAGATTAGGAATGGAAACACAGTGCTCTTTTGGGAGGATGCTTGGCAGCAGCTTCCCCGCCTCGCAACGCCAGATTTGGAAAACTACAAAAGAGAGGTTCAATCTACGGGAAACTACAAAGTAAACCAGTACTGGAGCCAGAATACCAACGAGCAGGAGTGGAGAATCTGGAATCCCCCAAACTCCATCAGCTTTTCAGTTGAGAGCCCTCTTCTTCAGAGCCTCCTCACTATTCTCAACAAAAGGACAATTCGAACTTCTTCAGCCAGTGATCAACTCAGATGGGGAATGAAAGGAAACGACAGCTACACCCTAAAGGAAGCGAGGACTCAACTAGAATAGAATGAGCTAGGGGAATTCCTCCCCTGGAGCACCAAGATTTGGAACAACCTCTTCTGGCCCAAAATCAAAACCTTCCTTTGGCTCCTTATGCAAGGAAAAACCCTCACTTGGGACAACCTCCGGAAAAAAGGCTTTTCTGGCCCTTCAATTTGTCACATGTGTAGAAACGAGGAGGAAACAATAAACCACTTGTTTAACTCATGCCTATGGGCAAACAGTATATGGCAGTGGCTAGAAAACATAATGCAACAATACAACAGGAACGTAATTTCTATACAAGACACAATTACCCAGTGGCCAGAGGACTTCTCGAGTAATTATAGGGTTAACAGCATCTGGAAAATCATCCCAGGCTTTGTAACCTGGACCATATGGAAGGAACGAAACAGGAGAATTTTTCAAAATGAACAGAGGAATTTCGAGTTCTCGCAAATTACCTTATCTGCTAACATCTGTGAGTTAATCTCCACCAAATGTACGGGAAGGTCCGCCGATAATCCCTCGCCCAGGGACCAACGCATTCTGGCCAGCTTCAAATTGGATATGGCAGATAATGCTTCAACTGCTAGCAGCCACCTCTCTCCCCCAAAAGATTCACCTGGTTGGCACAAGCCCCCGGCAGGTTTCCTTAAACTTAATTTTGACGGGGCCTCTAGAGGCAACGCGGGCCTGGCAGGCATAGGGGGAGTAGTTAGAAACCACAGAGGGGAAATTCTTTATATTTACAGTCAAGCGTTGGGAGAAGCCACAAATAATGAAATGGAATTTGCTACGATGGAAAAAGGCCTTAGAATTCTTCACGCAAACCAGATGGACAACGTCGTCATTGAGGGAGACTCTGAATTAGCCATAACTGCAGCAAGGCGAATTTACCATGGCACTCCGGTTGGCAGAGTCACGAAACACTGGCGCCTGACTCAGACAATAGAAAATATCACCATTTTGCTTCGCAAAATGAAAGGCCTCACCTTTCAGGCGATCAGAAGGAAGGGTAACGCGGTGGCAGACCACCTGGCCAACGTTGGGATTGAGAATCCTGATGATCCAAAGGACAGCTGGTGGGAAGACATCACGTGTCCTGACCTCAAGGCAACCTACCTTTAGCATGCAGAAAAGGACATGGCCCAAACAGAAAACGACGACGAAACGGTAATGGCTCTCCACTTTCTGGCAAAACACCATGCTGACCAAGCACTCCACCTTTAATCCAGATGAGGCCGAAAGACACTCGGCACAAGGCTTAACCGTCAGGCGATGCAGACACAAGGATTTGTAGTGCCCCACGATCTATTGGGATCCTCAGCGCCGTAACCACAGCAGGTCTAAGCCCACCTGGCGGGCTAAATACAAGGGGATAATCGGCTGCAATTATAGCGTTCAATTATACTCTGATACCACCGCTCCTCCTTCTCGCGGTAATAATCACGACAAGATGGGCAAGTGGCCCTCCCTCCTAATCTCCCCCTCCAACCTTCTTCGAGCGCCCGGCTATTTAACAACAACCCTGGCAGATTGGGAAAGCACTGTTTTATCGTATTGCAAGGAGAAAAGTCTGGGCACTGCCAACACAGAGCAAGGTATCTCCATGGCAAGCACCCACAACATGAAAGGTGAAGGCTGTCGCAACGAGGCTGCTATAAAGGACCTTCAGCATGCCCAGAAAACGTATGAGACTCAGACCTCGCAACGCAACAAGCGGAAGCTGGAGGAGTTAGAAAGCAAAGTCAAGGAGGAGGAAGCTAAATTATCTGACCAGCAATTGGAGAGGGAGGTCAGTTGGCTTCAGGACCCCAGCACCACCTATAATCGTGCTACACAATTTGTTAGGACCCAAGCGAAAGCTCGGAGAATGAAAACAATGTTGGCTAAGGTTCTGACAGAGCAGGAGGAGCAAGATGAAAGAGTTCAGAAGCTCAAGCGCCAAATGGACGTGATGAAGCATGACCATATGTGTGTCGTCGAAAGCATTGAGTTTAAACTGTCGTCGCTTGACCAGCAAGTGGATGTTATTAGCAAGAAGCTCACGGTGCTCATAAGGCTAATGAGGAATGTGGCTAATTCAGAAGGTTTTCCTGGGGAGACTTCAAGCGGTCCTCTGAATGACACTCTGAAGCCGGGGACCAGCCCCTCGCCGAAGCAGGGGCCGACCCACCGCTGACGGTTCCGGCCTTCCTTCCTTTTTGGCTCCCTTGGTCTCTCGCGTTCTAGGTTTTTATGCTCTCTGTTCATTCACCTTGTACTGAGCTCTCTACTCGTGGAAACATGGCCCCCAGCTCTCAGTTTTTTGGTTACTTTGCTATTTCCTTGTGTCCGCCCTGCGTGGTGCGTTCGTTCCTTTTTTTGGTCTCTTTCCTGGCCGCCCTGTGTGGTGTGCACAAGTTAATTTTGAGAAGCGCTGCCACCCTGCGTGGTGTGCTGGTTCTCCCTGGTTTCAAATGCAAATATTTCTTGCCACGCAAGCTGTTAAGCTGCCCCTAAATCTGCCTTTGCAGAAGTTTTGTAACATATTTTCCTTTGTTAATACAAACGCTTATTTACAAAAAAAAAAAATATTCTAAACTCCAGGGATTAATAAACTCAATGAATTATTGATATTATAAACCCAAGAGATCTTTGAACCCAAGGGATTAGTATTAAAACTCAGTGGATTAATATTATAAACCATAAGATTATAAAATCCAATATTAAATGATAATATATAAGCTTTAATATTATAAGTAA
>APFE030537121.1:33282-228107 GCA_000404065.3 Pinus taeda
TATAAATATGAACCCTTAGAATAATAAATCTGAAGGATTGATATTATGAACCCAAGGAAATAATCAACTCAAAGGATTTATACTAAAAACCCAAGCGATTATAAACCCAAGGAAATAATATTAAACCCAAGGGATCAATATTATAAACTCAAGGTATATAAACACTAAGATAAATATTATAAACCCTAAAACAATCAATGTTGACCATTGTTGATTTTTGATATAGAAACAATCTTTGTCACAATGCGATGTTGGACCATGGTTGATTATGAGTGATTTTCATATGGAGACAATCCTTGTAACAACGTGACATTAGGCCATGGTTGATTTTCACACTAGGAAAATCTTTGTCATAGTCATGACACTGGACCATGGTTGACCATGATTATAAACTCAATGGATTTATATTAAATCCAAAGATTAATATTATAAACCCTATGAATAATATTATACCCTAGGAATATGAATTCTTAGATTAACAAATCTAAGTGATTGAGATTATAAATGCAAGGGAATAATAAACCAGAGGGATTAATACTAAAAACCAAAGCGAATAATATTAAATCCAAGGGATAAATATTATGAACCTAAGGTATATAGACCCTAAAATAAACATGGTTAATCTTGTTTTACGATGGTTGATTTTCATATTGAGACAATTTTTGTCACAATGCAACATTTGACCATGGTTGATTTTCGGATTGAGACAATCTTTGTTACAACGTCACATTGGACCATCATGGACCATAGTTTCGCATGGTTGACCATGATTATAAATCCAAGGGATTTATATTAAACCTTGGATTGAAATTATAAACCCTATGAATAATATTATACCATAGGAATATGAGCTCTCAGATTGATAAACCCAAGGGATTAATTCTAGAACTCCAAGGCATTATAAACCCAAGGGAATAATATGAAACTCAGGGGATTAATATTACAAACACAAGGTATACAAACCAAGATAAATATAATAAACCCAAGGTATTAATACTAAAATTCCAAGACATTATAAACCCAAGGGAATAATGTTAGACCTAAGGGTTAAATATTATAAACACAAGGTATATAAACCCTAAGATAAATATTATAAATCCTAAAATAACATGGTTGACCATAGTTGATTTTCATATTGACACAATCTTTGTTGCATGTGAGGTTGGACTATGCTTGACCATGATTTTCATATTGAGACAACATTTAGCGCAATGTGACGTAGGACAATGGTTAGTCATGGTTGATGATGGTTGATTTTCATATTGAGACAATATTTGTCACAATGTGACGTTGGACCATGGATGACCATGGTTGTCGCAATGTAACGTTGGTCTAAGGGATTGATAAACCCAATGTATATGAACCCTTCGATTAATAAACCTAAGGTATTGATATTATAAACTCAAGAGATTAATTCTAAAACCCCAAGGTGTTATTAACGTAAGGGAATAATATTAAAGTCAAAGGATTAATATTATAAACCCAACGTATATAAACCTTAAGATAAAATATTATAAACCTAAGGGAATAATACTAAAGCTAAGGCATAAATATTATAAACCCAAGGTATATAAACCCTAAGATAAATATTATAAACTCTAAAATAAACATGGTTTACCATGGTTGATTTTTATGTTTACATAATCTTTGTCACAATGTGATGTTGGACTATGGTTGACCATGGATGACCATGGTTTTCACAATGTGATTTTGGACTGGGAGACAATCTTCATCACAATGTGACCATGGTTATTGAGCATGGTTGATTTACACATTGAGACAATCTTTGACACAATACAACATTGGAACATGGTTGATTTTTAGATTGCGACAATCCTTGTCACAATGCGACATTAGTTGGTTTTCATATTGAGAAAATATTTGTCACATTGTGATGTTGGACCATAGTTGATAATGATTATAAACCAAATGGATTTATATTAAACCAAAAAATTAATATTATAAACCATATGAATAATATTATACCCTATGAATATGAACCCTTAGATTAATAAACCCAAGGAATTAATACTGAAAGCCCAAGGTATTATAAACTATAGGAATAATATTAAACCCAAGGGATAAATATTATAATCCCAAGGTATAAAAGCACTAAGATCAATATTATAAACCCTACAATAAACATCATTGAGCATCATTTACCATCGTTGATTTTCATTCCGAGATAATACTTGTCATAGTGTGACATTGGACAATGGTTGACCATGGTTAACCATTGTTGATTTTGATATTGAGACAATCTTTGGCACAGTGTGATATTGGACCATCATTTACCATGGTTGGCCATGATTGTAAATGCAAGAGATTTATATTAAAACCTAGGATTAATATTATAAACTCTATGAATAATATTATACCTTAGGAATATGAACCCTTAGATTAATAAACCCAAGTGAATGATATGATAAATCCAAGGGATTAATTCTAAAGGTCCAAGGTATTATAAACCCAAGGGAATAATATTAAACCTAAGGGATCAATATTATAAACCCAAAGTATATAAGCCCTCAAATAAATATTATAAACCCTAAAATAAACATGGTTGACCATCATTCGTTTTCATATTGAGACAATCTTTGTCACAAAGAAACTTTGAACCATCGTTTATCATGGTTAAGCATGATTTACTTTCATATCGAGACAATCTTGATCAAATTGCGAGGTTGGACCATGGTTGAACATGACTATAAACCCAAGGGATTTATATTAAGCCCAAAAAACTATATTATAAAGTCTATGAATAATATTACACCCTAGGAAAATGAACCCTTAGCTTAATAAAGCCAATAGATTAATATTATCAATCGAATGAAATAATAAATCCAATGGAGTAATATTAAACCTAAGGGATAAATATTGTAAACTCTAGGTATATAAACCTTAATATAAATACTATAAACCTTAAAATAAAATGGTTAACCATGTTTTACCATGGTTGATTTTTATATTGAAACAATCTTTGCCACATTATGAACTTTGACCATGGTCGATTTTCATATTGATATAATATTTTCTGCAATGTATTGGACCTTAGTTGTGCATGGTTGACCATGATTGTAAACCAAAGGAATTTTTATTAAACCCTAGGATTAATATTATAAACCGCATGAATAATATTATACCCTAGGAATATGAACCCTTGGATTGATAAACCCAAGGGATTGATCTTGTACACGCAAGGGATTAATTCTAAAACTCCAATGTATTATAAGCCCAAGGGATTAATATTACAAACCCTAAGGTAAATATTATAAACCCAAAGGAATAATAAACTCAAGAGATTAACACTAAAACTACAGGGGAATATAAACCCAAAAGAATAATGTTAAACCCAAGGGATAAATATTATAAAACTAAGGTATATAAACCTTAAGATAAATATTGTAAGTCGTAAAATGAACATGGTTGACCACGATGGATTTTCATATTGACAAAATCCTTGTGACAATGTGACATTGGACTATGGTTGACCATGATTGATTTTCATATCCTGACAACCTTTCTCACAATGTGACATTAGACAATGGTTGGCCATGGCTGATTTTCAGATTGAGACAATCTTTGGCATAATGTGATGTTGGAGCATGGTTCGCCAAAGATGAACATGTTGTCACAATTTGACGATCGAGCAAGAGACAATCTTTGTCACAATGCAACCATGGTTGATTTTCATATTGGTACAATCATTGTCACAATGCGACGTCGGAACATGGTTTACCATGGATGACCATGGTTTTCACAATGTGACTTTGGACAAAGAGACAATCTTTATCACAATGTGACAATAGTTGATGTTCATATTGAAACAATATTTGTCACATTGTGACATTGGACCATGGTTGACCATGGTTGATTTTCATATTGAGAAAATCCACTAATAAACCCTAAAATAAATATTACAAACTAAGTTTTTGTTGTTGTTGTTAACTTTCTAGTGATAAATTTTAATATTTCAATAAATCATAATATTATCATAATCATTTTTTATATATTCATATTCTATATTTAATTATAAATATTTTGAATTATTTCACTATTTTGCTTTAACACAATGTGTGAAACATGAATGCACAAGAAAAGGAGAAATTGTGTTGCTTCCTTAATGACAGGTTCTAGATTCATTTGCTTTCATAGATATTCAAGAAAAAATTGTAATTTCAAATTCTATGTCCATTATTCTCTCTGGATGGTAGCCTCCCTCATGAGGATCTGGATTTTTTCTTTTCCATGCCTTACTAGCAGTTTCTTACAGTTGAGGAACTATTCATCAATTACCTTTCAGTTTCTTTAAACATACTCTTAACTAATCTTATATTACTTGTTTGCTTAATTTTTAAAGGACAATGGCCGTGTCAGCCTTAGTTTAAGTAAAACAAAAATAAAACAAAATTCGAAATGTTTTTCTTTCTTTCCAACAAAAATAAAAAACTATTTCCAACCATTATTAATGGCTCATGATAAGAAAAAAAATCTTTAATATCATTATAGATTGACTATCAATAAAACATTATACTAATTTTATTCTCCATTAATTTTAAATAAGTTTAGATTTCATGCTCATAAGTTTACCAATATTTCACTTATATTCTCTATTTCCATCAGATTATTTAAATATTTAGTAATTTTTTTAAACATCCACATTAAATTATATAATAAATAATTCATTTAAGAATCAGACTTTCTGTGATCCATAATCCCTTAGCTTTAGAATAATTTCGACAAAATCACATAAAAAATCAATATTGTCGTATAATTTTGATTCTTTAAAAAATTTCTTCAATGGTGCTTTAAATATTACTATAATATATTATATATATATATTAATATATATATAATATATATAAGTTATTATAAATCTTTTTATTAATCATTTTTAAACCATTTTTTTTTGCAGGGTCAATATGTTAAAAATACAAATATATATATATAAGTATAATTAAAAAGATTTAATTTCAAATATAGCAATGTCTCATCATTTAAAAACTCACTTAACATACACTATTTGTTTTCCCAACGAATTAAGTTTATATTTATTCTATATATATATATATATATTCTATTTGGCTCTTTGGCTTTTTGTAAAGTTGGGTTTTATTCCATTTGAAGTTGTCTTTAGTGCGTTTTTTTGGATTTTTAGGTGTTGGAATCCGAAAACAAAATTGAGGTGAAATGCTCATTTCTGTGCAAAATCTCCTGAGGCACTTCTGCAAGGATTACCCATCAAACTTATGATTTCAATAAATTTCTACTAAATTAAAAAAAAATTAGACTAAAAAATCCTAAAAAAAACTTCCAGAAAATCACACTTAAAAAAACCACGAAAATCTATTTATTTTATCTATTTTAGTAACAAAACTGTGTCAAAACTTACGTCCATCTGACATCACCTTCACCTTAGCATCCGGTCAGCTTATTGTGTTTTGAATGACAGCGACTGTCGTATTTTTATTGTGTTTTGAATGACAGCGACTGTCGCATTTTTCAGAAACAGGTGGAATTTAACCTTACAATTGATTAGCACAATACCGTACACGGAGGTTGGGGTCAATTGATTAGTATTATTTGGAGTAGAGTGCTATGTAGAGCAGGATCCAGAGGCGAAGCCAATTCTTCCGCCTTTATTGTCAAAAACAATCCGCGTTTCCTGTTGTTGGAAGAGTCCGATAACGGCAATAGCTCCCGGCGGTGTAGGGGCGAATGCCAGGCACGTCTGAGATCCGTCATACTTGATGGGATACAACATCCCCTTGTGGCTTACAGTCATATCCAAATTGTTCGCGAAGTGGAAAGTTATAGTCGGAATGTTGACGTCGCTGTAGCCAGACAGGTTGTAGCAGGTGTCCAGGAACGAGTAGGGTTCGGCGCTCGGAAGCTTCTGGGTTTTGTTCCGGAACGAAGTTTTCACGGCATCGTATGCGGCTGTGGAAAGCATAGTTATGGTGGTTCCAGAGTCCACAATTGTGCCGTTTTCTGAAAGAGCAGCAGAGGGAATGGAGAGCCTCTCGCCTCCGACGCTTATGCCGTCGAGTTCCACGAAATAGAGGCTGGGATAATCGGGATCTGTGAGGAGAGGCGTGAAAGCGGCAGTGGCAGGAATCGAACTCTCACCGACGCTGAGCGAGCCCGTCGAATTGGAGGATAGGAAATCTGGAAGGCAGTAAGAGAACAGGCCGCCAAATTTGCTTCTTGTCTGGTTAGGAAACCCATATGGAGCCCGCCCCAATCCTAAATACCCAGACGTCCCATTAAAGCTCCCTGTATTGGTATGCCCGCATCCAAAGGCGAAGCCCTCGAAAGAATCGGAACCCAGAGTCAAGGTGTCATGGCTGTAATCTCCCGTGCTTTTCGAAAAATCCGGGTAAAATTCTTCATAAACGCATAACTTGTTATGATCGCAGGTGTCCGCATCATCTTTGCTCAATTCAATACAGGCCTCCGAATTACAGGTTATGCGTTTATAAGAAGATGACGCATTGGGATTGAATATGGGATCTACCTGTGAATAACAATTTATGCAGTCCTTGCATTGTATCCATGACACATCGCTGGCCGTATTAATTACGAGCAACTGTCTCGTTGGTGGTGTGCCAATCCCTACTATTACAATATATTGTGCTAAACCCAGAATGTCTCCAGATACAATAGGAACATCGCTCTGTGGGGAATAAGTGCCGCCGTTTTTTGACCTGCCCATAATTGTATTCAAACGAGCATTGTCTCCTTCGAAAATCTGAGACACCAAGGGTATCCATGGGCTCGAGTTCGTGGGTTTGAGTGGTGAGCAGGCCCCGTGAATATGATCCAGTCTTATATTCACTCCTGGCTTTAGCGCTTCCTCACCTGTACACAAAAAAATCTGATTATATATTTTTCTTTTCATACAACATATAAATACGGCATAAAACTTTATCAGTGGTTTGTATTAGTATGTAGGGTTAGTTGAATTGGTCCAGTTTTTATTTTATAAGTATTTTCTTAATATATTTATTAAATTGGTTGAGATCTGATTGCTAAAACACTTCTTTATTAGAAAATCACAAAATCGAAGCATTTCCCTATTGAAAAATCACTAGATCAATTTTCCTAAATACACTGGAGATTAAACCCTTAAAGCAAAACAAACTATTCATTGAGATTTAGAGAGTAGATATGAAAGGAAATTGGTCATGAAAATCATGGGATGAAGCCAAATGCAAGCTCTAAATTATTTATGCAGCCTAATCAAGAAATAATTGAGTATGAAATAGTTTGAGAAGAAAAAAAAAAAAAAACCAAACAGCTGACCTGCAGGTGAACCTGGGCATTCGACAACTCCCTGTGGCTCTTTCCATTTGAAGTATTCAGCCGAGACAGTGTGATAATTCTGGCGTTCTAGGCGTGTTGCACTGGCCATGTGCAGGCATTGACGCATTAAAACGAGAACCACCCATCCACAAAAAGCCAGAAAATGTGTTGTTGGGTTACCCATTGAAGAGGAGTGAATGGGTCTCAAAGAATAAGGATGCCTAATGAGTATGAAATGAGCGAAAGAATAAGGACGGCTATTTATATTACTTTTACTGAAATATGAATAAGGTTTGTTAAACTATAAATGGCAGATTTTGGAATCTTAGCGGTTTGATTTTAATTTATCAGATATCTAGATATTTTTAAATTTGTTATTAAATTATATTTTAAACAAATATTTTTAAATCTGCCATTAAAATATAGATTTAAATAAAAATAATAAATTTTGAAATATAATTGAAATTATACTAAACTAAATTATTGAACAATTATAAATCAACTTTCTAAAATATTTAGAAATTCGCAATTAAATTAGATCATAGATGTGTCATATTCGATCTATTAAATATGTAAGTAGTCTATATGGGTGGGGGGACAAAAGAGGGAAATGGAGAAGGTTGTAATTTAACATTAAACCACAAACCAGATTAGTCAGTGGAGCATTCAAATGAAGGTTGGATGAATTTAATAATTATTTGATGGAATTGTAATAATACATCGTAATATTCATGTTTATTCGAAATAAATATTTATATTTAATATTATTGAATAGTATTTAAAATTTATAATTAAAATTAAATTATTGATTTGATATACAATCCGTCATATAATTATTAATTAAATTTTAACAATATGATAACTATGTTCCTATTGTTTATAAATATAAATAACTACACTGATTTTATGCAGTTCTTCTTGCAAATAATCTCGACTAATTAATGTAGATTTTCAAGTGCATATCGATATCCATGAATTAAAGTGTTAAATCGAGATTATCCAACTTAAAAATCTAATTTAAGGTCGAAGGAATTTAAAACCAGCGTGATCATGTCAAGTTCTAGTGAAGGTATTAGCATTTATAAAGAATTGTCAATGGGATATCAGAAACAGTTGTACTTAATTAATATCCATACCTATGAATATTAATTCATTTTTATTTAGATTTTGAGTTTTTCCGACGGGCTCCCGACATATTATTGCACTGCGTAGTTATTCACACATTTCATGCCATAGCAATTTAATAAATATTGTATATGTATAAATTTGTGACGGGAAATATTTATTCTACAATTTATTTTAAGAGAGATGTGTAATAATATATATATAAACCATTTAAATAGAAAAATATGTTGTTTAAATTTAAAAAAATGAATATGTTTTTGTATTCAGGTTTATGTGATCAAAATCTTTTAAATATTATTGTTCAAATGTAATTGTTATTTATGTCTTTATATTGCTTTCTATTTAAGCTTTTGTCATGGTCCCAGTTAAATTGTACAGGTTTCTCTAATTCATTTAATTAAATTGTACAATTTAATTAAGTTTTCCCAATTTGTCTAACTATAATGATTATTTACAATTTAATTAAATTTGTCCAATTTACACAACTTTAAAAGTTATTTAAAAACATTGTAAGTCGTGGTGCCCTTACCATTTTTTGTACCATTTAAATATTCAAATATTAAGTGCAACCTAAAAATTTCATTATTAAAAGCATGTGTCAGTCGTGCAACTCAATGCAACTATTTCTACCCCCCCACACACACACACACACACATATATATATATTTCACCGAAAAACCAACATATACTCCATACATACATACATATAGATATAGGTTTCACGGAAAAACCAATGGCGAAGGTGGGGGTTTTGACTAAAGCTAGAAGAAATTTTGGGAAGCCTCTTGGCTTCCATGTTGTAAATCTTCTTCTTATACATCAGATACTTAAACATAGCCCTGCTTTCAATGAGGGAAAGGCTAACTTTGATTAGGAGGATAAGATAGGGGGTGTTTCCCTCAATCTTGAGGTTGTAGGTAATGAATTGTTTTTGAATTATCTCAATATTTCTCCACGACTCTCTGGATATACTGCAACCCAAAACTTCACATTTGTATAGGACAAGGTGGGTGATGAGGGTCTAAAAAAGGAACATTTTTTTACTCCAAATACAAATTTTGGCTGACTTACAATTGTTTTCAAGATCATAATAAGCTTTCCAACCTCTAATAATCCTTTTCTCAATGTTATAATTCTAATTGAGCCGATGATGAATGTTAATACCCAAATATTTATAAGAAGAAACATGTTCTAAGAAATTGTTATCATAGGATAAATTACTATTGTTGATCTTTTTGGATTTCATAATTAGATGTTCAGTTTTGTCGGTATTAACTGTCATACCCATATTGGAGTAGTAAAATGAAGAGTCTTAAGCTGCTTGTCCTGATTGTCATGGCTTCTAGCAAGAAAAATGATATCTTCAACATAAAGGAGAAGAGTAATGATTATACCAGCAAGCTCAGTGACCTTGTAACCCACAGTTTCTAAACACCCTTCTAGCTTATCAATGTAAATTACAAAAAGAGAAGGGGATAGGGGACACCCTTGCCTAACCTTGATATTGCATTTAATTCTTTTAGACAACCCTTTTTTGGTCTTAATCTTAGCAACAACAGACCCGCAAAGGCGAATCACAACAACCTCAACTCATGAGGAACCATTATCTCATCAAGTTGTTTCTATATCTTGTCCTAAGGAATAGCGCCAAAGGCTTTTCTAAATTCCACAAAGCAGCAGAAGAGATTGACTTTAATATTGTGACATTCCTCGAAAATGATCCTGAGAATGACAAGATGGTCAATAGTCGAGTGATGTCTCTTAAACACAACTTTCCCTTTAGCTCTTTTACCATGGTTTTCAAGCCAAAGGCTAATCTTCTTTTCTAAAATGAGCCCATAAAGTTTGGCTAATATGTGGCTAATCATAATGGTCCTGTAGTTAGGGGGAGTGTTTTTGTTACCATTTTTAAAAATAGGAACAATAAGGCTTTGCATCCAAGACTTAGGAAAGCCATGCTTTACAACTAAATTAAGAGGCTTGTGGAGATGAGGAATGAGGATAGATCTTCCTATTTTAAAGATTTAAGCTTGGTATCCTCCGATATCTTTAGCTTTCCCATTTGCAAGCTTATTAATTTCAGACTCAGCGGCTTCAAGAGAAAATATATCTTCCTTAATAGGAGTCTTTACGATGGTGTCCATGGTGTCCAGGGTGCCATACAACATTTTAAGATAGATGTCCCAATTTTCTAAGGAGATTGAATGATTTCTTTTTTATTCATGAACAAGCACATTTTCCCAGAACTTTTTATGCATAACTTTAGAATGCTGAAGCAAACACTCTTGTCCCTTGTTAATATATGATCGATTCTTATTTTTTATGAGGGCTTTATATATATTGATATTCTGGAGCTTTACAGTTTTGTTAGAAGCATCTCTAATCACTTTCCTGGAAATTTTATAGTCTTTGTCATACAAAGGGTTAGAAGTTTTGTTATTTTGTTTATAAAAACCTCAGTAGAGACCTTGCTAATGGCAGTGGAAAGGGTAGTAGTAAAATTGTATTAAATTTCACCAATGTTGTTATTATACGTCAGCGAGCCTAAATCCCTCTTTAAATCATTTAAGAAAAGGCCTATATTACTACGATTGAAATGAGTGTATCTTTGGCTTTCACTGGATTCCTACATTTAGCTGGTATGCATAGCAAGATTGAAAGTTAAAGATAAAGGCATGCGGTCATAATCAAACTCATAACCGTTAACTAATTCAAAGTTGGTAATATGGTTAAGGACACAGGTGTATGAAATCACATAGTCCACGACACTACTGCCCAGCCCATGGAAACTAGTCATCTAGCTCAAGGAAGGCCACTTGTTAATACGATTGCAAATAATGAGGTCTTGGGAACTACAAATCTTGAGGAGCTCGATTTCGAATAAGTTCTCAGTTATATCTTCAGAGTTTCTCTAGTATCTATTAGCTAAATCTTCATCTTCATCAACCCACAAGGGGTCAAGTTTAGAGTTGCTACTTAACATAATAACTTGATTAGTAGCAGTTCTAAACTTGAAGTCTCCAAACAAAAGTATATTACCTTTATTCCTAAGGTTTTGGATGTCTTTTCGTAAGGTACTGAAAGGATAATTCTTATCCAAGTTGTTTTTATTATAGGAGGTAGAGTTGATAGGAGCGAAATAACATATTCCAAGAAAAATCCTACTAGTGGTAGAATTGAAGATCTCGATCCAAATGTACTGATTGAAGGAATTGATTTTATGAAGTCATATGTGGGAAGAAACAATGTTCTTTATATAACATGCTATACTACAAAGACCCCTCTAAGTGGATTTCTTATTCCAAGTTGACCAAAGGATGAGTTTGTCAAGGTGAAGAACCATAGATTCATCACGTTCCTAAGTTTAAACTAAAAAGATAAGATCAATATTGCTCGAGATCCAACTTAGCGTAAAACCTTTATACCATGGAAAATCGCGACAATTCCAGAAAAAAATCCAAAGTAATCCTAATCCCTACTTATCACTAGTATTTTAAATTCTATCTCTATATAATCATGAAAATTTAATAAAAATAACATAGTTTTACTACGATGAAATATTAGATTATATATATATATATATAATAGAAATTAAGGATATTAATTAATTATATTAAATATTGAATGAATATATTTTACTCTTCTAAGGAAAAATTGTGTCACTTGAATTCGTACGGTTTCCTTTGGAAGAGTAATGGGCTTATCCTTCCCTGGAATGGATGTGTGATTGGGTGGATTTTAGTGTCGCGGATTTTATATTGCAGGTTTGATAGCACGACAACCGATGTATCTGTGGGAGATGGCAGGTTTATACTCTTTAACGATGTAATATCCCTGGGGTAGCAATTGGATTTCCATCTCAACCCATTTTCTCCGAGTAATACTGCAATATTGGTGTCTGGATCCTTAATGGATATGAAAGAAGCATCGTGTTTTTGTGCCTGTGTGTATTAATACAGTGCCTCTATTGATGAAGTCTTCCTAACATTACTAAGATTAATATTGATAATCAAGTGTTCCTTATTTCTTTTGGATTGTTAGTGGCAATTGCTTATTCTCGTTAAGTAAAGTTAGTTAGAAATATAAATATTGGAGTACACGACATTCGTAGAAATGGAAAGACAAAGATGGGAGGACATGACGTGGGTGGAAATTTAAAGATCAGTGTATATGATATTCGTAGTTTATTTTTTAGCTAGATTACAGATGTTTTAGAATATTTCGATGGGTGAAAGGTGAGAGAGGTTAAACAATTGATTTTTTTTTATAATCAAATTTTATGATATTCTAAAAATTTACAATCAACATAAATTTAATAATTTAGAGATTAACAATTTAGACAAAAGTTTGGAGGTGTTGTAGAACTGGTGGTGGATTGGAGGAGGTGTGGGAGCTAGTGTTGGAGCTATTAGTGTTATTGGTAGACGTTTGGTGGTTGAGGTAGTTAGTAGTGGATTTGGTGGGGTTCACAAGAAGGAATAGGTGGTCGATTGTGTATGTTATATTGGATGATAAGTTATTACGAATATATTGTATTTTATATATGGAAATCTATATATGCGGTGGGAGTTAGATATTATATATATATATATATATATATTGTAATATATAATTTGTTTAAAATATATTCCGTTTGTTTAAAAATTTAATATAGATTTTTTGAAATACAAATTTTAGTTTATGTGAAACATAAATATTGATCTAAAAAAAGTGTCTTTTACAAAAACATTCTTTAAAAAATCTAAGTAATCACTTTCATTTCCTTGAAATACACATAACTTCCAAAATTCCTCCCAATGATATAAATGAATATTTATCTTGTACTATGAATATCATGAAATAGAATGGCATTTTAAAAGAGTATATAAACCTAGACATTTGAGATTGGAAAGTATTCATCTAAGATTGCATGCTTGTAACGAGAACATAACACTGATAGAGGAGTCATTGCGAATTTGCAACAAATTAATGTAATGTATTTTATTTAATTTTTAATTATATGTTTATATATTTATATTTTTTTAATTAAATATATTTTTAGGTATTTATTATTTAAAACTGTTAATAATTGTGATGTAATTTCCATTATACCAAAATTTTCAAATAAAGTTCGACAACCATATTATATTTTTTATATAAATGTAATTTATTTTTTAATTTAAAATTATTTTATAAATAATAATATCTCGATGCTTTTCATTAAAGTAGGTTAACTAGCACAGCTACATTAATAAATGTAGTTGATATACACTCAAAGTGTATATTAATCACATTCATAATTACATTAGTAAATATATACGCCAAAAACATATATCAATCACATCCACAATCACATTAGTAAATATGGTTGATACAAACCAAAATTGTATAATTATAATTATTAATGATTTATGATTATTAATTAATTATTCTACTTACTATTAATTAAATATTATATTAGTGAATTTAATTAAAAACTTTAGCAATATAATTAATAAATATAATAATAATTCATTCATCCATGAATTGATAAATAAGTAGTTAATAATAATAATAATAACTAATTATATGATTTATTAATATGAATATTGTTAATTAAATTTAATATAAAAACATGGTCCAATTAATTAGAAAAAATTAGCTTTTATTTGATTCATTATAAAAAATAAATAAATAAGTTCATAATTACATTACTAAATAATAAATAGTCAACTAACTTATTATTATTATTTAATGATATTGTTATAATATTAAAGATGGTTTTATTTATTCATTAATATTTTTTTTTATTAATTATATTAAATTATTATTAATTAATTAAACTGACGCATGATATTGTAACCCATAACAAATTAAAATTTTTATAGAAACATTAACTTATAAATATGAACTTTTAGACCAAAAAACTCAAAGGAGTGATTATTATAAGCCTAAAGACACAATAAACTTAAATGATTTATACTAAATTATCAAGAGATTATAAAATCAAGGAAATAATATTAAACCCATGGTTCAATATTATAAACTCAAGATATATAAACCCTAAGATAAATGTGATAAACTCTAAAATAAACATGGTTAATCATGTTTTACCATGGTTAATTTTCATATTGAGACAATCTTTGTCACAATGCGACATTTGACCATGATTGGTTTTCGCATTGAGACAATCTTTGTCACAATGTGACATTGGACCATAGTGGACCATAGTTTCGCATGCTCGACCATAATTATAAACCCAATGGATTTACATTAAACCTTGGATTAAAATTATAAACTTTATGAATAATATTATACCTTAGGAATATGAACTCTTAGATTTATAAACCAAAGGGATTAATTCTAAAAGCCCAAGGCATTATCCACCCAAGGGAATAATTTTAAACTGAGGGGATTAATATTATAAAACCAAGGTATATAAACCATAATATGAATATTATAAACCCAAGGGATTAATACTAAAACCCCAAGGGATTATAAACCTAAGAGAAAAATATTATAAAAATAATGTATATAAACCCTAAGAGAAATATGATAAATCCTAATATATACATGGTTCTCCATAGTTAATTTTCATATTTAAACATTCTGTCACATGAAACATTTGATTATGTTTGACCATGATGTTCATATTCAGACAACCCTTGTTACAATGTAACGTATGGCAATGGTGAGTCATGGTTGATTTTCATAATGAGACAATCTTTGTCACAATGTGACAGTATACCATGGATGACCATGAATGACCATGGTTGTCTTACTGTAACGTTGGTGCAAGGGATTGATAAACCCAAGGTATTAATATTATAAACCCAAGTGATTAACTCTAAAGCCCCAAGGTATTATTAACCCAAGCGATTAATATTGTAAAACCAATGTATAGAAACCCTAAGATACATATTATTAACCTAAGGGAATAATAAACCCAAAGGATTAATACTAAAAGCCCAAGGGATTATAAACCTACGGGAATAATATTAAAGCCAAAGCATAAATATTATAAACCCAAGGTATATAAACCTTAAGATAAATATTATAAACTCTAAAATAAACATGGTTAACCATGGTTAATTTTCATATTTACACAATCTTTGTCACAATGCGATGTTGGACTATGGTTCAGCATGGATGACCATTATTATCACAATGTGACATTGGACCGAGAGACAATCTTCGTCATAATGTGACCATTGTTATTGACCATGTTTGACCATTTTCAATTTACGTGTTGAGACAATATTTGTTATAATGTGACATTGGAACATGGTTGGCCATGGTTGATTTTCATATTGAGACAATATTTGGCACAATGTGACACTAGACCATCATTGGCCATGTTTGACCATGATTGTAAATGCAGGGGATTTATATTAAACCCTAGGATTAATATTATAAACTTTATGAATAATATTATACCCTAAGAATATGAACCCTTAGATTAATAAACCCAAGGTATTAACTCTAAAAATCCAAGGTATTATAAACCAAGGGATAAATATTATAAACCCAAGGTATATAAACCCTAAGATAAATATTATAAACCCTAAAATAAACATGGCTGAACATGGTTGACCATCATTAATTTTCAAATTGAGACAATCTTTGTAGAAAAGTGACATTGGATCATGGTTTATCATGATTTATTTTCATATCGAGACAATCTTTTTCACATTGCAAGGTTGGACCATGGTTGAACATGATTATACACCCAAAGGATTGATATTGAACCCAAAGCTTTATATTATAAACCATATGAATAATATTACACCCTAGGAAAATGAACCCTTAAATTAATGAACCCAACAAATTAATATTATAAACTGAAGGGAATAATAAAACCAAGGGTTTAATACTAGAAACCCAGAGGGAGTAATATTAAACCCAAGGGAGTAATATTATAAACGCTAAGATAAATACTATAAAGCTTAAAATAGACATGGTTAACCATGTTTTACCATGATTGATTTTTATATTGAGACAATATTTTTCACAATGCGACATTTCACAATTGTTGATTTTCTTATTGATATAATATTTTCCACAATGTGAAATTGGACTATTGTTGTACATGTTTGACCATGATTGTAAACCCAATGGTTTTATATTAAACCATAGGATTAATATTATAGACCATATGAATAATATTATATTGTGGGAATATGAACCCTTGGATTGACAAACCTAAGGGAGTGATATTGTATACCCAAGGGATTAATTCTAAGACCCCAAGGTATTATAAACCCAAGCGATTAATATTATAAACCTAGGGTATAAAAACCCTAAGATAAATATTATAAACCCAAAAGAATAATAAACCCAAGAGATTAATACTAAAAACGAAAGGGAATAATATTAAACCCAAGGGATAGATATTATAAAACTAAGGTATATAAACCTAAGATAAATAATATAAGCCCTAAAATAAACATGGTTGACCATGGTTTACAATGGTTGATTTTCAGATTGACAAAATCTTTGTCACAATGAAACATTGGACTATGTTTGACCATGACTCATTTTCATATTCAAACAACCTTTCTCACAATGTGGCATTAGTTAACGGTTAACCATGGTTGATATTCTTATTAAGACAATATTTTTCATAATGCGATGTTGGACTATGGTTCACCAGGATGACCATGTTGTCACAATGTGATGATGGAGTGTTGGGACGGGGTCCCCTGGGTCAAATTTTGTAAAAAAATGTAAAGTCTCTACATTTTGAGGAGCGGAGCGCAAGTAGTACCGGTCGATAGGAGTCAAAGGGTCTTTAGGAAGGTCAAAGCCCCTTAAGTTTGTTAAAGTCAAGTAGCTTTGAGACTCGCCCATTGCTCGAAGACCATGGTATTGTAATGAAGAAGAATATAAAAGGAAGTCATAGAAGAGTCACAAGATAGCATAGAAGTAAGAATAGTACATGATTTTAGTCTAATTTTATCTATTCTGTACTTGGGTGAAGGGGAAGACTCTTGCAGCTATGTGCATGGAGACCTTGGTAAGTTTGCAACTGAGTGCGCAGGCCTAGGCAATGGTGTGTGCAGGGTTGGAAAGAACTGTAATTGAGGATATGAAGCATAATAAAGGCTTGTTTTGAAGAACTAACTTTGTATCTGTGTATCACTATTTTATCTCTAAATTTAATATATTTTTGATTTGTTGAATCAAATTAATAAGGAAAAGTACTTAATAGATTTGTGAAGACATAGATATGTTTATTTATATGATGGTATGCATGTTTATCACAATCGGAGAAGGACATAGATCTGCTAACTGTTAATTACTGTAAATCCCAAGTTTCAAGTGTTAGGGTTTGAGAAGGTCAAGATAAAGCCCTAAGTTCGACAGAAACACATCACATAGTCCTGTGGATGCAGAAACCTAGTTTTACATCCCCTAATACTACCTCAGGTGAGAATGCAACCTGCGCTACGTGGGTTGTTGTCGGAAGGGCCAATAGTGTAGGTTTTGTTGGTTAGCATAGCTAACTTCAAACCTAGGTCCAAGCCCCCTCAAACTAACATGGAGCAAGATAAAATCTTTGTCACAATGTGACCATGGTTGGTTTTAATATTGATACCATTTTCGTAGAAACCTCTATTTCTTTGCGCGTTTTATGAGAAATTATCCTTGAAAATAGAATTAAACATATAATAAAAGCAAAATGGTTTCTTTTCAAAGCTGTTTAAACAAACTTGTTACGTACTTAAGAGGCTTGATGTTTTTCTAGATTATTACATTAACTTCAAGAGTTGCATCTTTTTATCTCTATAAATATACCACTCATATTAAATTTTTCCAGAGAAAAAAGCACTGGCTTATCTCAAGTACGAGTACAATTGTAAAAAATATTATGCATACATATGATATCCATTCTACAAAGTGCTATAAGTTTTATATTGTCGAGGTAAGGCTACATATGTGGCAAGGATTATAAACTAATAAATAAGCAAAAAGAAGTACATAAAGTTGGCCCATAATGAGACTACATAACAGTGATGTGGGTCCTCAAATATTCAACAAATATAATGGACATTGAAAACAAAGAAACTATGAGAGTTGTATGGAGTTAGCCCATATAATAGTCTTATCCTCCAGGTACTAAAAGTGCATGTATCCCATAGCCTCGGTGAGACCCTTTTTGGAGAGCATATCTACAACAATGCTTCATTCCCTGTAGATATGGTGAAAGGTGATATACTCATAAGAAGACTTATGAGTTTGAATGTGGTTGAGCCATCCATCAAGCTAAGGGGGGGAAGAGTATTTTCCCCACCATAATGTCAATGAGGGACTTGGAATCCCCATATACATGAATGGTATTCAAATTAAGCTTCTTGGTAAACCAAAGGAGGCTCTATAGTGCCAAGATTGCAGTCCTCATGTTAGTGCATGTTGCACCATTCCAATGTATCTTGTATTTATTTCTATCACAAATCCTAAGGTGTGAACCATAACAACATATTCCCTCCCATGTTACACCATCAAAGTACCCTACTGGAAACTGAATGCATCATTGTATTAGACAAACACTTAAAACTTTGTCAGTATGTACTCAAATTTTCTACATATCCATTCAAGTTCCATCATAGGAGCATATTTTGCGGATGTTGATAGGGATGCGTTCAAAAATATATTTTTTCCTGGCGTAACAGTTTTCATAAAAGAGATATAGAGGAATACGTTGTAGTATGCCACCCTATTTCAACCACCAACACAAACATTGTTCAATAAATAAGTGAGTAATAAAAGGAATATTAAATTATGAGATATCTGGTGCCATATCTATGTTGAAATAGAGAAATCAAGGAGAATATGTTGTATAGCTTCCAAAGAAGAATGACATAACGAGCACCATCCAGGTCCATGTACACCCCTTTTATGTAGATTCTCCCAAGCTAGTGCTTTATCTTTCTAGACCATCTAGGTGAATAATATGATATTAATAGGAACCTTCAATTTCCATATTTTCCAAAACCAAAAAGTATTGCCTAGAGAGTGTTTTGTGGTCAAAATATATGTGTTCGTCTCCACCACCTTCGCAGATCCTTGATGGAGAACCCCACCCCAAGTGATGAAATCACCTCCCTGAGACAATCATAATACCGCTCTTCTAAGTTCTAGGATGTAATTATCCTAGACCTCAGCATTGTCTCCAACTATTCCAATCTCTATAAACCTCTTCCAAATAGGAAACGAGCCCTAACGTTGTTTAATTACCTGAGCCAAAAAGAAAAATCCTCTAACATGTAAGCAATTTATAATCTCCATTAGGAGGCCAACATAATTTTGAATGCCAATAATGTTGTCGAAACCAATAGGAATGCAATTTTCATTGCCGAAAGACCACTGAAGACGTATGAGGAACCAATATTTAACTTTGTGAAAACTCGACCATATTGATGAACCCGACTATTTCCCTATCGAGCCATCTCCAATCCACTCAATTATGCTTAAATTTTACAAGTATTTTGCGTGAATGTTGTCCATTCATATCCCATATTGATTTAGAACCTGCCACATGGATTTTATCAACAATGCCCATCCAAATATTTTTACCTCCAAGATCCCCCATCCTCGATATCGCTTTAGAATCGTGATATTATCCCATTTTGTTAAATGGAATTTCCTTTTTACCCCAGTTTGAATCCAAATAAAGTGTGCCATTATACTCCACATCTTAGAAATTATAAACGAGGGAAGCATATATACGTGTGCCTCGTATATTTTTATCTTCTATAGTAACACTTATGTTAGGGTGTACCTACCCCCCAAAGTAAGTCATATGTTTGACCAGCCAAACAATCTATGTTAGAATTTTTCGAGTAGCCATAACCAATCAGTTGACCTGTAATTGTTGGGCTTCAGATGGAATCACATATGTGTAAATCCCTCGCAAAGGGGCTTAGTGTTAACTACAAATATACCCACAATGAATGAAATCACCTCCTGCTATGCTCCAAAGAATAAAAGTAATGATTTTCCACTATTTATCCTCAACTCTGATGCCTTGCCAAGTCTCATAAATATATAATGCATACTCAACCAATGAGATCTACATATCATTGCAAATGTGAGGATATCATCAACAAAAAAACTGTGAGACATATCGACATTTCTACCTAACTTGATGCCTCTTAAAAGTCCATAAGGTCTAACCTCCCTGATTTTAAGGCTGAACCCGTAAATGAATAACATAAAGAGTAATGGAGCAAGTAAGCAACCCTACCGTAGTCCCCTTTTGGCTTTAGAAAAAGCGGATGGAAATCCATTAATCAAGACAACAAAATTAGTCGAGGTAACACATCCCATAATACATTGGACATTATATGTCGCCAAATAAATCTTTGTTAGTATGAGTCACAAGAAAGCCCAATCCACATAATCATATGCCTTCTGTGAGTCTACCTTCATCATCAGTGCCTCCATTTTCTTTGAGTGGAATTCACTCTTGTTTGGTAACCTCTGCATCATGAATCAAATGATTGGGAAAGAAACCATATCATTATGGAGAGATGTGGACCAAGAGAATACACTTCAGGTGCTCTGCAATTATTTTTGAGATGAGGTTGTATGTAATATTGCATAGAGAGATAGGTTTAAAATCTGCAAAGTTGGAGGGATGAGATCATTTCGGTATGAGAGCGATGAAGTTAGAATTAAATCCAAGGGATTAAAAACCATATGATTAATATTTTAAACCCTACAATTATAAACCTTAAGATTGTAAACCTTAAATCCAATATTATAAACTAGAATGTTAAATCCTGACTTATTCAATGTCACAATTCGAAATTGAATAAACTGTAATGTGATGTATTATTGTCATAACAGTTGTCAAACTACTTGTCACATTGCAATGATGCTTGGCACACTGCGATGTTGGATAAAATTTCATACCATTTCATTATCACAATATTAAACTCTAATAGTAAAAAAAAATATTAAAAATTGTGACATTGTATAACCCAACATTATTATACACCCTTGAGATTAATATTATCAACCCAAGGGGTTAATATTCTAAACTCCAAGGATTAATAAACTCAACGAATTATTGATATTATAAACCCAAGAGATCTTTGAACCCAAGGGATTAGTATTAAAATTCAGTGGATTAATATTATAAACCATAAGGTTATAAAATCCAATATTAAATGATAATATATAAGCTTTAATATGATAAGTAATTGGAATGCTAATATTAAAATTAAAATAATATTTCAAATAAACTAGTTACAACTAAGTTACTTGAATGTGTGTGTTGATATTCCGTTAGTCTGCAGAGAGGGCAACTCCCTTTATAAAACATATGTTCCACGTAATTACTTAGTAATAAATTAATTTCAATTAATATATTCAGGTTAATGGAATCTTAACTTCTTTAGTATCGTGGGGTGGATTTTTGTAATTTATGATGCAATTACAAAAATTAAAAGAATAGAAACGTAGAGTGTTTTTAGTAGAAATCACATAGGAGAAAATTTTTTACGATCTATTTCGAACCAACCAGCATGGTTCATCATGAGGACTAGATGAACCACACTAGTTGGTTCGAAATGTGTTGGCAAATTTTTTCTCCTATGTCATTTACACTGACAAGACTCTTCTTAATAGAATAGTTAAGTGTTGTTGTAGATTAGGGATATTCAAGTATGTTCCAAATATTATAAACACAATATTATAGAACCTAATATTAGAAACCATACTATTATAAGCCCTAATATTAAATCACAATTTTGAAATCTCACATTGTGACGTAGAATAAATTGCAATGTAATGTAACATTGTGATAGTCTGTTAGGCCCCTATACTACTAGTGTAACCCCTTGTTGTTATTTGTACAACCCACTTATTATATTGATGTACCCATGTAGTGCCCATATTGTTACTATTGTGCCCCATAGAAGCCCACTATTGTTATTATTGTGCCCTTACATTATTATTGTTATGTCGGCTCTGATTATGTTATCACCCCTTAGACTCCTATATATAGAAAGGAGGTCTTTTCATTTGTATCATCCAAGAATTGTTCATTTATGTAATGTAAAGGAGGTTGCCCCCTCGAAGAGGCTGAATTCTAAGGCATTGATCCATCTTTTCTATCTTTTCTTGAGCTGGTTTCATAATAAAGCATGACAATTTCTTTACAAAGGCAAGTGGCCCACCAAGAGCCAAATTCAATAGAAGTTTCCCCATATGATGAGGGAACTTGATGTAGTGGAGACCATTAATACTTAAGGGGGGGGCGGGGAGGAACGATCCATGAGGATATTGGTGGCCACTCACCTCTTCTACTGTCTCGACAATTCTCTATCTTCTTGGTAGTTTTCTTTTATCATTTTTGAATCCCAAACTTCCAAGCCCATTTTGAGGCCCTAAACGATGTTTTTTTGACAATTCGAGGGCTTGAAAGTTATGATTACATGGTCTAGTCCCATTCAAAAGTTACATTCCTTGGATAGTTCTTTCCAATGAGTTATCGTGCACGAGTTATCGTGCACCCGATATTGATATTGTATGCAAAAGTTACACCCTTCAAAGTTAAAGTACCAACTAACCACCTTAGGGCCTGCAAACCTTTTGACATTTCATCTTCTAGGCTTAGGTTTTTGGACCTCTAGCGATATTTATTTATATTACAATACAATTTTTTTTCAGCCTCTTGTAATAGATTTTGCGAATGCTCATAACCAACATCTTAAAATTTCCAGAGATAGCTACACCATTTTAGCTTGTTTGCGTTTTACAATAGTATGCTATTTCATTTATTAACAAAATTTGGGTTTTCACAATATTATCTTCCATCCTGAAGGAAGCAAGCTTTGCTCCACTAACACTTCTTAGTATCATTGTGTCAGGATTAATGTGTGAGACAATCTAGTGGATCACATATGTGCATGGGAACATGGGAAACCTACATGCAACCTTGTACAATCCTCACTTATGAATATTGACATAGACTTGTCGTTCCTCCAAATTCTCATCAAAGTTGCCTAAGAAAATAGTATGAATGTCTTGCCATGTGATCTTGATATCTTTCTCAATGAACATGTGTGTCTGTATACACGGGCAAGCTCATAGACCCCTACTCAACCACATCTCCAGTACTGCTTTCAACTGGGTCTTTTGATCAAGCTCTCTTGGAGGCCATGATACATGTACCACTGAGAATATGCTCAAAAACTTGTGGTACCTAGAGACATAGAAGACACTAATGACAAGATAATGTTAGCTAAAAACATCAAGCAACTCGAAAAACATTCGGGCAAAAAACCTGTGACTATTGAGCAAGATTGCATAGCATTGACTCCAGGAAGCTAGGAGACTATCAGCTGGAACTGTGCCTTGCACAGTCTCAGTTGCCAGTGAGCCTGAATGTTGACTGAAACTGCGCAATACGCAGTCCAATGAGGTTGACTGCTAACTAAAACTGTACAATCACCAATAGACATTGATGGTCATCATATTTCAAACCTATAACAAGAGGTCTTCCCTATGAAGATGCTTCATTCGTTGATATATGCATGTTCTCCTTTACATTAATGTTTATACAAACTCTCCCCCTTTGAAATCAATGGAAAAGAGTCACAAATATATTTAGAAAACCTCCATGATGATGATCTTACATGAGTACCTATTCTTGGATGATCATGTGGACATGATTAAACCATGCTTCCTTCCTGCTTATAAATTGTCTCCCCTGAGAGCATGCTTCTGTTGTCAGTTATAATTTTTCCTTTACTCCCCCTAAGATAATGCTTCTTTCATTGATAAGTACCTGGATTCTCATATTACCTCTGAATTATCTTGGGGACCTAATTTTTCCTGTGAATGTAATGAACTCTCCCTCTGTCTAACTACAAAAATTCTTCATTCTTTCTTTCTTTCTTTGAATCTTCCTACTCAACGAGTGTCAGTATCTTCATCATATACTAGATCAAAATAACCACTAAGATATTATCATCATGCCTACTTTTCTCCTCCATACCTTCACCTTGGCACCCATGCTAATTATTTCTATTATCAAAGCATACATTTCATAATAATATTCAAACGAGAAACTCCTCTATTAGGTAGAACTATAAGTGAAGCAATCACGGGTTCTACTTTAGGGCACATAACATGATCAACAACTCATGTCGGGGCCTTGATCACTCAAGGAAAGTTCAACTTCTATCTCAACATGTTTTCTTCTCCAAACCTTAATGTGACTTTCTCTTTGCATGGAAGAACCCTTTCCTTCCCTGGTTTACTTAGGGAATCTTATGCTGCATTCTCGTGTAACGTGACATAGATTTTGGCATCTAAATCATTTTGTATAATACTTGAATGAGGGAGTACTTGACACATAATTTCTATCATTGAAACCATATGAATCCAATCTTCCTTCAAAATTTCTTTTGGAAGACTAGTAACTATCTCTCTCATATGCTCTACAATCGGTAACCTTATTTCCAAAGTTTGTACATAGAAATAAATAACCAAAAAATGTACTTGGATACTTGGATTGAAAAGATTCCCTTGATGATCTTTTGAAGTCATTTTGCCTTGGAGGAGGATTTTGATGATATTCATTGCTCATTACCTTGTTGTCTACTTCCTGACGGGGCATCTTGAGAGTATTGGTGCAACAAACTAGAGTAGAAACACTTCTAGTTTGGCCTTCATCTTTGTCTTCAAACTTGTTTTGAATTTAATCTCTTGAGTCTTATTTGCAAGAAGACATACTTATATAGCTAAGACCTATTCTATCACTTGAAGATATTTGATAACTAATAATTTCATCAAATACTTGTGAAATCCTCAATATTTTGTTGAGCTTATTAATGTCAACCCTTATTGAAACAACTTCATAAAATTGGGACTTCAAGAAGATTATTTCCCCTTTAATCTCTACTTGAAGTTTATCTAGTTCCTTAGATTTTTTTTTAAAATGCATTGTAAAAAATTCTTCTCTTTTGCTTGCCTCTTCTACCTCGACCTTCACGTGACCAAATTCTTTTTTGCTTCGACAAGCTTGTAAGTCCTCTTCAAAATCTTGCTTCTTTTCTTCTAACTAATTCACCAAAACATATTTACTTCTTTCATATTATTCCAATTGTGATTTTAAAGATGCCATATCATGATCCCTGATTTCTGAAAGTTCATGCTACCCTTTTCTCTCATTCAAGACTTCTTCTAGCTTATCCTTCAAGGAGATATTCTCCTTTCTTAGGGTTTCTACTAATATTATCCTTCAAGGAGATAGTTGGGTATGCTCTTATGCTACTTGGGCCACCTATGTGTTCCTTCAAGTGAGTGTGCCAAGATGATTTGGGAGGAACATTACAGTTAGGCAGTAGGGCACTGTGGTGTGAAGAAGACAATAACAATTATTTGGAAGTATTTCTAGTAGTTGAGGCTTCAATAAGATGTCCAACGATATATCAAATCGTGCACTACCTATGCCATTCTTAAACCAACCATCAAGAAGTAGGGGTTGTACACTTTTCTACCTACCTAAACAAGCCATATGAGTCAATCCCCATGGATTACATGTCAAGGATTCCATCCACCAAACATGGTGATGATTTTGTGTTTGTGGTTTTTGGCCAATTCTCTGAGATGGCCATTTTGGCACCATGTAAGAAGAGTATCATAGTTGAAGTCACTGTTAAACTTTTCTTTGAGCATGTTTCAATTCATTTTGGGCTACCCTAGAACATTATTTTAGATAGGGACAATAGGCTCCCCAACACCTCTACATTCAGCATATATGCTCTCATGGATACCAAGTTGACCAAATCAATTATCTTTCAACTCCAATCAAGTGGATAAACATAAGAGGTCAACAAGATGATTGTGTGTATCTTGTGCATGCACAAGTTGAAGCATCTACATACATGGGATGAAAGCCTTCCATATGTTCAACATATCTATAATAGAGCTCTCCATAGCTCTATTGGCCACATTCCTTTCAAGTGTGCTTGGGGTTCCAACCATTGGCCCCAATTTCTATATCCATGCCTATTTCATCTTCACTAGTAGAGTCCTCCCATGCTCAGGTTGAGGCAAATAGGGAAACCAAATTTGTTGAACAAATCCACCACCTCCAACAACAATTCCATGATATCATACAAAAAGTTAATGCCAAGTACAAGAAACAACATGACCAACACAATGTTCAACATAAGTTTCAGGTTTGTGATAAGTTGTGGTTACATTTACAGAAATAACACCTCACAGACCCACATAGGAAAGCTAATACCACCTTGATATGGGCCTTATACAATCATCAAGGATGTGGGTGGAAATGATTTTGAATTGACCAATCCCCCTTTCCTTGGCTTACACCCAATATTTAATGTGGAGCTACTTCGACTATATTTTCCGCCTTTATTGGACACCTCAAAGGAAACCAAGTAATTGCCCCCCATAGAACTCAATGCTGACTGCATTGAACAAGTTATGATAGATAGGATCATGGATGCCAAGGCAAAGAATACCCACCAACAACACATACAACTCTATCAGGTTGTCAAAGCATTGCAATTTCTTTACAAAGGCAAGTGGCCCACCAAGAGCCAAATTCAGTAGAAGTTTCCCCATATGATGAGGGAACTTGATGTAGTGGAGACTAGTACTACTTAAGGGGGGAGGAATAATCCATGAGGATGTTGGTGGCCACTCACCTCTTCAACCGTCTCGACAATTCTCTATCTTATTGGTATATTTTTTCTAATGATTTTTGAGTCCCAAACTTCCAAGCCCATTTTGAGGCCCTAAACGATGTTTTTTGTCAATTCAGGGGCCCTGATGTTATCATGGCATGCTCTGGTCACATTCAAAAGATACATTCCTTGGATAGTTCTTTCCAATGAGTCATCGTGCACCCAAAATGCATATTGTATGAAAAAGTTGCACCCTTGGAAGTTAATGTACCAACTAACCACCTTGGGGCCTACAAACCTTTTGACATTCCATCTTCTAGGCTTAGGTTTTTTGACCTCTAGGGATCTTTATTTATTTTGCAATACCATTTTTTCAGCGTCTTGTAATAGCTTCTGTGAATGCACATAGCCACCATCTTAATCTTTCCAGAGATAGCTACCACCATTTTAGCTTGTTTGCATTTTACAATATTATGCTATTTCATTTATTAACAAAATGTGGGTTTTCTCCATATCATCTTTCATCCTGAAGGAAGCAAGCTTTTCTCCAGTGACACTTCTCAATATCATCATCTCTGGATCAGTGTGTGAGACAATCCAGTGGATCACATCTGTGCATGGGAACATGGGAAACCTACATGCAACCTTGTACAATCCTCACTTAAGAATATTGACATAGACTTGTCGGTCCTCCAGATTCTCGTCAAAGTTGCCCTAGAAAATAGTATTGATGTCTTGCCATGTGATCTTGATGTCTGTCTCAATGAACAGGTGTGTGTCTGCATACACGGGCAAGCTCATAAACCCTTGCTCAACCACATCTCTAGTACTACTTTCAACCGTGTCTTTTGATCCAGTTCCTTTGGAGGCCGTGATACATGTACCACTGAGAAGCTGCTCAAAATCTTGTGGTAACTAGAGAAAGAGAAAACACTCAAGACAAGACAATGTCATCTAAAAACATCAAGCAACTCGAAAAACATTAGGATAACAAACTGGTGACTGTTGGGCAAGATTGCACAACATTAACTCTAGGAAGTTGGGAGACTGTCAGCTGGAACTACGCATTGCACAGTCTCTATTGCCAGTGAGGCTAAATGCTGACTAGAACTGCGCAATATGCAGTCCAGTGAGGCTTACTGCTGACTGAAACTACGCAATTACCATTAGACATTGATGGTCATCTGATTTCAAATCTATAACAAGATGTTTTCCCCTATAAAGATTCTTCATTCATTGATATATGCATGTTCTCCTTTACATTAATGTTTATGAAAACTCTCCGCCTTTGACATCAATGGAAAAGGGTCACAAATATATGTAGAAAACTTCCATGCTGATGATGCTGCATGAGTACCTATTCTTGGATGATCATGTGGACGTTACTAAACCATGCTACCTTCCTGTCGATAAAATCTCTCCCCCTGAGACCATACTTCTGTTGTTAGTTATAATTTTTCCTATACTCCCCCTGAGACAATGCTTCCTTCATTGATGTGTACCTGGATTCTCATATTACCTATGAATTATCCTGGGGACCTAATGTTTCCTATGAATGTAATGAATTCTCCCTCTGTCTGACTACAAAAATGCTTCATTCTTTATTTCTTTCTTCGAATCTTCCTGCTCAATGAGTGTCAATATCTGCATCATATACTAGATCAAAATAACTACTAAGATATTATCATCATGCCTACTTTTCTCCTCCATACCTTCACCCTGGCACTCATGCTAATTATTGATATGGTCAAAGCAAAAATGTCATAATAATCTTCGAACAAGAACCTCCTCTATTAGGTAGAACTTTAAGTGAAGCAATCATGGGTTCTACTTTAGGGCACATAGCATGATCAACAACTCATGTCGGGGCCTTGATCACTCAAGGAAAGTTCAACTTCTAGCTCAACATGTTTTCTTCTCCAAACCTTAATGTGACTTCTCTTTGCATGGAAGAACCCTTTCCTTCCCTGGTTTACTTAGGGAACCTTATGTTGCATTCTCATGTGATGTGACATAAATTGTGGCATCTAAATCATTTTATATAATACTTGAATGAGGGAGTACTTGACACATAATTTTTGTCATTGAAACCATATGAATCCAAACTTCGTTCAAAATTTCTTTGGAAGATTGATAACCATCTCTCCCATATGCTCTACAATCCCTAACCTTATTTCCAAAGTTTGTACACAAAAATAAATAACCAAAAAATGTACTTGGATAATTGGATCGGAAAGATTCCCTTGATGATATTTTGAAGTAATTTTTACTTGGAGGAGGATTTTGATGATATTCATTGCTCATTACCTTGTTGTCTACTTCCTGATGGGGCACTTTGAGAGTATTTGTGCAACAATATAGAGTAGAAACACTTCTAGTTTGGCCTTCATCTTTGTCTTCAAACTTTTCTTGAATTTCATCTCTTGAGTCCTATTTGCAAGAAGACTTACTTATATAGCTAAGACCTATTCTATCACTTGAAGATCTTTGATAACTAATAATGTCATCAAATACTTGTGAAAACTTCAATCTTTTATTGAGCTTGTTAATGTATGCCCTTATTGAAACAAGTTCATAAAATTGGGGCTTCAAGAAGATGATTTCCCTTTCAATATCTACTTGAAGTTTATCCAGTTCCTTAGAATTTTCTTTAAAATGCATTGTTAAAAATTATTCTCTTTTGCTTGCCTCTTCTACCTCGACCTTCAAGTGACCAAATTCTTTTTCTACTTCGACAAGCTTGTAAGTCCTCTTCAGAATCTCGCTTCTGTTCTTCCAACTGATTCACCAAAACATATTTACTTCTTTCATATTCTTCCAATTGTGCTTTTAAAGATGCCATATCATGATCCCTGATTTCTGAAAGTTCATGCTGCCCTTTTCTTTCATTCATGACTTCTTCTAGCTTATCCTTCAAGGGGATATTCTCCTTTCTTAGGGTTTCTACTAACATTATCCTTCAAGGAGATAGTTGGGTATGCTCTTAGCTACTTGGGCCACCTATGCGTTGCTTAAAGTGAGTGTGCCAAGATGATTTGGGAGGCACATTACAGTCAGGTGGTAGGGCACTGTGGTGTGGAGAAGACAATAACAATTATTTGGAAGTATTTCTAGTACTCAAGAGTTCAATAAGATGTCCAACAATATATGAAATCGTGCACTACCTATGCCATTCCTAAACCAACCATCAAGAAGTAGGGGTTGTACACTTCTCTACCTAACTCAACAAGCCATATGAGTTAGTCCCCATGGATTACATGTCAAGGATTCCATCCACCAAACATGGTGACAATTTTGTGTTTGTGGTTGTCGGCCAATTCTCTAAGATGGCCATTTTGGCACCATGCAAGAAGAGTATCATAGTTGAAGTCATTGTTAAACTCTTCTTTGAATGTGTTTCAATTCATTTTGGGCTACCCTAGACCATTATTTTAGATAGGGACAATAGGCTCCCCGACACCTCTACATTCAACATATGTGCTCTCATGGATACCAAGTTGACCAAATCAATTGCCTTTCAACCCCAGTCAAATGGATAAACATAAGAGGTCAACAAGATGATTGTGCATATCTTGTGCATGTACAACTCCAAGCATCTGCGTATATGGGATGAAAGCCTTCCATATGTTCAATGTAGCTATAACAGAGCTCTCCATAGCTTTATTAGCCACATTCCTTTTCAGGTGTGCTTGGGGTTCCAACCATTGGCCCCAATTTCTATAACTATGCCTATTTCATCTTCACCAATAGAGTCCTCCCATGCTCAGGTTGAGGCAGATAGGGAAACCAATTTTGTTGAAAAAATCTACCACCTCCAACAACAAGACCATGATATCCTACAAAAAGCTAATGCCAAGTACAAGAAACAACATGACCAACACAAGGTTCAACATAAGTTTTTGGTTGGTGATAAGCTGTGGTTACATTTACAAAAATAACACCTCAAAGGCCCATATAGGAAATCTCATACCACCTTGATATGGGCCTTATACAATCATCAAGGATATGGGAGGAAATGATTTTGAATTGAGAATTCCCCCTTTCCTTGGCTTACACCCAATATTTAATGTGGAGCTACTTTGACCATATTTTCCACCTTTATTAGACACCTCAAAGGCAACCAAGTAATTTCCCCCCATAGAACTCAATGTCGACTGCATTGAACAAGTTATAATAGATAGAATCATCGACGCCAAGAAAAAGGATACCCACCAGCAACACATACAATTCTATCGGGTTTTCAAAGCATTGCAATTTCTTTACAAAGGAAAGTGGCCCACCAAGAGCTAAATTCAGTAGAAGTTTCTCCATATACCAAGGGAACTTGATGTAGTGGAGACCATTACTACTTAAAGGGGGAGGAATGATCCAGGAGGATATTGGTGGCCACTCACCTCTTTTACTGTCTCGACAATTCTCTATCTTCTTAGTAGTTTTTTATTTTTATTTTTGAGTCCTAAACTTCCAAGCCCATTTTGAGGCCCTAAACGATGTTCTTTTGGGAATTTGGGGGCCCTAAACTTATAATGGCATCCTTTGGTCCCATTCAAAAGTTACATTCCTTGGATAGTTCTTTCCAACGAGTTATCGTGCACCTGAAATGGATATTGTATGCAAAAGTTGCACCCTTAGAAGTTAATGTACCAACTAATCACCTTGTGGCATGCAAACCTTTTGACATTTCATCTTCTAGACTTAGGTTTTTGGACCTCTAGGGATCCTTATTTATATTATAATACCACTTTTTCAACCTCTTGTAATAACTTTTGCAAATGCACATATCCACCATATTAATCTTTCTAGAGATAGCTACCACCATTTTAGCTTGTTTGCATTTTACAATATTATGCTCTTTCATTTATTAACAAAAATTGGGTTTTCACCATATTATCTTCCATTCTGAAGGAAGAAAGCTTTGCTCCATTGGCACTTCTTAGTATCATCGTCTCAGGATTAGTGTGTGAGACAATCCAGTGGATCACATCTATGGATGGGAACATGGGTAACCTACATGCAACCTTGTACAATCCTGACTCGATCCTCCAGATTCTTGTCGAAGTTGCCTGAGAAAATAGTATTAATGTCTTGCCATGTGATCTTGATGTCTTTCTCAATGAACAAGTGTGTGTTTGTGTACACGGGCAAGCTCATAAACCCCTGCTCAACCACATCTCTAGTACTTCTTTCAACTGTGCCTTTTGATCCAGCTCTCTTGGAGGCCATGATACCTGTACCTTTGAGAAGCTACTCAAAAACTTGTGGTACCTAGAGACAGAGAAAACACTCACGATGAGACAAGATTAGCTAAAAACATCAAGAAACTCGAAAAAAATTCGGGAAACACACTGGTGACTGCTGGGCAAGATTATGCAACATTGACTCTGGGAAGCTGGTAGACTGTCAGCTAGAACTGTGCATTGCACAGTCTCAGTTGCCAGTGAGGCTGAATGCTGACTAGAACTGCGCAATACGCAGCCCAGTGAGGATGATTGCTGATTGAAAATGCAGAATCACCACTAGACATTGAAGGTCATTTGATTTCAAACCTATAACAAGAGGTTTTCCCCTATGAAGATTCTTCATTCGTTGATATATGCATGTTCTCCTTTCCATTAATGTTTATGCAAACTCTCCCCCTTTGATATCAATGGAAAAGGGTCACAAATATATTTAGAAAACTTCCATGCTGATGATCCTGCATGAGTACCTATTCTTGGATGATAATGTGGACATGACTAAACCATGCTTCCTTCCTGCTGATAAACTGTCTCCCCCTGAGACCATGCTTATGTTGTTAGTTATATTTTTTCCTGTACTCCCCCTGAGATAATGCTTCCTTCATTGATGAGTACCTAGAGTCTCATATTACTTATGAATTATCTTGGGGACCTAATGTTCATGTGAATGTAATGAACTCTCCCTTTGTTTGACTACAAAAACGCTTCATTCTTTCTTTCTTTTTTTGAAATCTTCCTGCTCAATGAGTGTCAGTATCTGCATCATATACTAGATCATAATAACCGCTAAGATATTATCATCATGCCTACTTTTCTCCTCCATACCTTCACCTTGGCACCCAAGCTAATTATTGCTACGGTCAAAGCATACCTGTCATAATAATCTTCGAACAAGAAACTCCTTTATTAGGTAGAACTTTAAGTGAAGTAATCATAGGTTCTACTTTAGGGCATATAACATGATCAACAACTCATGTCAAGGCTTTGATCACTCAAGGAAAGTTCAACTTCTAGCTCAACAAGTTTTCTTCTCCAAACCTTAATGTGTCTTTCTCTTTGCATGGAAGAACCCTTTCATTCCTTGGTTTACTTAGGGAACCTTATGCTGCATTCTCATGTAATGTGACATGGATTGTGGCATCTAAATCATTTTGTATAATACTTGAATGAGAGAGTACTTGACACATAATTTTTATCATTGAAACCATATGAATCCAATCTTCCTTCAAAATTTATTTCAGAAGACTGGTAACCATCTCTCTCATATGCTCTACAATCCCTAACCTTATTTCCAAAGTATGTACACATAAATAAATAACCAAAAATTGTACTTGGATACTTGGATTGGAAAGATTCCCTTGATGATCTTTTGAAGTCATTTTCCCTTGGAGGAGGATTTTGATAATATTGATTGCTCATTACCTTGTTGTCTACTTCATGACGGGTCATCTTGAGAGTATTGGTGCAACAAACTAGAGTAGCAACACTTCTAGTTTGGCCTTAATATTTGTCTTTGAACTTTTCTTGAATTTCATCTCTTGAGTCCTATTTGCAAGAAGACTTACTTATATAGCTAAGACCTATTCTATCACTTGAAGATCTTTGATAACTAATAATGTCATCAAATACTTGTGAAATCCTCAATATTTTGTTGAGCTTGTTAATGTAAGCTCTTATTGAAACAAATTCAGAAGATGATTTCCCCTTCAATCTCTACTTGAAGTTTATCCAGTTCCTTAGATTTTTCTTTAAAATGCATTGTCAAAAATTCTTCTCTTTTGCTTGCCTCTTCTACCTCGACCTCCAAGTGACCAAATTCTTTTTCTGCTTCGACAAACTTGTAAGTCCTCTTCAGAATCTTGCTTCTTTTCCTCCAAATGTTTCACCAAAACATATTTATTTCTTTCATATTCTTCCAATTGTGCTTTTAAAGATGTCATATCATGATCCCTAATTTCTAAAAGTTCATGCTACCCTTTTCTTTCATTCATGACTTCTTCTAGCTTATCTGTCAAGGAGATATTCTCCTTTCTTAGCGTTTCTACTACTATTATCCTTCAAGGAGATAGTTGGATATGCTCTTATGCTACCTGGGCCACCTATGAGTTCTTTCAAGTGAGTGTGCCAAGATGATTTGGGAGGCACATTACAGTCAGGCGGTAGGGCACTGTGGTGTGGAGAAGACAATAACAATTATTTGGAAGTATTTTTAGTAGTCGAGGCTCCAATAAGATGTCCAACAATATATCGAATTGTGCACTACATATGCCATTCCTAAACCAACCATCAAGAATTAGGGGTTGTACACTTCTCTACCTACCTAAACAAGCCATATGAGTCAGTCCCCATGGATTACATGTCAAGAATTCCATCCACCAAACATGGTGATGATTTTGTGTTTGTGGTTGTCAGCCAATTCTCTAAAATGTCCATTTTGACACCATGCAAGAAGAGTATCACAGTTGAAGTCACTATTAAACTCTTCTTTGAGCGTGTTTCGATTCATTTTGGGCTACCCTAGACATTATTTTAGATAAGGACAATAGGCTCCCCGACACCTCTGCATTCAACCTACGGTCTCTCATTGATACCAAGTTAACCAAATCAATTACCTTTCAACCCCAATCAAATGGATAAACATAAGAGGTCAACAAGATGATTGTGCATATCTTGTGCATGTATAACTCCAAACATCTACGTACATGGGATGAAAGCCTTCCATATGTTCAATGTAGCTATAACAGAGCTCTCCATAGCTTTATTGGCCACATTCCTTTTCAGGCGTGCTTGGGGTTCCAACCATTGACCCCAATTGCTACAGCTATGCCTATTTCATCTTCACCAATAGAGTCCTCCCATGCTCAGGTTGAGGCAGATAGGGCGACCAAATTTGTTGAACAAATCCACCACCTCCAACAAAAGTCCATGATATCCTACAAAAAGCTAATGCCAAGTACAAGCAACAACATGACCAACACAAGGTTCAACATAAGTTTTAGGTTGGTGATAAGCTGCGATTACATTTACAGAAATAACACCTCACAGGCCCACATAGGAAATCTCATACCACCTTGATATGGGCCTTATACAATCTTCAAGGATGTGGGTGGAAATGATTTTGAATTGAGCAATTCCCCTTTCCTTGGCTTACACCCAATATTTAATGCGGAGCTACTTCGACCATATTTTCCACCTTTATTGGACACCTCAAAGGCAACCACGTAATTGGCCCCCATAGAGCTCAATGCCAATTGCATTGAACAAGTTATAATAGATAGGATCATGGATGCCAAGACAAAGGATTCCCACAAGCAACACATACAACTCTATCGAGTTGTCAAAGCATGACAATTTCGTTACAAAGGCAAGTGGTCCATCAAGAGCCAAATTCAGTAGAAGTTTCCTCATATGACAAGGGAACTTGATGTAGTGGAGACCATTACTACTTAAGGGGGGAGGAATGATCCATGAGGATATCAGTGGCCACTTACCTCTTCTACTATCTCGGCAATTCTCTATCTTCTTGGTAGTTTTTTTTTTTTTTTTGATCTTTGAGTTCCAAACTTCCAAGCCCATTTTGAGGCCCTAAACGATGTTTTTTTGGCAATTCGGGGACCCCAAAGTTATTATGGCATGCTCTGGTCCCATTCAAAAGTTACATTCCTTGGATAATTCTTTCCAACAAGTTATTGTGCACCCGAAATAGATATTGTATGCAAAAGTTGCACCCTTGGAAGTTAATGTACCAACTAACCACCTTGGGGCGTGAAAACCTTTTGACATTTCATCTTCTAGGGTTAGGTTTTTGGACCTCTAGGAATCTTTATTTACAACACCATTTTTTCAGCCTCTTGTAATAGCTTTTGTGAATGCACATAGCCACCATCTTAATCTTTCGAGAGATAACTTCCACCATTTTAGCTTATTTGAGTTTTACAATATTATGTTATTTCATTTATTAACAAAATTTGGTTTTTCCCCATATTATTGTAATCTTTGCTATATTTCAGTTACCTTCCTATGTTACATTTCATCCCTTATACAACACAAATCCTACCTCTCCTACTAAACAATTATTTTTATTTAAAAAAATCATAAAAACACTTTTTTCCTTCTAATATATAAATGAAAAGCAAGTTAGTAATAAATAAATACAATAACCACTAATAACTCCAAAATTATTCAACTAAATTTAGCCCTATCGCCTTTCCAATTAACAACGAACCTTATATAGATAATTATAATAATGAAATAACCCTTCAAGTACAAGCTTCTTGAGAAATACTAGACAACATCCTTATGAATACATTTTAACTTTCAATAAATAAGTCACATACAAATCTTATAATGAAAAAGTTATCTACTAAATAAATTTGAAATCCAAAGGTGGAGTATCTATTAAGTAAAATTTGAAATCCGAAACCATTGAAAATTTAGTCTCATCGATATAAATATCTACATAGAAGGTTTAGGTATAGATCAGTGCAACACTTTTTAAGTAGTGCTAAGAATACGCTAGTTTCCTTTTCTTAGGAAATTGCCAGTGTACAATTAACCTAACGATACATGACATATCACTCTATCGGTTGTTTTGAGTTTCGTACCCGCGCTGAGCCTGTGCTAAACCTCTACAATACCCTAATACAAATGACCGCTTTTGGAAAGCCAAGCGCTTAGAAGCAAATGCGCTGTCTCGTCCGTGCTGGTTCACTGGAGCTCTGGAAAAGGGTTATGGCTATCTGAGTATGGCGTTAGTCACGGGATAAACAGTATCTGGCATTTTGGTATCTTTTCTTTTTGGTCGGAAGCTAGCTTCGAGTCTTTGCGTGCATATTATTTCGTCTCCGCGGTGAGTATCTGAACAATTCAGGCTCAATTCCAGCGTCTAGAGGCATCTATCGGCTAATAGGGTTTGTACTATTTTTTTCCTTGCAAATTGTCGGTTTTGGCTATCTTGTTTTTATAATTGTATATTTTGTTAGAATAGGACTTAAAAGAATCGCTCTTGAGTGAAGCAAAACCCTCTTCTTACTATAATCTGACTAATATGTCGAGATCTCGAGGTCATTTTGGGGTTTTATCCGGGCATGTTTGAATTACTCTCTGTTCTTACTGCAAAAAGTGGAGGTGAGGTTTCCTGAGGTTTTCTATTACACGGAAAAATCCTCTTTAACGAAAACTCATTTTTCGTTATTATTCTGTTTGAGGTAAATCGCACTTCTGTGCCGGCACTCCTGTCCCACTTTTGTTCGGAATTATGCCCATGCTTCATACATGCGGGCTTTGCTCAGACGTTTTTCTGTCATAAATAAAATATATGTAGCTTGCAAGGTTTCTTTTTTAGTCTAAATTTCTTGTTCAAGAAGATTTACCTCTAGCAGTTTCTTAAAATTTCCCGTTGCCATAGTCTAGTGGGGTGAGGGTTCATTCTAGGGGATTTATCGTGTTTCACTTCCGCATCGAAGCTTCATAGGCTGACGCATTCTATTCATTTGATAATATCTTTTTGACTTATTTGATAATATCTTTTTGACCTAGCTGAAAGCTTCTGTGCCCAGGTCTTTTTTTATTGACAGCCAACTACTTATTAATATATCTGTTTTGGAGTCATTGAACTGAGAATTAGTGTTTATTTTTTGTTATTTTCAGGATCTTACGTTACTGCAACCATGCCTGAGGACCGAAAAAAAATCCTGGAAGCATTGGCGGCCAAGAGAAAGGCCGAAGCCGAGAGCGGGGAGAAAAAGAAAAGGCAGAAAAGTTCTTTGAATCCTGCCAAACCTGTTAGCAAACCTGTTAGTAAACCTGTTGGTGGAATTGGTAGCAAGGGAAAGTCGACATCTGCGCCAATTTCTTCGACTAAGGCTAAGTCTAAGCACAAGGAAGAGGTAAAGGCAAAGCGTGTAAGCAAGATGGATAGGTATGAGACTGATGAAGACGAGGAGTCTGAGGAGGAAGAGGATTTCGATTCTGAATCAGATGATGATGAACTGTCTGATGAGGATTCTGAAGATGATATAAAATCCAAGTCTGTAAAGAAATTGCCTCCTCAGTCCAAGGGAAAAGCTCCTGTTAAAGGAAATAGTAGTTCAAATGGGAAGGGCAGGGATGAGAAGGGAAAGGGAATTCTGAAAGACAAGGGAAAGGCGAAAGCAAAAGTGGAGGAAAGTAGTAGTGATGCTGAAGGTGACAGTGATGATGATGGAGGTGACTTGTCTGATGATCCTTTGCAGGAGGTCGATCCTTCAAATATTCTTCCCTCAAAAACACGTAGACGAGCTTCACAGCCTACGAATTATCAGTTTGCAAATATGAGTGGGGATGACGACGACGACGACGACGACAGCGACTAGATGATGAACCTGATAAAACTGTTTTGGGGCTCTCGATGGTAAGTTTTCCACAGTGATGAGCAATAGAATATATGCTCTGAATTGTGAAATGTGGAATGCAAGATCCTCTTTCTGGTATTAGGTGAACTAGGTAGTAATATTTGCTTTTGCAGTTAGACAGAACAGAATTCCCTTTGGCCTTCAGTGGTCGGTATTGGTCCTATCGATATGGTATATTTTATTGCTTCACTTTATCTATGCTGCGAAACTGTTGACACTCGGGATCTTTATTTTCGTTTTGACACGTCCTGTGTTTTTACAAGTAATTTGTTATTTGATTACATAATGCATGCTACTCTTTGGAAGGAACAGAGCTACAGGTTCTTTTCTATAAGATATAGTTGTTGTGTAATGGTTCTTGTTTCCTAAGCTATGGCTATCGTTGCAGTGGCCCTTTTTCCAAAGCTTTTAGCTGTTTTGTCTTATAATTTGCAGGTTGAACTCCCATCTTGGTTATTTTAGTGTTGAAGCACATGGTTCTAAAACATTATTGATGAAATGAGTTCTTATTTACATTTAGAATCTGTAGCAGGAGTGTAAGAAAACTGTTTTCTTAAGGTGCTGCTTCTGAGATTGCATCTTTCATCCTTTGTTCTTATTGTCATTTTGTATTTTATCACCAATGGAATATGGTCTTTGAATTGCAAAATATGGAATGCAAGATCATATTTTTAATATTAGGTGGTTAACTAGCTGGTAATATTTGTTTGTGCAGTTGGATAGAACAGACTTTCAGTTGGTCTCCTGTGGCTTTATATGTTGTATTGATGTGGTACATTTTGTTGCTTTTATCAATGTTGCTCAGTTCTTACTTAGAGGTCTCTATATTCATTCTGACATGTCCTATGCTTGTGTAAATAATTTGTTATGTGAGTGCATAATGTATGTTTCTTTTTGAAAGCATGGAGCTACTGGTGTTTTTCCATTACCTATAGCTGCTTTGTATTGATACTTGTTTCTAAGGTATGGCTGCCTTTGTGGCGGTGCTTTTTACTAAGCTACAGCTGTTGTCAACTGGTCCCGTAATATGCAGATTGAATGATTTCGTTTATTTTAGTGTCAACGTGTGTTTCTTCTGAGATTGCATCTTGAAGCTTTTGATTTTAATGTTATTTGCATTTTCCTTCTAAACCGTAATGGCTGGCTTGCTTTTTGAAAAATTAAAGTGATCAATGTCAAAGATATACTTTTGATGTCATGGTAGTTTTGTTGTTCTGCCATTTGTGGACTCAAGTTTTAAATGCAGATATGTGATATATTGATTGATACATTCAGTTTCTTACCTGCTGAGATTAACACCAGAGAATCTGATTATTGTGATGCATCAATGCGGCGTTTGCCATAGTGTAGGTTCCATCAATTTTTGCTCTATGCAATATTCAAGAAGTGATGAGTCACACTTAGTATGTTACAGGGAAGCTGAATGTTAAAGATAGACTCTCTTGCTTATATAGGGAGGGAAAATGAGCTTCTACTCTGGCTGGCAATGGGTGTCAATTATTATACTAGTAAACACACATGGTTTTAATTTATCAGAAGTGCAGAGCAGGACTGTAGTGTTTGGTTTGGTTTTGGGTAAGAACAAAACAATGTCTGAGATATAGATGTCTTTGTCTTTGGGAAGTTTTTAAGAATGTGTTAGTGCCTTTGTTAGCAATTTACAGGAGAGCTTAGGTTTAAATGTTTTAAGAAGATGGTTTGTTACCCTAAATAATCATATTTTATTCTAAGATTTAGGTGGTCTTTTAAAGAATGGTAAGTGCACTTTTTTGACTTTGATAGGGGACGTTTTATTATTTTGATGGTAATTTTAACGTTTCTGTTTGGGCGTGGTTGGTCAAGATCATGAATGTCTATTCTCCTCCGGAATTTTCCATCTATAACATTGTAGGTTCGGAACCTCTTTTCGTATGGTGCATGAAATGCCCACTTAAAAGGAAGTGATTACTGAGAGTAATAATGCAATGGGTCATGGGTTATTGTTCTATCACTCTATATCTGAAAACGAGTGAAGTGTACACATCATGAATGAAAATCACTTTGGGAGCTATTTTTAATCCAAAGGAAAAAATGAGTTTCATTGTGCTGTAACGTTGAATTTTGTTTCATGTTGTGAATGGCAATTCACACGAAAAATAATTTTTATTTACCTGTCCTGCTTTTGATTTAATTGCAAACTACCATTGAGATTTTATTTGTATGAACAGATGAGGATGTTTATTTGAGAATTGTGTTTTCATGTCGTAATATCAGAAGGGGAACAAAACTGACACGGAGTAATGACAAATATGGTTTCTGGGTGATAGTTGTTGTGAGATGCATGCTATTGGGCCCATGAATTCATAATGATGTATACTTGACAAATATATAAATAATAGTGTATACCATAATGATGTATAATTGACAAATATATATCGATAGTTGTGTATGCATTATATTCCATTGGGTTGGCTTGAGTGGTTAGGTGTTTTGAGTTTTATGCTGGAGGTCTGAGAGTCAATCCCGTTAGTCTGTTACATGTTTCATTTGATGTCTTTATTGGGTCAAAGTGCTATAATCAGTGTCGATGTGTTTACATTGGGTATAATAAGGTTTCTGGGATTCTTTGGGGGCTCCGCTCTAGATTGCTCTATAATTAAACGACAAAATCTCACTTTGACTTATCATACTGTGGGGGCACATCTTCTAGTTCTACATGAATCTTGTGCATATCCTCTACACTCGAAACATTGGAGAGCCGGACAAAAGTCTCGTACCACGAAGGTCTCAATTCAAATAGAGACATTTCACCTTCTTCTTGCCACTTCAGCTGATCGATAGCGGCACTTAACAGCGTCGCAGCTACTCTATGTTTGGTGATTTCCCTTATGAAATGTAGGGAAGTCGCATCAGTCCCTTGGCCGGTTGTTTTTGTTACATGTTTCATTTGATGTTTTATTGGGTCAAGTGCTATAATCAGTGTTGTGGGGGCACATCTTCTAGTTCTACATGAATCTTGTGCATATCCTCTACACTCGAAACATTGGAGAGCCGGACAAAAGTCTCGTACCACGAAGGTCTCAATTCAAATAGAGACATTTCACCTTCTTCTTGCCACTTCAGCTGATCGATAGCGGCACTTAACAGCGTCGCAGCTACTCTATGTTTGGTGATTTCCCTTATGAAATGTAGGGAAGTCGCATCAGTCCCTTGGCCGGTTGTTTTTGTTACATGTTTCATTTGATGTTTTATTGGGTCAAGTGCTATAATCAGTGTCACAACGTAAACCCGTGTCTGTGTTTACATTGGGTATACCATCTATGGAATGTAGGAAAGTGCTTGAGGTGCAAGATTTTCCTCGAATGAAAGTGCTCGAGGTGCAAGATTTTCCTTGAATGAAAGTGCTCGAGGTGCAAGATTTTCCTTGAATGAAATTTTTGTAAACAAGTAACCCTTGCTTTAAAATGCAATGGGTATGAATTCTCATGATGTATTACTACACCTACATATTATCTTCAAAAAGCAAAGCACATGTAAAGCCAAGCCATGTGGTTGCATTAGCTTTCTCATTTTATTCCTTCCTTGAGAAAAGAATGAATTTAATTTATACATTAACCTGTAGTGAAAAATACACAGTACAACTTAAAATTCAGGGGCTTTCCAAGCAAAACTTCTCCATCAAAAAACTTAGTTCATGATCAAGCAGAGGCCATCAAAACTCAGTCGATTACCAGTTTAGCATCACTGGTAAGCAGAGGCCATCGTTTTTAACGGAGTCGATTACCAGTGTAGCCTATTGGTAAGCAGAGGTCATCGTTTTTAATTCAGTCGATTACCAGTTTAGCACTACTAGTAAGCAGAGGCCATCGTTTTTATGCTGGGCTCAATTGAGATGATTCAAATAATGGCCATTTTGATACGCGTCCTAGGAATATAGGAAATTGTTAAAGATGTTTCTAATTTCTGTCTACCAACCGACATTAAGATCTAACACAGAAATGGATGGTAGTGTTTCAAGTTAAACATCAAAATAGAAATTGGTAATTAGTGTCTTCCGAAATTATGATAGAAAGAGGAAATTGTTGGTGGTGTTTCAAGTCAATATTAAGATAGAAATTGTTAGTAGGCTGGGGTATGACAGGCCTTGGTTTTTAAGGGGGTTAAACGTATCATTCTGGTGAACGTTAAGATAGAAGTCGTTCGGTTGGGCTTCGTCGACCTCTAACAGGCATGTTGGAAAGTCCACAGTTGACTGTGGGTTGGATGTTGACTGTACTCGTTGGTTGCATATAAGGATGTCTAATAGTTATTAGAGATGTTGTCTACATATAATAATATGTAAGAAAGTTATTAGAGATGTTGTCTATTTGTTTTTAAGGGGGTTAAACGCATCATTCTGGCGAACATTAAGATAGAAGTCGTTCGGTCGACAGTTGACTGAGGGTTGGATGTTGACTGTTTGTTCGATGGCTGTAATATGCATGGGTGGTTGCATATAAGGATGTTTAATAGTTATTAGAGATGTTGTCTACATTTAATATGTAAGAAAGTTGTTAGAGATGTCGTCTACATATAGTGTATAAGAAAGAAATAAAGTCAAGGGGCAGAGATGTTGTCTACATATTATCCAACAGATATGTGAGAAAGTAGTAAAGTTATCCAACAGATATGTAAGAAAGTAATAAAGTCAATGGGAAATATTAGGTAAATTATATAATGGTAAGAAATATGTAATAAAATAATAAAGTCAAGGGAAAGATACTTAAGAAAACTAGTAAAGTTAAGCGAGAGATATGTAAGAAAGTAGTTAAGTAAAAGGGGAAAGATACTTGAAAGCAGTAAAGTTCAGCGAGAGATATGTAAGAAAGTAGTAAAGTCAACGGGAAATACCATTAAATAAAATAATGGTAAGAAATATGTAATAAAGTCAAGGGGAAAGATACTTAAGAAAAGTATTAAAGTTCAGCTAGAGATATGTAAGAATGTAGTAAAGTTAAGAGGGAAATATTAGGAATATTACGTAAATTATATAATGGTAAGAAAGAAAGTAGTAGGGGAAAACAATGGATAAGTTAAGAAATATAAGAATATGGGCTAAATTATATAATTTCTTATAAGAAATTAAAATATATATAATTTAATATATTTTATATTATTAATTTATTTATTTTATAAAAAAATATTAGTAGATTATACAATTGACTATTTATGATGGAGAAATATTAGGTAACTTATACAATTGACTTTGTTTCAAGGAAATGTCTAATAGTTATTAGAAATGTGCATTGGATGGTTGAAATGACCAATAATTGCTTAAAAAACGTTGTCGAGACATTGTCCATTGTGATGGAAGTGTCCACTTTGGTGGCTATGAGTAGGCATTGGTTTTGTTTTTTTTTTGAATTATTATCTAGTGCAAGCACAAACCTTGATGCAACACATTATATAAACATTGATTTTTATAGTTAAATTGGTAGGGAAGTGGAACGAGAGATGGTTTAGAGTGATATTGACAACTTCCAAATTGGGTTATTTTCCGATTTTCCTTGGAGTTTAATGGGAACCAACGTTGTTTTCAAAGGTTAGCAATAACGCACCTTGTTACGTAATGTTAATTATACCCTATAAACTAGCATATATGCGGTTTGGTTTGGAGTACTTTACCTTATATTCATTGAGGTTTTATACTCTATGTGATTTCTCTAGAAAATTTGAGCGGAATATATATAGAGACACGTTAAATATGAAAAGAATATATCTTGTAAGTTATGTGATATTTAGTTGTAATTGTAATATGTGTGTGGGGATATCTTGTAAGTTATATGACATTTAGTTGTAATTGTAATATGTGTGGGGATTTAATGATTTTTTATTACAGTTTTTTTTATATGGCATTTATTTGTGACGGTAATACATGGGGATTTAATGATTTTTTATTAAATTTTTTTATATGGTATTTATTTGTAATTGTAATATGGGGGATTTAATAATTTTTTATTACAATTTTTTTTAGTTTAATTTGTATATAAATAAATGTGATGTAAAATATTTTTTTTCATCAAATAGTTGAAATAAAAAAAAGTACATAGTTAATTTATCAACCTGTAAAATGGGTAATGATAATCTATTTTTAGTTTATTAATTGGTAGTTTTGAATTTTGGTTAATGGTTAATAATAATCCACTTTTAGTTTATTAATTGGTAGTTTTGAATTTTGGCTACCTTACAAAGTAAAACCTATAAAACTTTGGCTATTTTACGAAGTAAAACCTAGTGAAATATAGACCTTTGGCCACTTTACAAAGTAAAACTTATTGAAATTTATCATGCCAATTTAGTTTAATTGAATTGAGATGTCAATGCATTTAAAGTCATGTAGAACTACCTTCAAATTTCATTCTAAATTCACATTAAATTTCTTTAAATTTTATTTTAACCTGTGATGATTGAAATGAAAGATAAAAATGGCTTCATTTTGATTCAAATTATTATCAATTTATGCCTTGTTGTTAAGTTCTGTTGTAGTCTTCATTCTACAGTGACACTATGGAGTTTGTAATATAGCAATAAGTTGGTAATTTGTTATTTTGGGATTAACATGGTACTTATTCTAATTATTACATTATGGGGTTCATATGAATTTGATTATTCAGTGTTGCGGGGATGCTGACACATTCTTCAATGAATTATATTTTTTTAATTGTAGGTGCGGAACCCTGAGTTTGGCAAGAGGTTGAAATCTTGCCCCAGGGAATCTTGGGGGTATCAGAAAGATTTCAAGAGGTGCAAAAAATCACTGTCAAAATTGTGCGTGTGGACAGTTGTTTCTACACGATTTTTCGCCAGTAACTTAGTGGTTTTATCCGTTTTTGTAGTTGGTCTCTCCATTTTTCGACCATTTTCCAGCTTGGAGATATAAGGGTTTTATGTAAATGTTGCTTGTACTTCTTCTCTTTTATGCCACTTAATGAATGAAGGCCTCTCCACTGTTGAGCAGGGCCTAGAGATGTAGTCCAAATTGGATGAACTCCGTAATCAATTCCTTGTGTCATCTTTTCATGCTTTCATAATATTTTCTATCAGAGCAGGGCATGCACAAAGAAGAAACGCTAACCAGAAACAAGTTGCAAAGAGGAGAAGGAAAGCTTAAATCCTTTGATCCCGAAGCAGGACGTGCACAAAGAAAAACCATGGCATATGAGGAAGCTCGTTGGGAAGAAAAGCAAAATTACCTCAAGGCATTTTACAACATCGCAGAGAAAGTAGACAAGCTGTTTGTAGAGTATGAGAAGACCATCAAGCACGAGAAGAAAGATGCAGATAATCATGGATTGGTAAATCATGGAGATGTTGGAGAAGAGACCCCTCCCTCTCCATCTTCCAGTGACAGTGCCTCTTCTTCTCATCATTCTCACAGACGTCATAGACATACATATAAGAAACCTTTATTTAAACTAGATGTAAAGTTTGAATTGCTTATGTATAATGGAGAATGTAATGCATAAAAGCTTAACAATTGGATTAGACAAATTGAGGTCTACTATCGGATTCAACAGATCAAGGAAGACAAGGCAAAGATCCAATTGACATCTTTTCGACTGAGTGGCACTTCTCTCGTTTGGTGCGAGACCAAATTGCAAGGCAGCAAAAAAATGGGTAACTTTCTTTCTTCATGGTCAAATTTTGTTTCTGCATTGAAAAATTAGTTTTACCCTTCGGGTTATAAACAAAAGGCATTAATGGAATAACGATACCTAAGGCAAGGCAAAGGGCAAAATGTACAAAGATATACTGAAGAATTTAGAAAACAAGCATTGAATTTGGACATTCCATTAGATTCACCAAAGATTGTAATTAAGTATATCGGTTTTTTTTACATAGTTACATAAGACATTCATTATTATTTTTTGAGCCTACTACTATCGATGCGACTAGTGTGAAGGTCATGTATCTTGAAAGCAGGGGGGCGTATGAACAAAATGACCACCCAAAAAGAGCCGCAACGACCAAGAGAAGAGGAGCAAAACCCTCTTGTACAAATTGTGAGAAAGAGGGACATGACAAAGATAATTGATGGAAATTGGACTTGGAGTTTAGACCTAAGAGGGATGACAGAAAGGAGAAGCAAAAGGCAGTTGCCACCATGCAACAAGACCAAGAGTTTGAATAAGAGGAAGATGAGAAGGTCACAACCGCGAGGTTTGCACACGATAGACCAATTGACTTGGGGTCAGATTTTGGTGACAAAATGAAGATTGCAATTCTTGGGATCGCAGTAGATGGACCCATCGACTTGGGTTTTGATTCAGGGGATGAAACAAGAATTTCAACAGATGTTGTACCAAAGATGAAGAGGGCACCCAATGCAGCATGGCTCCAAGAACTTGAGGAGATCAATCGAAACATTCAAGTAGAGAACACTAAGCTAAGAAGACTCCTACAGGAAGAAGAGAAGGAGAAACAAAGGTTGCTACACCAGTTACAAGCTAAGGACAAGGCCTTGGAAAAGTTGCAGCATAACCAACCTAAGGTAAAAAACAACTTTTTAATTTCATGTACTTTTTATGATGATGATTTCGCTGCTTTTGAGAGACATACTACATGGATTGGCTCAAAACTGTTGAGAAAAATGGGGTATCAAGGAAAGGGCCTCGATATTAATGGGCAAGGCATCGTGAACCCCATCAAAGTAGAGGAATTCCCTCATTATGCAGGACTTGGGTATGTCAAGAAGAAAGTTGGGGAATGCTCCAAAACAACTAATGACCCATCAACGACAGATGATGAGAACACCTCATCACATTTTAGTGACAGTGAGGGATCCATGAGCACTTATCATAGGCACATCGGGAGAAAGCATTCCAAGACGATCCAGAAAGTCTGGAGGAGGAAGAATCCACGTATTAGACACTCCAGACCCAAAAAGAACCCATGAAGAATCCAACTGATGAAGATATTCCACAAGCAAATAAGGGAGATGACCCATTCACCTTGTTAAGTGAGAGATGGTTTTACTAGATATAGTCATGGCCATAGTTTGTAAATCACACGTAGCGAATAATTGTAAAAGCGATAACATGTTTTCCATCGCTTACCAAAGCAACGATGATGTTTGGCCTTTTGTGAGTAGTTTGGGTATTGTTTGCTACTATGTAAAACTTGACCAAAGAGTGTGCTATAAACTTTTGACAAGTGTAGGAATTGTTTGAGTCATGTGTGGTTTGTACCTGATTGCAAAGTATGTACCAATTTTTCATGCAATGTAGATGATTGGAAGTGTTGTTTGGGAAGGACAAGCAGTGTGTTGGACGTGTTAATGCTTTTGGAGGTCCAAAAGCTCTCAGTGGGGAAGAATGATCCAGGTGGATCTCAAAGTACAAGTGGCATGAGAAATGACTCAAAAATCAAAGTGGTTAGATGACAACAATACTAGGATCAATTTGAATTTCTCGTCACCCTGATTCCAACAGTGTGAACATCACTCAAATCCGAGCTCGTATGAGAAAGTTACAACAAGTCAAAGTTGTTGTCAAAGTTGGTAGTGGGCCAGGTTTAGGTGTTCTATAGTTTGACTGACACCGAGCGTAAAAACTTAGCTCCCGAAAGCGCGCAAATTTGTGGGATCACTAATTTGTCTAATATCCCCTAAGTCAGCAAAAATTAACTAAAAGGTTGTTACTATATAACAAAAAGTATTTAAAAAAAGGGGTGGGAGGCTGCCACCCTTGCATGGATCCACACCACTTGTATATGTTGAAAATAACAAAAAGAAATGATAAAAATAGAATCCAAAATATTCCAATTTTAATTTGTCCCTGAATTAAAATTGTGAATTAAAATCGAATTTAATCTTACCAACTACTTGGAAATAATTAATTAAGTTATTTTGACTTAATTAGTTGGAGAAATTCAAATTCGAAGTCTTTCTGAAGTCATGCAAGAGTTATCCTTTGAATTAAGGAGATAAGATTGAGTTATATTTGAATTGTAATTAGTTAACTCAGTTTACTGAGTTAAGTCCAGTTAAATTAGTTCCAAATTGTTTGATGAACTAATTGTGAGTTATTAGTCAGTTGATGCATGCATGCACTCAACTAGTGAACTCCAGATAACTGAAGATTACCTCATCAAAAACTCATGCATGTCTATTCTGAAAAAGACCCAGTTGAGCTAAATGTCAAGGACTGTGTATTATCAGTTGCATGTGTTTTCCTATAAAGGAAACTCATGCATGCAGTCAAGGTAAGATTCCTTGAGGATTGTGCAGTTTTGACAGGGTGTAGGATCAGTTTGTGAGATCAGTTTTCCACTTGGTAAGAGGATATCATCCCAGAGGAACAACGCAAGGAAATAGGGGCTTGGAGGGCAGAGATGAAGGCTTGTGAGAAATTTTGATTGCTTGTGAGCATCCAGGATGATTGTACTGAGAGCTGACTAGCTGTGTGAGCTAAGGCTTTGTATAACTCTGATATATTTCCACCTTGTATGACAATACAAATAGTGGGGTTTTTAGCTGAGGGTTTCCCCAAAGTATTTTAATGTGTATTGTGCATTGATTCTTCTTCTTCTGGTTATATGTGTTCAACTCGATCTTGTTCAATATTCAAGCTTCCACAAATTGATAGTAGAAGTAGGTTATAATATTTTTCTTTGATTATATTGCATTATCGGGTTAACCTACAGTCAAATTTTTTATAGAGGTCTCAAAGCGAGATTTGTAGAGAATTTGTAGAATTTCTACATGGTATCAGAGCTTTGATTAGTAGAGAAATTTCTACATGGTATCAAAGCCAAGTTTATCGGATCTGTGAACAATATATGAAGGAGAGAATTCGAAGTTTGAAGTTCAGGGTTGCAGGTGCAAATTGAATTCTTATCATACTTCAAGGTTGGCCAATGGCGTTCTATGGCTTAAGACTCAAGTATGCTTTGGAAGGTAGCTCGAATTACGTAGCATGGAAAGATCACATGGACGCTATATTAGAAGACAATGGCTTGAAGGATTTCATTGATCAAGAAATCCCAAAGCCAGCTTCAACTAATGCACAAGAGTTCGTTGAGTGGAAGAAGTGTGTGGTGAAGGCGAGACAGATCATCCTTGAGGGAGTTCAAGACCATATGGTCTCGAGTCTCCATGGGAATGGTACTCCATTTTCAATGTGGAAGACATTAAAGGACCTCTACCAGAATAATAACGAGCAGAGGAAATTGGCGTTCAATGATAAGCTTCGAAGAATCAAGATGGAGAATGGCGATACTATTTCCACATATTTGAACAAGCTCACCACTCGTAGAGATGAGCTTGGAAGTGTGGGAATAATCGCTGCCGATGACGATATGGTGAGCCTCGCTCTCCTTAACCTTCCAAAGAGTTGGAATAGCTACTAGGACTGTGAATGGAAGAGAGAAACTGCCAAATTGGGAATGACTATGGTCGGATCTTATGCAGGAGGAGATCAGGAGGAGCACACGAGATGGTTCTTCATCCAAGGATGATGATGAAGAAAATATGGACTTAGCGAGTAAGGCAAGGAAAGGGAAGGGAAGGTTTCCCATTCCAAATCGAATTCTTCTCATGAAAAGAAGAAGGGTAACAAGTCTAAAGTGAGATGCTTTAATTGTCATGAGATAGGCCATTATGCGACTAATTTCCCATTGAAGAAATCCAAGAAGGGATCCTCAGAAGGATTGGAAGGTGAGGCATTGGCCTCTCAGTTCAAAATGGACTTTACCTTCATCGCATGCATGGTGTCATCGATGATGGGTTGTGTTTGGTATCTTGACAGTAGAGCCTCATTCCACATGACCGGTGATCAAAGTTTTTTTAGTACCTTGGGGGAGAAAGACCTCAAGATGCGCATAGAGATGGGTGACGATGGAAGGCATAATGTTTCAGGAGTGGGCATGGTTGCTTTTCAGAGGGAACATGGAGCTCCTATCACATTGAAAGATGTGAAGTATGTGCCTGGATTGAAGAAGAACTTGGTATCGATCGCGATGCTGGAGGACAAGGGCTACGATGTTGTCTTCAGTAAAGGAAAGGCATTCCTTAGACACATCACCATGATACAAGTGAAACAGATCAGTTCACGAGTTAAGAACCGGTATGCTCTTGAGGTTCAAGATGAATGCAAAGCCTTGAGGAGCAAGAAAAATGTTAAAGACTTGGTGGTTGAGAGGGAGAGTAAATTACCTCTCAACATGTAGCCCTAGAAGAAGTCTCAGACAATTGTGGAGGAGCCACAATTGGAGAAGCAGAGAGGAGACCGAGTGAAGAGATCCACTCATGCAAATATCTCCATTAGAGGGGCATTTCAATCCAAGTGGGCAGAGAGATCACGTGCAGCCATACCTCCAGGTGTAAGGTGGGGCGCTGTGAAGTGATAGTCTCAAGAAGGATGAAATTGGGTAGGGTCCATTGAGAGGTTTTATCTCATGGATCGTACCTTGCTACGGGAGCCTAAAATACATAGTAGTGGGAGGAATCAGTGGGATTGATGCAGTCAGAGATCAAAGTGACAAAGGCTAGAGCAATCAGAGACTGAAGAGCGTAGAAAAGGATTGAGAACATTGCAAAAAGATAGAGTCAGCGGAAGCACAAAGTTTTCAGTTCACAGAGGCAATCGCAGTTAGAGACTTTGATCACAGATGCATCATATTGATTCAGGTTGGATGTTTTTTTTGTTTCTGGAGTTGCTGGAGCAACAACACTAGAGAGATGTGTTGCATGCATAACATTCCAAAGGTTCACAATTGGGATCGTGTTGAATTCCTTTCTTGTTGAGAGGGAGTGTTGAAAATAGCAACAAGAAATGATAAAAATAGAATCCAGAATATTCCAATTTTAATTTGTCTTTGAATCAAAATCGAATTTAGTCTTACCAACAACTTGTAAATAATTAATTAAGTTATTTTGACTTAATTAGTTGGAGAAATTCAAGTTAGAAGTTTTTTTGAAGTCATGCGAGAGTTATCCCTTAAATTTAGGAGATAAGCCTTAAATTAAGGAGACAAGATTGAGTTATATTTGAGTTGTAATTAGTTAACTCAGTTTACTGAGTTAAGTCCAGTGAAATTAGTTCCAAACTATTTTAAGAACTAATTGTGAGTTATCAGTTAGTTGATGCATGCATGCATTCAACTAGTGCACTCCAGAGAATTGAAAATTCTCTCATCAGAAACTCATGCATATCTATTCTGAGAAAGACCCAATTGAGCTAAATGTCAAGGACAATGTACTATCAGTGGCATGTCTTTTCCTATAAAGGAATCTCATGCATGCAGTCAAGGTAAGGTTCCTTGAGGATTGCGCAGTTCTGACAAGGTGTAGGATCAATGTGTGAGATCAATGTTCCACTTGGTAAGAGGAAATCATCCCAGAGGAACAACGCAAGGAAATAGGAGCTTGGAGGGTAGAGAGGAAGGCTTGTGAGAAGCTTTGATTACCTGTAAGCATCCAGGAGGATTGTACTAGAGAGCTAGCTAGCTGTGAGAGCTAAGGCTTTGTATAATTCTGATGTATTTCCACCTTGTATGATAATACAGATATTGGGGTTTTTAGCTGAGGCTTTCCCCAAAATATTTTCATGTGTATTGTGCATTGATTCTTCTTCTTCTGGTTATATGTGTTCAACTCGATCTTGCTCAATCTTTAAACTTCTACAAATTGATAGTAGAAGTAGGTTATAGTATTTTGCTTTGGTTATAGTGCATTATCGGGTTAACCTACAGTCAGATTTTCTATAGAAGTCTCAAAGCGAGGTTTGTAGAGAATTTGCAAAATTTCTACATGGTATTAGAGCTTTGATCAGTAGAGAAATTTCTACAGTATATCTATAAACGAAAAGATATGGGTGGGGGGTGAGCCACCTTGGTGGAACCACTATAACACAACTATATACATGTTGTAAAAAAAATGTTGGGATGGGGTCGTGTGGAGCAGACCCCACCCACCTTCCAACATCATATTTGTAAATTGACCACCGGGGCAATGAACCTTTGGTCAATGCAAAACCGCCACCTCCATGTGACACCTTCGAAGCCTGACGGTTACAACAAATGCTGCCAATAATAACTATTCACCATTTAAAATAAAACAGTTTTCCAATCTTGGAGGGCAGGGGATTCGAACTCCGACCACCTTGCCTCCACTTCTCCGCCATAACCCCCAGACCACAGGTGGCAGCTTTGTAAATTTTGCCACCCAGTCTCTATATGAACTCGACTTTTTCAGTTTTGCGGGGAGGCTGATGCGTTCTTCAACGAATAATATTTTTTTAATTGCAAGTGTGGAACCTTGAGTTTGGCAAGACGCCGAAACCTTGCCCCAGGGAATCTTGGGGGTATGAGAAAGATTCTGAGAGGCGTAGAAAGTCAATTTGTCAGAATTGGGTGTGTGGACAGTGGTTTTTGCATGATTTTTTTCCAGGAATTCAGTGGTTCTATTTCCTTCTACAGCTGGTCTCTCCATTTTTCGACCATCTTCTAGCTTGGAGGTATAAGGGTCTTATGTAAATGTTGCTTGTACTTCTTCTCTTTTATGCCACTTAATAAATGAAGGCTTCCCCACTGTTGAGAAAAGTATGGAGACATAGTACAAATTGGACAAACTCTGTAATCAGTTCCTTATGTTGTCCTTTCATGCTTTCATGATCTTTTCTTCATGTGTTATGTGCTCTTATGTTTCCTTGGTTAATATGCTATGTAACATGTAATTCTTTAAGCATATATAAGCAAAAGATCTTGGATCAATAATTGTGGTAGCAAGTTGGTAATTTGTTCTTTTATATTTAAGATAATGTTTAGTGTATATTTATCTGCCCCCAAAGAGAGCAGCATACTACCTTTTGACAATAATCTCAATGAATGATATCATTGGCAATGGAGCAATTAACCATCCATAATCTTTTGAACAAAGTTTGGTAACAAATTCACGAAGTATTTTAGAGAAGGAAGCAGTGGTTAAGTTATATTATTAAATAATATGCAAAATATAAATTAATTTTTTTTAATGTTAAAATGATGAATATAAATTAAAACACAACTAAAAGAAACCATGTACATTCACTCTTTACAATCATATTAGGGGTGAATTAAGTATCTTACAATTAGGGTTATAATATTGAGGTTATTATACGACTAACTTAAATCTATCTTAATTGTGGAATTACCAAAGGTTTAAAGGGATAAAATTTCTTTTCACTCTAAAAGAAGTTTACAAGGTCTCTTGGGATAAGAAGAATGCCTTCAGCCCTTCTTCCTTCTTGTCCTCTCCTGGACTTAGCTTATCAATAGCTTTCCCTAAAATTTTGCAAACTCAAACAACAGTCAGTTTACAAACAATCAAACAATCAATCCTTGACTATTTAAACACCTTTCAAGTCAAACAAGCATTCTGATCTGATTCCACTTGCATCATGATACCACTTTCTCTGGTATAACTTACTCTGATATAACCAGCTCTGATACCACCTTCTTTGAAGGTGGAGTTAATCAACTTGATGCTCTGATAGCACCTGATCTGAAATGGGGCACTAAAGGCTTCTTGTCATGCTTACAAGAACCTCTCCCACTCCAAAGCTTTTATAATTTCCAAGATCTATGCTTATGATTGATAATTTGTGGAATTAGGAACTTAGAATAGGTGTATGCTTTTAGTTTGCCTTTAACTGACCAAATGCCTTAAGTTTATTTGCTTAAACTGAGATGCAGCATATAACGGTGAAACGGTGCAGCAAATAAACATCATACACATAACAACAATATAATTAGGAGTTCACCCAAACCTCTTGGGCTATGTCTTCGTGAGCTCTAGTCAACTCAACTAGGCTCTTTTGGATTATGGATTAAATTCTTTTACAAGTTCCACACTCAACTCCATTTGTTTACAATTGAACATATGGGTTTAGAATACCATCTTATCCATGGCTATTTGGCTCTCTAGCTCTCGGCTCTTGACTCTCGGCTCTCAGCTCTGGCTCTCAGCTCTGGCTCTGGCTCTGTCTTTGGCTCTCGGCTCTAGCTCTCGCTCTTGGCTCTGCCTTCCAACCTCTGGTGGTTATGTCGGGCTTCTCCGAGCCTCTTCTTCACTCGGCAGTCTGACCCCTCTGGCATACACTAAGCTTTCCCTTTAGATTCCTCAACGTTCCAATAGCTCTAAGCTTCTCCGAGCTGTCTTTGCGCACACACTCAGCAACCGAGCCTTCTTTGTGCTCTCTGAGCTTCTTCGAGCTCTCTCTCTCTCTCGGCACCTGCGCATTCATTGTGCCTTGGCAATGGATTCCCCATCATCACACGAGTGTCCTCTGTGCATTACTCAGCCTGGGCTTTCTCTTGGAATCCAAGCGAATTGGCCATCTAAGAATCCTTCCTCTTTGCGATTTCTATCTTCACGCGACCTCCCTAGCGAATCCCTGTCAATTGCGTTCTCAGTGTATTTGTAACCATTTGGTTACAGTCCTCCATCATGGAAAACCACGTGTTTTCACAAAAGAATCAGTGTCTCATTGCAATGAACTGGCGGGCACAGGAAACCCAACCATTCAGCCTTCCCCCTACAAAAATCCCGCGTTCGAAGACGTAACGCAATACACAGGAAAATTGATGAAAACCCATCATGGGGCATTTTGTCGGAACTCAAATAATATAAAATCACCCCTATAAACCTATCGGGTCAGTGTTCTTCATCGCTCATTGCAAATCGCATTGCCTATGGCCAAACAACAAATACACAAGAATACACTGAAAATCTGAAAATCCAGACTTCAAATAATATGCAATCTTGTTTATAATCCTATTGGGTCTGGGCTCTGATCGCATATCGTAATCGCAACAAGTAGGAGCTCCGGTTCATGGACTTAACATATTAGCAATGCGATATCCCATCGTTGATCCTCCACTGTCTGATCAAGCTTGCGATCCAATGGTCCGAATGCAATCACATCATCACTCATCGCAAGTCACAATGGCATGGTCCCTTTGTATTGTTGTGATCCTGATCACCGATCGCGCTATCAGCGCATCGCATATCGCAAGTCGCAACGGCGCAGGGTCTATACAACTTCCCTTTGACTGTGTTGATCGTCAATCCGCCGATCGTAATCGCAAATCACTTTCCCAAGGTTCCGATATCGCATGAAGGCCTTCCTCCGATGTGATATATCAGAGATCGCTATCGGGGAGTCCTTCTGCCTTTGGTTAAGTCGTCCCTTTGAACCTTTCCGATGTGATTTTCTTTAAGGAGCCCTTAAGTTCATTTTTATAAGAAATTGCCTCCTTTTGAAAGGACAATGGGCAAATTTCTTTTTACAATAACTTCTTCATCCGAAGTCCGTTTTCACCCATTCAAATTGTGTTAGATTTAGATTGAAAAGATCTACGCAATGAGACTATTCCCAAGAGCATACTTTGACTTTAATTTTTCCTTTGTAAGGAGAATTCATAGACTTAGAAGTCTATGTTAGATCCATTTTGGATCAACAAGGACATTCACAAATAAATATTATGCCAACATGTATTCAACTACTTTCAATGATGAAGTGAATTGAATGTTAAGAAATTTATGGCATAACATAAATAATTACTAAGAAGAATAAATATAAAAATAACCAGCAACAACTATAAACACATAAACACAAATGTTTATCAGGAAAACCCAAAATCTGGGGAAAAATCCAACCTAATAAGATCTTATTAGCATTGGCCAAAACCCTGGCCAATCCAACCAGGCGAGCCTTCACCGCTCACCTCCAGGTCTTGCATTACAATGAAGTCCTTCCAACCTTTTATAAGCTCCATTACATATAATACCACGGGCAGAATACTATGGGTGCACAATATCATGTGCCCCAAAACCATCATTGTTTAACCTGGTCAACTTTGACTCTATCCCGAGTCAAGTTTACCGAACATTGATAGTTGTTCCCACTATTTTGTAAAATTGAACCAAATTTGGTTTACGAATAACTTGACACAACTATTTCTCACAAAATTTGACACAGAATTACGATGCAATGGCAACCTTATTTAGCAAAAACGGATTTAATTTTAAACTCTTTTATTTCTGCAGACACAAAAATAATTTAATTACTTAAAGTTGACATGTGTAACTTCGAGTTACTTTTGGTTAAATTTGAAGAATCAGAAAACTATCAATTATAGCTACAAATAGTAAATTATAGCTACAAATAGTAAAGTTACCTTCTATGATGAATCAACTTAACAACTGCTTCCCACTACTTTGTAAAACCAAGCCAAATTTGATTTACGAAGGACTTGACACACCCATTTTTCACAAAATTCAACACTCATTCACAAATGGATTTAATTTTAAACTCTTTGATTTTTGCAAATGCAAAAATAATTTAATTACTAAAAACATAAACTTTAATTCACAATGTAACAGATAACTACAAAAAGAAATTTGTAAACTAGAAATAATGAATATTTTCTTCATTAAATACTTATTACTATTATGAAATATTAGATTAAGTCTCATTTTAACAGATCCCAACAAGTACTGCTCCGCGATAAAACATGTGTGGAACAAAGATGGGAAACATTCAAACCTTGCGTGTATCCGTATACACAATAAATTGAGTGTTTACTGTTAATAAAAGAACATAAATTGGAACAATTAAAAATAAGTAAAAAACCAACGACTTTGACTAAACTACACAAGTCAAGGAATATAAAATAACAGTATGTCATATACTTTTGACATAACACAAATGCATATACTATTACCTGCGTCAAAACTACTACACACGACCTGAATAATTAGCAATTAAATAAACCAAAGTTAATCACAAACCATTGATTTAATATTAGTGTTATATGTGTCATAAAAAATAGAAATTTACCATACAAAACAAGTTCAAACTAACTGTAATCATGATAATCAACTAAAAAATTGCCAAATGCAAACACGAAACTGGTAAAGATGAATCAGTTTAAAAGCTTGCAATATTGTACAACTTTTATATTCCTGCATTGTTGTTATTGTCTATGATTTAACATAAATGTCATTGAGACATCATTGAAGATAAAAATTTAGTTGTGAAGATAACAGTTTATGTAAAACAACAAAAGCTCAAACAATATGTGCCAAAATGTCCTCAAAATAAACATTTATGCAACCATTATATATGTGCCAATAAAATTATTAAGATCTGCGCTGCTCAAGGCCATGGTTGTGGAGGCGGTTTCATCCTGCATATATCATAACAACACTCATACAAATTCCACCTTGGTTTGGGGGAGGGGACAAACAACTTCGCCGAACTTATCACCCTCGGGCACCTACTGCATTTTGCATTAGCTCATGACTGCACAACAATTCAGATTTTTGGGGATTCTAAAATCACTATAAACTGATTCAACAATACAAATCACTGTCATGCTCATTCACTTAGAAATATTTTGGACAAAGTTGTCACCTTCAAAGCAAATTTTAACTCAATTACATGTCAACATATTTACAGGGAATATAATGAAAGTGCTGACAGGGTTTCCAAGGAGGCCACGATACTACCCTGAGGCCTATGGATTATCCAAGAACAAGATGGAGCTGAACAATGATCTATGATTGAGGTAAAGCGTGTGGAATAATTATGTTTTAAATGATATGAACAAACAAGTTGACAATTTATTTAATGTTTAGCGGCCTGAGGGATGATAATCATTTTCCAGGTTATGGGTAGTTATAATCGAATATCACATAAAAACCTTCCTCACGATCCAAGGTCATTTCACAGAGGATTTCAGTCTTAATTACTTGATATTGTCTGCACTGATATCTTGTTTGTTTTAGGCAAGTGACAAAAGACATGTCCTTAATAAAGGTGATGCAGAAGCAAACTAAGAAGATTGTTGTTGAGACAGAGGATACAGAGATGGCTCCTATCTTTGTTGATATAGTCTGTGATGCAGCTGGAGGTGCAACAACTTGTGAAGTAATTTACAATAGATTGGAGGATGAGCGTCCTAAAATCACTGATACGAGAGCAACATCTAGGTCAACAAAGACTTCAGGACCTCAATGTAGGGATGCCTCCTGTTCTTTCCTCCATAGGATAGGAGCAAGAGCCAGAATCCTCCCCTACACAAATATGATCAAATGGGTCATCAAAAACCTTACCATTAAAGATAGTCAGTTCAAGAATTCAAGGATGGATCTCATAGGATCTTTCAGGGTAGAAGACTTGAAGGTAATGTATCACATACCCGACCTGTAGGAAATCTATGAAAACACATTTGTGGCTAACTTCGCAAAGAATAATCCAGACCCTTACAAGTTAATACAGACTTGAAGAATGTTAGACAACAAATTCAAGTATGAAAAATTGTGTATGTATGCAATAGCCTCTTTGGAAAACCCCTACAATTATGTAGCAACAATGTTATGTAGACTATATGGACTGCCAAATAACACTAAGTTTTCAATAGAATGGATTCCCTTGATCGATGCTTGTGTTAATTCCTATATCATGAATTGGTCTTCTATCCTATCTGACGAATTAGCCACCTCCATTACTGAATATTGATAAAATAAAGCCTCCTCTTCAAATAAACTCCATCCCTTCTATTTCTGTGCTTATATTATGGATGTTATGTATTTTTGCACGACATTTCCAACTATGGGTTGGAAATAGACCATACAAGATCCTTACCCAGTCCATCTTAGTCATAAACAAATATGGGAATCGCATTACATATCTCACTTCAATAAGATATTTCACTCTATCATGTTGCCCTTCCACCAAATGATTTTCAATAAGAAAGCCCCTAGGTTTTCCCAAGAAGCTACAATAGACCTGCTTGCTGTAGGAAAGTATTTCATTGAGGAATGGTTAACCTACATTAGGTTTTTGGTAGCACCACTGATCCACACGTCCTTCCTTTATATGTTTTGATAAGCTATTAGCAAGGGAGATTTCCTACCAAATTGTAGGAAAGGGCCTAACTAAAGTGCTTAAAGATGGCAAGAAGTCATTACGGCCTACTTTCCCCATCAAATTCAACTTTTTTACTTTAGCTAATTTTGTTCATGCTACTAAGGAATCAACACAAATGGAAGCTCTCAGGCTTCATACATTTCCTACAAGGCAATTCGACCCAAACAAAGTGACATACAATGTCACTACAGGACTAAAGCTCAAAGTGTACAATCATGGAGATAATTACATTAAGGATTTGTTACAGTTAGCAATTTCTTTCGAGAAAGCACTTGAATGGGAAAAGGCCAACCTGAAACCTAAAGACTTTCAAATATTTCAGGAATTCAGGAATGAGAGGCTCTGAGTCATTCCAATGCATCTATTAAAGCCCGAAGATAAGCCTACCCCAAGTAACACCGTCGATTGCGCATCCCCTTGCTCTCAGAAGGACTCTCAGGTAAACATTGAGAATACACCAAACATAGGGAAAATCCAAGATATAGACAACATGGCTGAGTCCAGCAAAAGACAGCTAAAAAACAGGTAATGGACACCTCGACCACAGAGACAAGTTCAGATGCCAAAGGCACTAGTTTGGAGCATGAATGGGATCAATTCAATAAGAAATTGCAAGACACTCCCAAAGCTCCAAATACTCAAGAAACAAAGAAATTCAAGACTTATTTGAAAATTCATTAAGATACAGAGCCCAAGTCTGTCGGTGAACAATCTACACCTATGGATCAAGAAACAACAACATCCCAACATGCTGAAATTATACCTGCTCTGCCCACATCATAAATTGTTCTGAAAGTGACAGAGATACCTCCACTTGATGTATTCTATATCCCTCTCCAGAAGGCTATAGGCAGAAGGCAAAGGAAAAGGAGAAGGGTAGATGCACCCAAATTCTAACCGAGAGATGAGCCAATGGACATTGTTTGGAAGGAAATGCCTTACAATCCAGCTGAGAACTTGACTAGACTGTCACAGTTCACAAGAGCATATGCATCGACCACTATAGATAAGGCTACTAAGGCATCTACTCTGCTAAAGGAAAAGGAGGAAAGAATTACGCAACTCGAACAAGAGCTCGAGACAGAAAAAGCAAGCGCAAACAAGCAGGCAACCAAGAAACTCGCACAATTGCAGCAGGACATGGAAGTCTTGAAATAAGCCATGAAGCTGACTTATTGGCCAAAAACATGTAGCTCCAAGAATTACAACAATCCATGGATAGTACAAGGATGTTCCCACTACTGAGGAATTCATTAAAGAGGCTCTAGAACTAAATTCTCTTCTAATCTAGCAGCAAGAGTATTTCTGCAAGAAGCTGTCACACGTCACTCCCTACCTAATTACTAGTGACCAGCTCACAAACAAAGTCATTGACCGGAGAACAGAGTTTAATGATTTAAACACAAAAATATCTGGTTTCATTGAATGGCAGGAGTCAGAAGATGGAAAGAAGGCCAATCTACTTGAGATTGAGGAAACTCACAAAGACATCCTCTTCAATGATTGGGACTCTAGGATAAAAAAGGCCGAGTTGGCAGTTGCGAGGGTAGCTGGAGTATCAAAGAACATCATTAAGGCAATAAGTCATACCCTGTTCGCTACCAATCTCATGAAGGAGGATAATAGGAAATAAATGCCTAACTTAACTACTCTGAGTAAAAGTTGGCAAGAAAAAGTGGGCAATCAAAGAGATGCAATTACAAAACTGACTACGACCAAGTGGGAGTCGTATTGGCAGTATCTAGTCAAGCCACATAGCCAGATTATGACCCTCAATTGTTCCCTTCACGTGAATCAAAGGATGCTGCCACCCCTTGCCGATGCAATCTTTATAGGACAACTCAATTCTCATTTCGGTCCACCTCCTCAAATTCAACCGATGATCGATATTTGTGATTTAAAGGACAAGATGGCAGGCAACAAGTCATCCTCTTAGTTTTGAGTAGTTGATATTTGTTTATTTTTAGAGTTAGTTACCTATGTAGGAGGAAGGATGTTTGAAACCTCCTCAAAATTTTGTATAATCTATTTTTTCACACTTAGCGGGAATAGTATTTATACCCTTCTCATGAATTTAGAGAAGGGTCCAGAATTTTATCAAAAACATTTGCAAAGAATTCATTATTGTAAGTTTGTGAATGCTTTGGTGAAATGATGGAACGTGATCTTTTCTTTTAGATATCAAACTACTTTCCTTTGTTGATGCACTTCTGTATTCTTGGGAGATAATATGATTTGAAGGAAGAAGTTGGTCTATGTCATTTGTCAAATGAGCAGGACTTCATACATCTGGTACTATTACCATGCATGCATAATTGTGTCTACATTTAATTAGTGGCAAAACTTTATTTTCATGAATTATATGTGAGATTTATTGTTTTTGTGAAGCATTAATTGCACTTTTGTATGATGCCATAACTAAAGTTTTGACTTTCATATATAACTCATTAAACATGCGATATATTTTATAAATTTCTTTGACTAGCTATTAGTCAAAGGAATTATCTTTTAAGTTATCATCTCCATTTAATTGTGTTCAATCTTTATTATCACATATTAAAAGGATATCTTTGTAGAACACATACCATACAAGAACACTTGGGTTTATATTAGAATAAGTTAAGTTAAAGAAATTGCATCAATAGAATACATCACTTAGATTATCATTATTCTATTGCAAAAGACTCATGAACCACCCACTCTCATCTTAAAACCCACATTGGGAAACCGGTCCCATTATCCCAGTCAGAGCCACCACTTTAAATGGAAAAGGAGTTATCTTAAGGTCTGGACCGGGTGGTTATCCCCCATGTTTCGGCAACAGAATTTTGAGGCCACAACATTTTGGTGCTAGAAGGAGGGCCTTTAGCTGTGAATGGCATATAAACCTAAAGATCAATCAGAAAGAATTCACAAGAGTCAAAACCCGTCCACCACTTCTATACCTTCTAGATCTCCTTCAGAATCCCTTGACTAGAAATATGAAGTTGTACAAACATCTCCCTCATCTCCTGAAGTAGTAATGAAACCACCATCTCCAGATTATATTCCCAAATCTCCTAAAGTTCATTCTTTGATACAGAAACCGGAACATATATCCATTTTTGTTGAGAATCCAGAGAGACCCAAATTATCTGAAGAAAGCGTTACCTCCTTATTACGACACACTGGTGTATTGACTAGACTACAAAGTGAGAAACTTGGGGTCAGTCCTTTTGAGTTCCCTATCCCTCCACGACATAGGAAAATCACTTCATCAATATCTGAATCAGATACCAGTGAGATCACTTCACCTTTCTACCTATCTATTCCTTCATCCACTTCTACTCAATCCACTACTTCTCAAATATCCACTTCCCCCGTTAGTACTACAATTATCGGTACTAACCCAGTAGTAAGTTCTTCGCCATCTATACCTACTTTTGGACCGACCTTCCCATTTTCTCAGTCCTCAACACAAGTTATGGCCAATCAACCTGCTCAACCTTGGATAAATCCTGGTGTTGTCCTAGTTGCAAATCCAAATGCAATCCAAACAAATCCAGAAAAATGGTTGCCTAAGTATAATCCTCACGATGCTCTCTTGGCCAAATAACATCTAAACAATTTTATGTTAGCCATGATTCTCAATGGGGTTACACAAGAAGATGTTGTAATTAGAATGTTTCCTTATACTTTCCAAGGATTTGTTGGATCTTGGTATTTTCCCCTTCCAGTGGGCTCGATTAGAGATTGGGATACTTTTCAAGAAGTATTTCTTGCAAAATTTGGTTATGACAGAACCGTAGCATCCTTGATCAATGATCTTTCTAATTTAAAAGTTAATACAGATGAAAAGATGAAATATTTCAACTCCAGATTTAACAAATTGCTAAAAAAAATCCCAGCTGCCTCTAAACCTACGATAGATGTACAAATATAATGGTATATATAATCTCTTCCCTCTAATATTGCAATATTTGTAGATAGAGCCAATAAGGATACACTTGTATAAGACATGAAAGAAGCTTTGTCTAGAAAGAAGAATCATAGCTTTTGAAAAAAGATCACAAATAGATGAGAGGAAGACCAAGAAAGTAACATTTAAAGATTACTCTAAGAAGAAAACTTCACAGGAACCTTTCAATCTAGAAGGCCTTTAGAAAGTGTTAAAAACAATGTCTAATGAAATGGTAGAAATTAAAAAATAGGTCGTAGAATCTTCTGCTCCTAAAAGACCTTTCCAATCATTAAAAAAGAATTCATCTTTTGTATCACAACCTCCAAACACCATTTCAAATGGTGAATCTAACCAAGAATTAGTAGAAGATTCACCAAACGATGAAGAAGTTCAAACAAAAGAAGAAATTGAACTAAATGGGATGTGGGATTTTATTCTCCCAACTGAAGAAGAAGCACAAGCAATGCCAATAACTACTAGAAGAAAAAATTCTCCTGACACGTCTACCACAAATTAGAAACAAAAAGCTGTTACTCCTGCAAAAGAGAAAATAGTAACTAAGAAATCTAAGACCAGGCAAACTGACCCTATTCCTCCAAACCCACCGAATGCCTCAAAAACATTGGTAATCTCAGATACAGTCGAATACAATATAGTGGAAGACATGAAAAAGGCCAAAGCTAATATCACATTGCATGAGCTTACTAAACTCAAACAACAACAAAAAATCCTGTAAAGTTAATTGAAAGCAGTTCCAGTATCCCCCCTACCATCTCCTATAGTTACTCAAGCTGCCTACAATATGGGAATACCTCCTTCATCCTCAAATAAAGTAGATCCCTCAGATCTAGTTTTGATTGGTGAAAGGTCTATTTCTCATGTTCCTCCCTTTCTTCTTACTTATGGAATTTTCAACAGAAATGTAAATAAATGCCTTGTTGATTCAGGAGCTTCCTCAAACATAATTCCAAGGGTTGTGTGTACTAAATTGAACATTACACCTCAAAAATCTGCAGTACACATAGTTCAGTTAGACATGACAAAAGTAGAAGTACTTGGAGAAATAGCATCAGTTTCAATTAGGATTTCCTCTAATCCAAAAGTTTCACAAATAATTGATATATTGGTGGCTGATATCCCTGAATTTTATGGTTTGATTCTCAACAGGGATTGGTCTAAAAAGTTGCATGGTTATTTTGCAACTGACTAGTCTCACATGTGGTTGCCACACAACGGTAAACCAAACCAAATCAAGGTAGACCGAGAAAAAATCATGAAATATACAGTCATAAACCTTGAGGGAAGCAATGAACCTGTTGCCTCCACTAATAACATCATTGGAAACTATTCAGTGGAGTCCTCTTTAGGATCTTTTAATGCTCAGAAGTCTCTCTTTTTAGATAATGCTGTAGTTTCTCAAATTGAGAATTTCTCACAAACAGATGCTTCCAAGTGTTTAAATTTAGTTGATAAAGTTTATAATGAATATCTGTTCTGGACTCTCTATTTTGATGGTTCTAAATCAGAAGATGGTGCAGGTGCAGGATGCATTTGATCAATCCGCAAGGAGAGAAAATTATGCTAGCCTGCAGACTTGAATTTCAGTGTACTAATAATATTGCTGAATATGAAGCACTGATCCAAGGATTGTATAAAGCCATCGATCTTAATGTCAAATAACTTCGAGTCTATGGTGACTGAAATAATTGTGAAACAGGTGAGAAATATGATTCATTGTGTTTCTGGGCATCTTAAACACTATCAATCTTTAGCTTAGAAATTGATTTCTCATTTTTCTGATTTCAACATTTCTTCAATCCCTAAACTCCAGAACGCAAGTGCTGACTTACTTGCCAATGTGGCATCTAGACTTATACCATCAGAAGACTTTAGTTCAGAAAATTTTTCAATAGAATTAATATTTAGGCCATCTATTCCTGACAATATAACAAATTGGAGAGTATTCAATAATGATGCAGATATAGTAAATTTCCTTACATTAGAAGGATCATATGAAGAGCAAATCATAGACAAGCATGAGCATGATATAGAAATTAAAAATAATCTTGATATAAACCCAATTCCTAAGTCCGTGGTTAAGATGGAAGATCTTTATGACTTGAAGGATAGATTTAAGAAAATTACTAACTCCAAAACTCAAAGTTCTAGTATGAGATTCGAAGTAGTAAACCTAGGATCAAATGAGAAACCTCAAAATATCAACCTAGGTCTTGACCTAACATCTCAAGAAAAAGTATCATCCATCAGGTTGTTGAAAACATATAAAGGTGTCTCCGCTTGGGATTATGCAGATCTCAAAACCTATGACACCTCTATAATTCAACATACCATACCCATGACTTCAAATGAAAAACCAGTTCAGCAGAAGCTTCAAAAAATTCACCCGACCCTTGAAAGTCAAATTATATTGGAATTGAACAAGCTTCTCAAGGCCAAGATAATCTTCCTATCAGGGATTCTAAATGGGTATCGAATATGGTACTTGTGAGGAAAAAGAACAGTGATATTAGGATCTGCATTGAATTTAGAAACCTAAACAAAGCTTGCTAAAAGGATAATTTTCCTTTGCCTACTATGGAACAGGTACTGCAATCAGTTGCAGGTTCGGAATTAATGTATTTTCTAGATGGATTCTCAAGATATAATCAAATCCTTGTGCATCCAGATGACAAGTTAAAGACAAAATTCAGGACCAAGTGGGGAACATATGCCTATCAGAAAATGCTTTTTGGGCTCATAAATGTTGGTGCCACATTTCAATGTGCTATGGACATTTCCTTTAGAGGTATAGCCAATAAATTAGTTGTTATTTACTTAGATGATATCATAATATATTCTAGGGAAAGGAAAAATAATTTAAGTGACCTCAAGCACATATTTGAAAGATGCATGAAATATGGCATTTCCTTAAACCCCAAGAAATCTTATTTTGCTTTACCAAAAGGAAAACTCCTTGGGTTTATAGTATCCAAGAAAGGAATTTACAATGATCCTGATAGAGTCCAAGAAATAGAAAAAATTCCCCTCCCACACAATAAGAAAACCATGCAATCATTCCTAGGCCAAATAATTTTTGTTAAACGATTCGTCCCAGATTTTTCACAAATAGTCTTACCCCTTCAAGCGATGATAAGAAAAAATGTAGTTTTCAGATGGAACAAGGATGAAAGAGAATCATTTGAGTTGATAAAGAAAGCCATTAATAATGCCCCTTCATTAACAACTCCTAGATTTCTCAAACCCTTTGTATTATATACTTTTTAATCTGATACTTCGTATGCTGCAGTTTTGACATAGCTAAACGATGAAAATGTCCAGGCACCCATCTCCTTTTTCAGTTCTAACTTGCAAGGCGCCGAATTAAATTATTCAGCTGTAGAGAAACAAGCATTTGCTGCCTTTAAAACTTTGAATCTTTTCAGACCTTTTCTTCTTAAAACCCATACAAAGATAGTTGCACCCTACACTACAGTGAGACAACTATTGATTCAAAGAGAAGTAGGGGAGAAAAGAGCTAATTGGGTAACTGCACTCGAAGAATATGATGTAGAAATCCAGCCAGCTAAAATTTTCAGGGGCTAAGGTTTTTGCAGGATGTTAAGAGGAGCTTCTTAGTTGCCATTAGAAGAAGATCAAGGTAATAAAATGCAAATATCAGATGTAAGCCTCAATGATACATAATCACAATATGCTGATTTGAAATTTTATCGTAAAAACAATTATGCTCCTATGCACCTTAATTATAAAACAAAGCGAGCTTTAAGATTGAATTAAAATCATTATGAGCTAGTCAATGATGTATTGTTTAGGAAGAATTATGATTCAATATTGCTAAGATGCTTAGAGAAACTTGAAGCTGAGAAGTTCATGCAAGAATTACATGATGGACCAGCTGGAGGACATTTTGGAGGAAATACCACTGCTCACAAAATCCTGCATGTAGGGTATTACTGGTCTGTTGAAAATGGCAACAAGAAATTGCTAAAAATAGAAGTGCTAAAAATAGCAGTCCGGGTACCAGTGTTAGATTGGGCAACAGGGAATGAAAAATGGAAGTGCTAAAAATAAAAGTTCTATTTTTAGTAGTTCAGTGTGGATTCCTATTTTAGTCAGTCCTTGGACTAGAAATAGGAAGTAAAATTTGAATTTGATATTAACAGTCATTTGTAAATTAATTAATTAATTTAGTTTGAGTTAATTAGTTAAGGAATTATGAACATGAAGTCTATGTGAGGACATGCAACAATTTATCTATTAATTGATGAATTTATCCATCAGTTAAAGAGATAAGGATGAGTTGTAATATTGAGTTGTAATTAGTTGGCTTAGTTAACAGAGTCAAGTCCAGTTAGATTAATTTAACAAGTTATTAAATTAATGAGATTCAGTTTGTTAATGCTTGCATGCATGTAACAACTGGTATTTTCAGATAACTGAAGATTCACTCATGGATAAATCATGCATGTCAGTTCAGACAGAGACCCAGTTGAGATCAAATGGAGGGATAGTGTACTATCAGTTGCTAGGATATTCCTTGTGAATATTCCTTGCATGCAGAAGGAATATTATTCCTTATGGATTGCGTAGTTGGACCTGAGGTTACTGCAGGTATGATGTGGCCAATTCACACATGTTATGTAATTGGACCCCAATCAAAACTGCACAAGGAAATAGGGGCTTGGAGGACTTGTGGAGCCTATATATACAATCCTAAATAGTCCATGAGCTACATCATCAGAGTACAGAGAGAGCATGATATTCTTTGAGCTGATTCTTTTTGTATGTTGTTGAGGATTTCCAGTGCTTGATAATACAAAGATGGGGTTTTAGGCTGGTGCTTTCCCCAAGTTATATCTTCTATGTTATGGTTGATTACTTCTCATTCTCAGTTATATCTGTTCATGCTTGATGTTGATCATGTTCAATTAAGATTCTGCAAATTTTATGGTAGATGTAGATCTAGTATTATGGTGTTAGTACATTGCATATATCAGTTTGATCTGTAGGTGAAATTTCTACATGATATCAGTGAGATAGTTGATTTGTAGAGAAACTTCTCCATCGTATCAGAGCACAAGTGATCAAGGAAGCATAATATACAAGAAGGGAGAAGTTCAAGTTTGTTGTTTCTGAACATTGAATTGAGTTCTTATCACATCTATTTCACCGATGGCGTTCTATGGTTTGAGACTCGAATATGCCCTTGATGGTAGTTCGAATTATATAGCCTAGAAGGATGGCATGGAGGTAGTATTAGAAGATAATGGTCTAAAGGACTTCATTGATCAAGAAGTCCAGAAGCCGAATAATGCTACTCAACTGGCAGAATGGAAAAAGTGTGCGGCTAGAGAAAAGAGAATCATCCTGGAGGGAGTTCGAGATCACATTGTCTCGAGCCTCCATGGGAAGGAGACTCCGTTTTCGATGTGGAAAACATTGAAAGATCTTTATCATAATAGCAGTGATCAAAGGAAGCTGGAACTGAAGAACAAACTTCGAAAGATCAAGTGTGAAAAGGATGACATGATCTCTATGTATTTGAACAAGCTCACCTCATGCAAGAATGAGCTTGGAAGTGTAGGGATCATGACAGTTGATGATGACATGGTGAGTCTTGCACTCCTCGGTCTTCCTAAGAGCTGGCATAGCTACCAAGACTCGGTTAATGGAATAGAGAAACTGCCAGATTGGGAACAACTTTGGTCGGATTTGATGCAGGAGGAGATAAGAAGAAGCACCAGAGATGATTCTTCATCCATGGACAATGAAGAAAACTATGCCTTCGCGAGTAAGGCGAAGAAGGGGAAGGAGAAGGTTTATCTTTCTGAGTCCAGTTCTTCCCATGGTGGGAAGAAGTTTGAAAAATCAAAAGTGCGATGCTTTCATTGTCATGAGGTGGGCCATTTTGTTACAAATTGTCCACTGAGGAAATCCAAGAAGGGATCCGAGGAAGGATCTGAAGGTGAGGCACTTGCTTCACAGTTCGAGTTGGATTTCACACTCTTCGCATGCATGGTTTCATCCATGGTGGGAAGTGGTTGGTTTCTTGACAGTGGAGCTTCTTTCCACATGACCGACGACAAGAGTTTGTTGAATACTTTGGAGGAGAAAGATCTCCAAATACTCATAGCGATGGGAAATGATGAAAATTATAGTGTCTTAAGTGTATGCACTGTTATTTTTCTGAGCGAGCATGGAGCTCGCCTTACCTTGACCGATGTCAAGTATGTACCAGGACTGAAGAGAAACTTGGTGTCGATCACGATGCTGGAAGACAGAGGCTATAATGTAGTCTTCAGTAAGGGAAAGGTTTTCCTTAGACACATCATCACTAGACAAGTGAAGCAAATCCGTTCACGGGTCAAGAACCTGTCTGCTCTTGAGGTTCAAGATGTATGCAAAGCCTTGAGTAGCAAGGAAACTAATGGAGAATTGGTGGTTGAGAAGGAGAGTATATTACCTCTCAACATGCAGCGCCAGAAGAAGTCTTCGACAATTGTGGAGGAGCCACGATTGGTGCAACAGCTTCAGGAGGTTGTGGAGAAGCCACAACAAGGGATGCTGAGTGGAGATCGAGTAGAGACATCTACTCATGCAGAGACCTCCAGTAGGGGGAAACTTCAATCCAGGTGGGCAGAGGGACCACATGCAGCCATCCCTCCAGGTAGGAGGTGGGGTGATGTGGAGTTATCATCCCAAGGAGGAGGGGCAGGATCCTTGAGGTACCCAACCTCTTTGATTCGACTTTGCTATAGGAGCCCTGATGAGTAGCATAACTGACTGATTGGGTAGAGACAAATACAGATGGAGTGACAGAGAGAGCTATAGTGCAAGGAATCCCAATACAACACAGAGCTAGCAGGCTGCAACAATGCGAGAGGCACAAGTGTGTTGCACCAGTGCAAAGTAGCATAGAGAGGTGTGCAACGGTGCGAGATGCCTGGAGATGTTGCAGTAGCACAGAGGTCAGAGAGGGAGCACTTGTCAGTAGTAGGTAGAGCTTCAACATTAGAGTATGTTTCTAGCCCAACAGAGAGGTGAGTTGGGAGTTTTTTTGTTCTGAGAGTTGTTGGAGCAACCACACTTGGTAGAAGTGTTGCATGCAGAACATTCCGAAGGTACATGATTGGGTTCGAGAGGAAGCCTTTCTTGTTGAGAGGGAGTGTTGAAAATGGCAACAAGAAATTGCTAAAAATAACACTGCTAAAAATAACAGTTTGGGTACTAGTGCTGGATTGGGCAACAGGGAATGAAAAATGGAAGTGCTAAAAATAGAAGTTCTATTTTTAGCAGTTCAGTGCGGATTCTTATTTTAGTCAGTCCCTGGACTAGAAATGGGAAGTAAAATTCGAATTTGATATTAATAGCAGTTTGTAAATTAATTAATTAATTCAGTTTGAGTTAATTAGTTAAGGAATTATAAACATGAAGTCTATGTGAGGACACGCAATAGTTTATCTATTAATTGATGAATTTATCTATCAGTTAAAGAGATAAGGATGAGTTGTAATTAGTTGGCTCAGTTAACTGAGTCAAGTCCAGTTAGATTAATTTAACAAGTTAAATTAATGAGATTCAGTTTGTTAATGCTTGCATGCATGTAACAACTGGTATTTTCAGATAACTAAAGATTCACTCATGGATAACTCATGCATGTCAGTTCAGACAGAGACCCAATTGAGATTAGATGGAGGGACAATGTACTATCAGTTGCTAGGATATTCATTGTGAATATTCCTTGCATGCAGAAGGAATATTATTCCTTATGGATTGTGTAGTTAAACATGAGGTTACAACAGGTATGATGTGGCCAATTCAAACATGTTATGTAATTGGACCCCAATCAAAACTACGCAAGGAAATAAGGGCTTGTAGGAATTGTGGAGCATATATATACAAGCCTAGATAGTCCATAAGCTACATCATCAGAGTACAGAGAGAGTAGGATAACTTTTGAGCTGATTCTTTTTGTATGTTATTGAGGATTTCCACTTGATTGATAATATAGAGATGGGGTTTTAGGCTGGTGCTTTCCCCATGTTATATCTTCTGTGTTATTGTTGATTACTTCTCATTCTCAGTTATATCTATTCATGCTTGATGTTGCTCATGTTCAATTAAGCTTCAACAAAGTTTATGGTAGATGTAGATCTAGTATTATGCGTTAGTACATTGCATATATCAATTTGATCTGCAGGTGAAATTTCTACATGATATCAGTGAGCTAGCTGATTTGTAGAGAAAATTCTACATGGCCAACGGTATTTAAAGATGCACACGAATATGCAAGGAAGTGCAAAACTTGTCAAACCACTCCCGGAAGAGAAAGAAAGCCAACATTCCCTTTACAACCAGTTAACATCCAACAACCATTTGAACAATAGGGATTAGATATAATTGGTGAGATTATTCCTAACTCTTCCAAGAAGCATAGGTACATCCTTATAGCTACTGATTACTTTACTAAGTGGGTAGAAGATGTCCCATTAAAGATACCAAAAACATCATAGATTTCATTGATCAATACATAATTACCCTGTTTGGCTTACCTTCAACTTTAATGTTTGACAATGCATCTTACTTTTCTGGAAATACAATGGTAGAATTTTCTCTTAAGCAAGGTTTCAAGTTAAAATATTTAGCTAATTATTATCCTCAAGGTAATGGACTAGCAAAATCAACAAATAAAAACCTCATCAAAATTGTCAAAAGAACTATTGATCAAAATCACAGGAATTGGCATAAAGCATTAACATTTGCTCTATGGGAAAACAAGATTACTCAAAAAGCCTCTATTGGTTTTTCTCCTTTTGTTTTAGTTTTTGGAAAAGAAGTCATTCTTCCCACAAATGTAGCAATCCCATCTCTTGTCCTAGTACAATTTATCAATGAAAGCCCTTCATATTCTCTCCAGGGTAGACAATTTCAAATTGTTAAACTCGAAGAAGAAAGAGAAAAGGCTAAAGCAACCCACTTCCATCATCAACAAATAGTTAAAGCTTCTTTTGATACAACTTCTGCCAGTAAAAAATCCTTGAAGTAGGTGACTTAGTTTTGAAATGGGACAAGGCACATGAGGAAAAAGGTAGACATACCAAATTCCAAAGACTATGGCTTGGCCCCTTTCAAATTATTGAAAAAATTGGACATTCAACATTTCTTTTACAAGACTTGTCCAGTAGGAAAGATTCTTTGCCCATTAATGGGCAAATATTGAAAATGTATTTTTCTAACCTCTTCAAATTTTGTAATATATTGCTTTTTAGGAAAATAATGGTTAACTAGTATTTACTTCTGACTTTTCAAAATAATTCTTTGACAACATTTTTGATTTTTCGCTTTTATAAGAAAATAGGAGTTACAAGGAACAATTAGGACCTGCGAGTACTAAAATAAACTTCATCCCCTTGGAAAAACTTGATCTTGCTTAAAAACATTTATTTTACGAAAAACTCTTATCTTTATAGGATATGAAGGTTTTGTTATCAGTCAAGAGTACTTCCTATAGATCAGTATCTTAAAAACTCTATCATTATCACCCAAAACCTTTAAAAAGGCTAATGGCCCACCCCATCTGTTAAAATTTTCCTTTTTAAGAGTGTAATTCTAAAAAATAAAAAACTTAAAAGATAAAGAGTCTCAGTACGAACTTGTTTACCATGTTCATAGGGAAGTAACTAAAACTGATATTACTAATATTACATATCAAAACAAGGTAATAGCTAATGATATTCTTGATCACAAGACAAGGGTTCTCATCAAGAGCCAACTTGTTTAGTTTATTTACGACTGGTGAATGGCATTGTCATTAGTAGGTTACTACACCTAAAAAATGTCTTTTAAGAAAAAGATTACACTCAAAAGGTAAAAAAAGGGACAAAGTCCAAGTGAGATTCAATTCAAAGGAATATAATTTTGAAATCTGAAAATTCATATAGATGAGATAATGGATCATTGTTGGTTAAAAGGTAACCCTGTTGAGGCTATGAGTGCCTGCTGGCAGTAGAGGCTCTATCTGTGATAAATGGGTAAAAATCCAAAAATAAAAAGACTAATCTGTAGGAGGTACCTACTATATTACTTTAAACCTTATTATTGGTTGATGCTAACATTTATATATATATCATTACAAGGGTGAAGCAATTAAGCAGATGGGCCTGAGCAAGTAATGGTGGTTCAAGAGAAATATTGTTTACCTTATAACTCATGAATTCATTATCCTTATAACTCCAATTACTTTGAAAGTTTTTAGAAATTTAAGAAAATTACTTAGAGATAACTGGTTCTCCCAAGTGAATTGCCAATTGTTGTACTACGAAACAAACCACCCCCCAACACCTCCCCCCCCGGCCCCCCCCCCCCCCCTCCCCCCCAATTTTTTAACTAACAATAGCTAACACTTGAGTTATACATGTGGACCCTTTCTAAAATTTTTAAGCCTAGGATAATAATGCCTAAACTCTAAATAGAAATCTTAGCAAAACCTTGCAAAATAAGCTAAGGAGGAAACTTATATCGCAAATTGCATATTGGGCTTTTCCACATCACTATTTTATAAAACCTTTACGAAATTGTGATATGCAAAAAGTTCTCCCGTTGTGATAACCTCATCCTGTCATTATGCAATCACATTTTGCAATTCGAAAAAAACTTGAACATGCCTTAGGAAAAATGTTAGCGATTTGCGAAATGCGATACTGCGATTTTCGCAATCGCATTTCACTCAATATATCTAATAAGTGTTATACAGTACCCCTTTAAAGACCACAATCTGTGATTAAGGAGGTAAAGTGTGTGGAATAATTACGTTTAAAATAATATGAACAAATGAGTTGACAGGTTATTTAATGTTTAGCGGCTCGAGGGATGATAATCATTTTCTAGGTTATGGGTAGTTATAATCGAATATCTCATAAAAAAATTTCTCACGATCCAAGGTCATTTCGCAAAGGATTTCAGTCTTAATTAATTGATATTGTTTGCGCTAATATATCTTGTCTGTTTCAGGCAAGCAGCAAAAGACATGTCGTTAAGGAAGGTGATGCAGAAGCAAACTAAGAAGACCATTGTTGAGACATAGGATACAGAGATGGCTCCTATCTTTGCTGATACAGTTTTTGATGCAGCTGGAGGCACAACAGATTGGGAAGTAATTTACAATAGATTGGAGGACGAGTGTCCTAAAATCACTAATACGGGAGCAACAACTGGGTCAACAAAGCCTTCAGGAACTCAATGCAGTGATGCCTCCTATTCTTTCTCCCATAGGATAGGAGCAAGAGCCAAAATCCTCCCCTACATAGATATGATCAGATGGGTCATCGAAAACCTTATCATTGAAGATAGACAGTTCAAGTATTCAAGGATGGAGCTCATAGGATCGTTCAGAGCAGAAGACTCAAAGGAAATCTATCACATACCTGACCCACAGGAAATCTATGATAACACATTTGTGGCTAACTTCACAAAAAATAATCCAAACCCCTTCAAGTGAATACATACTTGGAGAATGTTAGACAACAAATTCAAGTATGAAAAATCAGGTATGTATGCAATAGCCTCTTTGGAAAACCCCTAAAATTATGCAGCAACAATGTTATGTAGACTGTATGGACTGCCAAATAACACTAAGTTTTCAATAGAATGGATTCCCTTGATCGATGCTTGTGTTAATTGCTATATCATGAATTGACCTTCTATCCTATCTGACAACTTAGCCACCTCCATTACTGAATATCAACAAAAGAAAGCCTCCTCCTCAGATAACCTCCCTCCCTTCTATTTTTGTGCTTATATTATGGATGTTATATGTTTTTGCACAACATTTACAACCATGGGTTGGAAATGGACCATACAAGATCCTTACCCAATCCATCTCAGTCATAAACAAATATGGGAATCACATTACATACCTCACTTCTATAAGATATTTCATTCTATCATGTTGCCCTTACACCAAATGATTTTCAATGAGAAAGCCCCTAGGTTTTCCCAAGAAGCTGCAGAAGACTTGCTTGCTGTAGGAAAGTATTTCATTGAAGAATGATTCAACTACATTAGGGTTTTTGGTAGCACTTCTAATCCACACATCCTTCCTTTATATGTTTCTAATAAGCTATTAGCAAGGGAGATTGCCTACCAGACTGTAGGAAAGGGCCTAACTAAAGTTCTTAAAGATGACAAGAAGTCATTATGGTCTACTTTCCCCATAAAATGAAGATATTTTAATTTAGCTAATTTTGTTCATGCTATTAAGGAATCAACAAAAATGGAGGCCCTCGAGATTCATACATTGCCTGCAAGGCAATTTGACCCAAACAAAGTGGCATACAATGTCACTATAGGACTAAAGCTCAAAGCGTACAATGATGGAGATAATTACTTTGAGGATTTGTTATAGTCAGAAGTTTCTTTCGAGAAAGCACTTGAATGGGCAAAGGCCAACTTGAAACCTGAAGAATTTCAAATATTTCAGGAATTCAGGAATAAGAGGCCCCGGGTCATTCCAATGCATCTATTAAAGCTTGAAGATAAGCCTACCCCAAGTAACACTGTCGATAACGCAACCCCTTTCTCTCAAAAGGACTCTCAGGTAAAAACTGAGAATACACCAGACACAGGGAAAATCTAGGATACAGACAACACGGCTAAGTCCAGCAGGAAGCCAACCGAAAAATAGGTAATGGACACCCGAGCCACATAGACAAGTTCAGAGGCCAAAGGCACTAGTTTGAAGCAGGAATGGGATCAATTCAATCAGAAATTGCAAGACACTCCCAAAGCTCCAAATACTCAAGAAACAGAGGAATTCAAGACTCCTCTGAAAATTCATCAAGATACAGAGCCCAAGTCTGTCGGCGAATAGTCTACACCTATGGATCAAGAAACAACAACATCCTAGCATGATGAAATTATCCCTCTGCCCACATCAGAAATTGTTCTGAAATTGATGAAGATACCTCCACTTGATGTATTCTATAGCCCTCTTCACAAGGTTGTAGTCAGAAGGCAAAGGAAAAGGAGAAGGGTAGATGCACCCGAATTCTCACCGGGAGATGAGCCAATGGACGTTGTTTGGAAGGACATGCCTTTCAATTTGGTCGAGAACTTGACTAGATTGTCATAGTTCATAGGATCATACACATCAACCACTATAGATAAGGCTACTGAGGTGTTTAATCTACTAAATAAAAAGGGGGAAAGAATCGCACAGCTCAAACAAGAGCTCGAGACAGAAAAAGCAAGCGCAAAAAAGCAGGTAGCCAAGTACCTCGCACAATTGTAGTAGGACATGGAAGTCTTGAAAATAAGCCATGAAGCCGACTTATCAGCCAAAAACATGAAGCTCCAAGAATTAAAACAATCTATGGATAGATACAATGATGTTCCCACTACTGAGGAATTCATTAAAGATGCTCTAGAATTAAATTCTCTTCCAGTCAAGCAGTAAGAGTATTTCTGCTAGAAGCTCTCACACGTCACTCCCTACCTGATTACTATCAACCAGCTCACAGACAAAGCCATTGATCAGAGAATAGTGTTTCATTGAGTTGCAGGAATCAGAAGATGGAAAGAAGGCCAATCTACCCGAGATTGAGGAAACTCACAAAGACATCCTCTTCACTGATTGGGATGCTAGGATAAAATAGGCTGAGATGGCAGTCACGAGGGCAGCTGGAGTATTGAAGAACATCATTAAGGCAATAAATCATACCCTGTTCACTCCCAATATCCTGAAGGAGGGTAATACAAAAGAAATGCCTAACTTAACTGCTCTAAGTAAAATCTGGCAAGAAAAAGTGGGGAATCAAAGAGATGCAATTACAAAACTGAATACGACCAACTAGGAGTCGTATTTGCAATATCTGGTCAAGCCATATAGCCATATGACCCTCAACTGTTTCCTTCATGTGACTCAAAGGATGTTGCCACCTCTTGTCGATGCAATCTTTACAGGACAACTCAAATCTCATTTTGGGCCACCTCCTCAAATTCAACTAATGATCGATATTTGTGATTTAAAGGACAAGCTGGAAGACAACAAGTCATTCTCTTAGTTCTGATTAGTTGATCTTTGTTTATTTTTAGAGTTAGTTACCTATGTAGGAGGAAGTTTGTTTGAAACCTCCTCAAAATTTTGTATAATCTACTTTTGCACACTTAGCTAGAATAATATTTATACCCTTCTCATGCATTTAGAGAAGGGTCTAGAATTTTATCAAAAACATTTGCAAAGAATGCAATATTGTAAGTTTGTGAATGCTTTGATGAAATGATGGAACATGATATTTTCTTTTAGATATCTGACTACTTTCCTTTGCTAACGCATCTCTGTATTCTTGGGAGATAACTTGATTTGAAGGAAGAAGTTGGTCTATTTCATTTGTCAAATGAGGAGGACTTCATACATCTGGTACTATTATCGTGTATGCATAATTATATTTACATTTAATTAGTGGAAAAACTTTATTTTCATGAATTATATGTGAGATTTATTGTTTCTGTGGAGCATTAATTGCACTTTTGTATGATGCCATAACTGAAGTTTTGACTTTCATATATAACTCATTAAGCATGTGATATATTTTATAAATTTCTTTGACTAACTATTTAGTCAAAGGAATTATATTTTATGTTATCATCTCCATTTAATTGTGTTCAATATCTATTATAACATGTTAAAAGGATATCTTTGTAGATCACATACCATATAAGAACACCCGGGTTTATATTAGAATAAGTTAAGTTAGAGAAATTGCATCAATAGAATAAGTCACTTAGATTATCATTGTTCTATTGCAAAACACTCATGAACCACCCACTCTCATCTTAAAACCCACATTGGGAAACTGGTCCCATTATCCCCAGTGGGAGCCACCACTTTAAATGGAAAAGGAGCTATCTTAAGGTCCGGACTAGGTGGTTATCCCCCATGTTTTGGCAACAATATTTTGAGGCCGCAACATAGTCTTAAACTATTGCGAATTTGGAAAGAAGAATAAGTGCCTTAGTTAGTGATAAGGTTTACAAAGGTCAATGAATATCTTGGTTAGAGAAACAATGTAAATCATGTAGAATCACACATCAATATAGTATTAAATCATAAACCCATCATTCATCATATCATTATTGCATTCATTCATAATAGAAGTAAATAGACAAAACACATGTATTTCTGGAATAATCTCTTTATTTATACTTCAATTTTGCTTACAGACTCAAGACTATCCTGTGCACTGAGCTGTAGGGGTTTGCACACTCAGCTACAAAGTCTACTCTAGGCCTCTATGCATATAGTTGTAGAGCCTCTCTTCTACTTTAAGACTCTTCGCTCTTTCTTCTAATGACCCATTACATTCGTCTTCATCAATATCATGAACTGAACTGCCTCAGACTCTCTAAGACTCTCCTTTTTATACAATCCCATGGTCCGTCGACCATGGCTAGATCTAGTAAATCCTACACAACTTACATAAAATAAGGGAAAAACTCTTTATGACACTTTACAATCTGCGCGCTCCATGAGCAAAACTTGCAGAGACTTTACATTTTACATAACAAAACTCGAGCTTTCTGCCCCAAAACTTGGGCTTTTGCCCCAAAATTGAACTTTTCTTTTAATGGCAAGGCTTGTGATTTGAGAAAGATTGTTGGGGATCAATTCAAGGAACACATCACAAAGATCATATTTTAATCAGTTTGTATTTTAAATACTATTATTTTTAATGGAAATTTCATCCTTTTTAATGACAGATCCGTGTAAAATGTTTTTCATGTTGAACACTATTTTTTAATGTGAAGATGAATGTCTTTTTGAATTAGCTATCTAGTTCATTAGCTTTGTAGATCTGTTGTTAATTTTCTCTTTTGCTCTTATACTCAAATCAGATTTTTGAGTAACTATTTACTCAGAAATCTACTATCTAAATCTAATTTAATTACCATAAACATTAAGAGAACTATTTCCTAATGTTTTTGGTTGATCATTCATCATTAATTGGTCTTTGAATAGAGCATGTTTTGGTAATTATAACATTAGCTAGTATAACTATTTCATTAGTCAGATATTCACCTAAAACCAAGCATGTTAAAATCCCAATCATTTAATTACTTTTCTCTTGGTTGGGTTAGATCTACATCTTCCTAATCGAGATAGGCTTATGATTTATTTCCTTTTGCTTTCATTCTATATTAGTTTGCATCTATAATAATCATTACATTTCTAGAAGTCCTCTTATCAAAGAGGTAAATTTTAGTTGTGGCTTGGCTGAGCCCAAATCAATTGAAGGATCACTTTCTTGCTTGAGCTCATTAAGGAGAATGATTTGATGTCTCTTCTCTATTGGTAAGTAAATGATACACTTTAAGCCGACAAAGATAGAGACAAGGTAATTGGACTTAGTTTAACCAGTTGAAACCACCATTCCAAATGAAAAAATAATTGCTTTAAGTTCTCGACTAGGTTGTCTCCCTTATAATGTTGAATGGTCATTTCGGGCCATCAACATTTTTGGCTCTAGAAGGAGGGCCTGAAGACTTGATGTATTTTGGAATTTTTGTATTTTAAATTTTTATTCTAATCACAATGGCTCCTCTCAAGCTTCCCATTTGGAGTTGTATCTCTGAAAGCACATCCGCCAATACTCTACCGGAAATAGTAAGACACTTGTCAAAGGTAAATTTTAACAGTAAGAAGAATCTTTTTGCATTTGATCATGCCTTATAGTTTATTCAAAATTTTGCAAATTATACTTTTCATGATATTGATGAAGGCAATTTATGCAGGATTTTTACTCTTACATTCTCAAGAAAAGCCAAAAAATGGTATCAACCTCTTCCAGTTGCCTCTATTCACAGTTGGGATCAACTCATCACAAAATTCCTTTATAAATTTCATGATTATGATTATGAATAGGTATGTGATGAATTCGAAGATTTATGAAGATTTGAAAATGATTCTTTCTTAGAATTTATTGTTAGATTTCAATTAATTTGCTTGAGATTCAAAGCTGAAGATAAACCTTCAGACAATGAAATGATGAATTCGTTTCAATATGTTTGTTCTCTTCCTCCCATTTCAAACCGGTATATAACAATTGCAAACTTTGATGACTCTACTTCAACTTCTATTAACATTATTGAAAATTCTGATATAGAGGTGCATATTAACCATGATGAAGTGGCCTCAACCATTTATGATAAATTCTTAAAACTAGTACACACCTCTTACAATATTAATGATAATTATGCCAATGAATCATTATCACAAAGCTTGCAAGAATTTGATAAACAACTACAAGAATAAATCAATAACAAAATTGAAGAACCACCCGCCACAAAATCTACAAATCAGTCTAAAATTAATTCAGAAAATTAGTTAATAAATCAAAAAGCACAAGTAAAAATTCAAGATTATAATATTACGTGATCTATTGTAGAAATCACTGAATATACTCATGCTAATCAAATACAAAATTTAGGGCAACCAGTGAACATTCTTTAAGAAAGCACAATTAGCCAAATAAATGATATGGAATTTGAAATGGAAAATATTTACAAGAATATGCAAATAGAGATATTTTCAAATTCATTGCTTCCGATTCTCATTTTTACCTCTATCCTGATATTTTTTCTGATAGCAATTTATCCACTCTTTGCTTTAATGTTATTCTAGAAAACAGTGAGGCTAATATAAATGATTTTCCTATTTTATTTTATCAATATAGAAAAAACTATTATCGGTCATTCTTCTGACTTCTGTTATCACAAAAACCCAACCCTGATAGGCTGCTAATCAGGGAGACCTTGTGTAACTCTTTTAGACCTACTTTTGGCTGAGGCTTGGCCTCCTCAACCTGAGAGGGCTCTCTCAAAAAATTAAATATTTTGATAATGAATAAGATGGCTAACTCTTTGAAACAACTGAACAAGTGTAAAAGGTTGAAACATAATTAGAAAATATTCATTGGGCTTATGGAGTCAAACATGCTTCAGTATTGACAATAATGTTAGCTTTACATAGAAATTAGGGCATAAGAATTTAACATATGGAGAATATATCAGAAAAATATAGGACCACACAGTTTATAAATGTATGAAGGAAGTTAGAGCACAATCAGTGATTTATAAGTAATCACACATTCATACCACTGTAGATAATGAGAGGAGGACAACACAAGACATTCTGAACATTGAATTCCTTCTGATTCCTGAGAAGCAAAGCCAAGTATTGTATTACTAAAAATAGAGTATTACACAAAGCACAATGTGAGAGTTTCTCTGAAAAATCTTCAACCCTTTGTACATTAGATCTTCTCCTATATATAGAGCTCTTTATATAACTGAGATTCCTCCTCCAGCAAGAGGGGAATTCGAATTCTTCTTATCATGACAACTATTGACACTTAAAACTAACTATTAAATGTAACTGACTGTTAATTGGCAGTTCTAGAGACCTAAAACAATTAGGAGTATAACTCCTCATCATGTTGGTAGTAGCATTTATTACAATCCAAACTCGTTCTCTGACAAATGGCCTTCTTCAGTTTAGCTTTGGTGGAGGTTTGAAACTCTTTGATGGCCCTTGATGCCTCATCCCCTTTCTGTTCCTGGAAATTAGGAAGCTGTTCCTGTTTTTCTGCTTTTGATCTCCACAAGGATCTTCGAAATCAATTTTCTCAGTTGTTCTTCATAAAATTGCATTGGATTATCTTGTTTTCCATATACTGCAAACTTTTCTCATATACATGTGGTAAAACACAACTTCTTTAATGTTGCTTGAGTATTATGAATCAATACTAGTTATGAAATAATGACCACTTATATAATGTATAGCTTAGAGTTCATGGATATCCTCCCCTCACTTGGTTTGCCTTTGCTAGACACTTATACTTCGTGAATGCTCCTTTTCAGACACTCCTCTTCAAAAAATATTTCCCTTTGTCTTTCAAAAATGGTCCATCAAATCACAAAATGTAGCTACAGCAATTTTGTAGCGCGCTACGAAATTGTTGTGCATTAGACATCACCTACAGCAGTTTCGTAGCGCGCTACGAAACTGCTGTGTAATTTCAAAACACATTTTTAAGACCAAAATTTAACCTTTTAGAGTCTTTCTTTTTCTTGAAATGGCTTTCTCCATCTGTCATGATGCTGTTCAAAACTGAATATAATAGACACCATTCTTCAAGGAAAACTTTCAAAATGTAATCTATCAAAATTTAGGACTTATCCTTACTTGTTGTGTGATTTCTTGTAGCTAAGGATGTCCTTCACGCTGGCTTAGTTGTGTCTTCAGATCTTCAATTTGCCTCTTCATAATTTTGATTCCAGCTCTCAGTTTTGTATTGACCTTTCTAATGTATCTTGCTTCTTTTATTGCAGGGACTGTCCAGGTGTAGTATTGAGCATGACAATTGACCACTTTGGGTATTGAAATCGTCTTGTCTTCCCACAGAGCCTCCATTTTATTGAAATAAGCTTCCTTTATTGCATGTTTTCTTGAGTTTTTTCTCAGTTTGTAAATTTCAAGATTTTGCCAAATTCAATTTTCTTTTCAACTCTTCAAAACTACATTCTTCTTGTTGAGAGATAATTGCCTTACCTCTATCATTTTTATGCAACTGCGATGATGTCTCTGGTGAATCGATAGGTCTTTCATGAGACTTTGTTACCTCCCCTATTTTGCTTGCTTCTGGAAGCACCTCTTTTATCTCTCTTGAACGCCTTGTCCTAGGTCTTCTTGGCTTAAAAACAAATCCAGAGACCTGATCATCAAATTTGAGCTTTTTAGAGGTTTTGGCTCTTTTGGTTTTGCCTTTACCTATTTCTATCAAGTCTGCTCGAACTAGAGGAGATTCTTCAATGTCAATTACTTGAAGCAAATCATTCAGACTTCCCTTTGAAACCGGGGTTGCCTCGATAACCACTGTCTTGCGCTTTTCTTTAGCTAACTGGCTCCTGGTTACTCTTCTTCGGACCGTTTCCCCTATGGATTGTTCTTGTACTCATTCTTTGACCTGGCCTTTCTCTTTTTGTGCCTGTTGGGGTGTATCTTAGATTATTAGTGGTCTTGTGGGCTCCTTTACTTGCTTCCGAGCTTTCAACTTCACAAATCTCCTGGATCTTGTTTTTGCACGATGACTAACTGTTGGTGGAGAAATCTTCGTAGCTTGAGGACTGAGACCAGTTTCGTCCTTGAAGCTAGACATAAACATGAACATGGACCATTCCCTATCTATTTTCTGGAGCTCATGCAAAAAGATCAACTTGACTAAGCTGTGATGAAACAACGAGGTCTCATAGGCTTCCTTTTTCAACTGATCCTTGTCACACATTTTGCCCAAGCTACGAAACAAATAGAAAGGCAAATCAAGAGATATCTTTCCAGTGAAATGAAGTAGAGGCTTGAAGTGATAAGATTGCACCTTATGATACCTCCCTTCACAGGTGAAGTATCTCTGTATGCATGTAAGTAAATTGGCATATGAATCTTTGACAAAACTTCTAGGAACTGACTTATTTAAATCTAAATCAATGAACTCTGGCTTCAAAAATTCCTTGCATGGAGTCATATCAAACTTGAAATTTTTGAGCCACCTCTCCTGTCCCCTTGGAATTTTAGTGACTGCAGATATAACCTCCGAAGAGATGGGTAATTCGAGCACCCAAACTTTCGAATTTAATCCTGTGAAATTTAAAGCGAATTCCTTGGTGACTTGCATGTGGCCTCCTTGAAGTTTCTCACAAAATCTCCAACAACCAACCTATTTGAAGGCTTGTTCAACTTCATTGTTCTTTAGGATAATATATAAGCCTTCGGGTTTGTTCCTCAGACATCTGGTTGACCTATGATCTTTCCTTTCTGTAGACCCCTCCATGGAATTCTTGCAAAGTGACAATTAAAGAAGCTTGTACCGTCTTAATCTCGAACACTGCCTCGCTTGATCTTCAAAAGAATTCTAATTTTGAATGCCTGCCAATTTGCTCCTCACGCATGAACTCAAACATAATCATGATTGTGAACACTCGACTCTTTTTCGAAACTTGCAACTTATGCGTACCAAGACACCTAACGACCTAATGATGAGGATAAGTAGTTGAATTGGTAGGCAAAGTGTATGGGCTGACAACTGATGATGTAAAAAAAATAGCGTATTTTGATAGATTTGACAACTGGATGAGATTTGCTACGAATCTACACGAATCCCAAATTTCGTAGTGCAACCAGTGCAAATTCTGGGTTTTGCGCTACGAAAACACCTAGACTGGGTTTTGTGCTACGAAAACTCCTAAACAGTTTCGTAGCGCATATTAAATTTGAAACAAGATTGACATATGGAACTTAAGTGTGTTGTGAGACCAGTGATAGGTGAGAATGGAGCGTTAACCTTCTTTAACCATACTAAAAAGACTCTTTTCTAGAACCTAGACACTAAAGCAACCATGGAAAAGAAACTAGACCAGGACTAACACTAAACCTTTGCAATAAAACTAATGTTCAGAACTTAGAAATTGTTTCTTAAGTGATAACAACTTCAATGAACATATGCTCCATATTACTTCTTGTTTTGATACATCAAGTTAGAATAAAGAGAACACTAGTGAATGTTGTAAAGTTATTTATGATGATTGCTTTAACATTGAGGATGTTGATTTGTCTCCTTCCCTATTAAATCATGTTCCAAATCAAATTATACTTGAAAATGAAGGGAAATTCAATATAGAAATTGTTCCAATTGATTCTCGTTTTCAAAAATTTGATGATACTCATGATTTCAACATTCAAGAACTCATCCCAGTCTATGATTCTTATGATGATTAAGCTCTCATTCCTATTCATAGTCCTGAGCATATCTCTAATTCACAAGTTGGTGTTGGCAATAATTCTAATTGCATTATTCTGGCCAATTATTGAGAAGAGGAAATTACTTTAAACCAATCCCAATTGTGTTGTAACAATAATTGTAACACTATTGTAAATAGTGATTTGATTTTGTTATTTTTCCTCCATTTATTTTGGTTATTTTCTAATTTGTTTTCTAACTACCTTACTTAGTTTTTAGATATCTTATACTGGTATATTGAGCAATTCAATATTGAACACTCAATTGATGTATTGTCTGAATGGGAAAATGAAGTTTCAAATCATAATCATGAACATCAAGAGCTATTACTCTGCCAATTCCAATTGATGTTCATCTCTTATCACTTGATCCTTTCCTCTCAAAAGTAGCACCAACAAGAGAGTGTATCTTCAAAATATGACCAACGATCTAATTCAATTAATGATATTCTATTGAATGTATCTAACTTCCATCCATATCTCATTGACCCATTTGAAATACATTTGGAGAGTTTTCCCACACAAAAGATTATTAATAATTTAACATATGTACACAAGACTTACAATTTCATGAAGCCATTGTATCTAAAAGTCCATTTCCACAATCCGGAATGTTATCCTCTCCTTTGAACCTCTTTCAATCATTAATGGAAATCCATCCAAATTTCTATCATCCAATTGAAATTCAGTTGGAACGGACATTTCAAGAGAAGGTGATTGTAAACAAGTTGCTTCTTCTAAATATGTTAGTAATTAGAGTAAATATTACATTCATATTTATTGATTCGATTGTAATTGTATTTTTGTTTACTAATGTGTGACTTGTATATACATGCAAGAGTGAGAATCAGAGAATGGTTACATTGGAAGTACGATTATACATAGTCATGTTTCCTTTCGTTTAGTTAGTATTAGGAATATATTAATTTAAATTTAGATCCTTTTCCTATTTGCATATTCTTAATAAGTATGTAACAAGCCTATTACACTTCCACATTATTTACTTTGTTCTCCAACAAAGAGTGTTCAAAAAGTATTATTTCTCAAGTTATGCTTAGGCTATGCTTGTTTATTCTTCTTGGTGAAGCTTCATCACATTTTTGAAACTTGCAAACAAAATCAAGAAGGATGAAGTTCCAAAGAATCTTTACAGTCAGGCATTCTTAAGAAATTCAATTTTCATTCATAAGCATTTCTACATGATCACTTTTCTCACTCTTTTCTCTCAATGTTATTTTGAAGTACATACAAATCAATAACTAATTACTTAACATTTTAAAAAGTAGATGATTTTGAACATATGAAAATTTTGAGAAATGCATGGGACAACCTGAAGATTCATGAGGTAAAACTGCAATTAAAATTCTTCTGGGCATGCATCCATATGTTCATCTTCATCTGTTGTTAGCTTTATATTTTTTTATAGTTTACTTCTTATTTATATTTTGTTTCTTTTGCAGGTCTTTTTTTACTTAATTTGGAGATTGGATTTTCACAAGAAAATCTAATTATATTTAGAAGTAAAGTGAGTAATTAATCTGCAACATGTTTAGGGAAGTATTTGTTGTTTCATCAGAATCTATGTATTATATAGTCTTGCTTCCATTCATATTTTATTTTCTTTACAAATTTAGCAATATGAGTCAATAATCATATTCTGCCTCTCAGTGATGTAGCTGAAATGAAATGCTTAGACTCTTTCTTACTCATATTTGCTAAAAGCAAAAAAAATTACACAAACCTTGCACTAAATGATGTTATCCATGATTTTATCTCAACCTGTTCTGAATCTTACGTTTGTCGGTTGAGTTAAAACCTTTCCATTGCGCTCATTCATTTTATATCCACTCTAGTTGCATTTATTCTTTCTAATTGATTTAGGGCCTCTATCTGGTAATTATTGGAATCTCAATCTTCTGTTTTTTCACTTTCCAATACCTTTCCTCAAGATTTCATACCTTCTGACTTATTAGATTCTTGGGTTTATATTATATCGGAACCATTTGAAAACACTTTCCGAGGCATTTCTCTAAGATCTACGAGGCCTATTTTATTTTCCTACTCAAATTCCTTGATCTCAGAATCTAGTAGAAGTCATATTGAACTACTACTATATCTGAGTTCCATTATTATTTTTTTATCCAACATTAATTCTGAGATTCATTTTATCGAAACTCTTATTGAAAATCTTTACAAGAAATATTTATATTGGGACTTCCAATATTGGAAGTGAAAACCAATTAAACCTCCGAAAATGAATTCCGGTGAAAACATTTAAATAAAAAAGGATTTACTTATTAGAATTATATCTATTGGAGAATTATTCTCATTCAGGTTGTTGATAATTCGGATGAGGGTTACCCCGCGGCTGTTGGTAATTCTGATAAGGGATATACGGATTCTGCCCCTCGGGTTGTTGGTATCCGTACTGAGCCTGTGAACCAGGTGGCATTTGATGACCAGATTGGGATTGATACCCACCTGAATGCTGGGGTTGGGATTGATACCCACCCGAATAAGGAGGTTGGGCCTGATACCCGCCAGAATAGGGAGGCTGGGATTGATACCCGCCAGAATACGGAGGCTGGGATTGATACCCCCCTGAGTACGGAGGTTGGGATTGATACCCGCCCGAGTAAGGAGGTTGGGATTGGTACCCACCTGAATACGGAGGCTGGGATTGATACCCACCTTGATATGGATGCTGCGATTGATACCCACCTGAAAGAGGAGGTCGGGATTGGTACCCGCCTGCATGCTGAGCCGTCTGGCCAGAAGGTTGTCCTGGTCAGATTTGAGACGGCCCCGTTCGCCCAGAAGGTCGAGCTTGATGGGTGAGGGGCTGCCCTTGCGCAACCGAGGTTTGTCCCTGTTGACCAGAGGGTTGCTGAGTGGTAGGCCGACCTTGCTGCACGTAAGGCTGGCCCCCTTGCCTAGAAGGGTTACCTTGCTGGTTTACGGGTCGACCTTGTTGCCCGTAGGGTTGTCCCTGGTTCCCGTAAGGTTGCCCCGAAGGGTAGCCTTGTTGGGTACCTGGTTGACCTTGTTGGGCGTTGGGTTGTCCCGGGTTTCCTGAAGGTTGCCCCAGATATGTAAATGCCGGACCACTAGAGACCAAAGGTTGTCCCTGATTGGGTTGTCCTTGTAGGCCTCCCTGCTGACCTGGTAATTTTGACCAACATACTGCTGCCCATAATTAGGCTGCACGTAGGGCTGTTGACCCTGGTAGGGTGGTCCTTGCTGTCCTTGTCCCGGATGGTACTGGCCGCCACCATATCCGGTGGTGCCCCAATCCACGTTCAATGGAACGGAAATCTCATCATAAGGAATTTGAGGCAAGGAGGTGTACAAATAATGATTTTCAGCATCATAGTACGGGCCTTGGCCTTCTGGGTTCTGGACATTGCGCAAGTATTCAAAATATGCCTCCTCTTTCGTCATATACTCGGAAGCAGGAGGAGCACAACTTGCGGGGTGCACAACTCTGGAGGAAGGGGACAATTCACCACTCTGCGTTGGACCTCGAGATGGGCCTGCGGCAGAAGTGACAGCAGATGAAGCTGTGACCGTACTAACAACTGGAGTTGACGCCGCGACACAAATGGTCGGGTTGGAGGGAACTGCTGTAACAGCAGAACGGGGGACTTGGGAAACAAACGGTCCTGTGGTAGGGACGACGTTTTAACCCCAAACAGAAGAGGAAGCTACCGAGTTCATAGCATCCCGCAATGACCTGTAACACGCCGGCACCGTGACACCCAAAGACGTAACGGTGTAGGGCGTAGAGATGATGGGGGATGTTGTCGGAATGGGAGTATCTATACTCGACATAATGGACGGGCCACTAGACACTGGAGAAGCGTCGCCTATATCGGAGGAAGCCATCGGAGATGGAGCACCGACAGGAGTGGCAGGATAATCCTTGTAAGAGGGCTCCCAAATAGGGTTGTAAAAGAACTCGTAGAAATCGTCCTCTGGAGCTCGAGAATTCAACGGTTGGATGCTCGGAACAATGGGAAGAGCATCACAGACCGGAGTTTCAGGGGCAACAGAAGATGGGGACCCTTCTTCACTTGGGATCGAAGACGGAGTCGATGGATCTGCCAGGATGACCAAACAGAGACCGTAAACAAGCTAACGATAAAACCTACTCAAAACTAAACGCACACAAGATCTAACCAGGTAATGTTATCATGGCCAAATGAATTTTAAGACACAGGAACTGAACTTGACCTTTTCATGTTTCGAGAGTTGAGAAAAGGATGAAAAGATGACTCTATCTACTTCGAATGTTTAATGAGCACGAAGTGACAAGATGCTCACTTACACCTTTTCTTTTTAGAGAGTCTGAAAAGGATCAAAAGTGACTGCTTTGGAGATTCTAAGCAAAAGGTTTACCAAGCAACCCGTAAAACTGCTTTATACACCTTAGCAATTGTATGAGAACCAAGGACTTTACATACTACAGTCAATCTTCCCGAATGCTGTGTTCGGTGCGTTATGGTTCACAAGGCGGCAGACTCGGCTTCCTATGGATAAAGGATGCAAGCCTAATGGAGTCTCCCCATATATACGCGACGGTACGTGGGAGCCCAATCCGTGTTGGCACCTATCGTTTCACCGTGGAGGAATCACCCAACCACTCAACGGTAAGCTACCATGTTTAAAGACGTCGGAACACGTCTCTAGCCTAGACCTCTAGATATTCGCGTTAAGTTCCAATGCGTTTTTTAGATAAATTTGGTTTATTTTACGGTTGATCTTGAATTAAGTTTTGATTTCAGGTCCTACCATATGATCTCTCAAAAATACTTAAATGCAACTACATGCCAAAGAACATCATTTTGTTCGATGAATTCTAACTATGAGAAGGTTAGGAATTTTCAATCAAACAAAACGAACTGAAGCAATCAAACAACTAAATGCAACTAACAGCAAGGAAATGAAACTTTTCTTTTGAAAACACAAAACAATGAAATGTCCTTTTCCTTTTAACTATTAAATGCAAAAGATGCTAGTTCGCTTTTCTTTTCAATGGCATAAAAGTGTTTAAAATGACTTTGAGAGACAACTAGATCAAGCAAAGAAATGAAATTGCTCAATGCAAACACAAGAAAGTTCCCAAGACACTAAAAACCAATTTCCCAAATCAAAGGAAAACAAAGGCTCATAGCTACGTGATCTAAGCTCAACAAGATGACGAGGAATTCAAAGGAGGAAGGCAAATCACTTGGAACACAATCAAACACCCTCAACAATCACTAAACGAATGTGAAAACAAATCCGAAGTTGGCTGGTCAACAAAGAACACAAGATCCCAAACGGGAGGCTTGACACACACGGCCACTAGATGCCCTAGGGTTTGAGTGCGAAATCAATGGAGAAAAGCGAACACCCGGTGGATAAGAGTTCAAAACCAGACAAGTAACGATTCAACACACTTCAGCAATTGTAAAAGTTAAGACAAAATGCAAACCAAGCAACGAAAGCGAAAAGGAAGGCTTTGCAAAAACCGAAAACAAGCAACAAACGAACCCTCACGGAACAAGGCTTCGCAAGCAAGCGTGTCACAGCTCAGATAAAATAAAACAAGTCAAAATCCAAGTGGAAAAAGCAGGGGATAGCCAAACCAAGAGGTTTAGGAAGCAAATTTGGACAAAAAAGAATTTTACAGGATCAGCGCGGGTGACCCCTCAGCAACAAAGCGATGACAAGGCAACGCCTGTAGCAACTTTGCGCTGTCAGCGCGGAAGGACACGGATAAAGGGCACTGGCCCGAAAACAAGGTCAGCGCGACTGTTAAATGTATAAGCGCGATGACAGGAAAAGCAAACAAACAAATGTGCGATGTCAGCGCAACTGTTCTGAAATAAAACACGCTGAGGCTAAAAAACAAGCAAAAACGAACCAAAAATCCCCAAACCAAAGCAAAAGGCTTTTAAGACAATTAAAGCAGTTCCCAGGATGAACCAGGAAACCAACAACAACAAACTGATCCCCAATCTTTGACAAGAAAGCAATAATCAAATTCAAAAGCAAGGATGAACCACAAAGAGACAAACAACCTCCCCAGCGGAGTCGCCAAATTGTTGGAGAGGTAAATCCCCTCTACGGATAGAGGCGATCCCTACTAGCCCAAAAGGGGTCTAGCAACAATCAATCAATGCTACTCTACAAGTTCCTAGTTGCAATTAACAAGTGGGTAAAGAACACCTACTTGGATTCCAGCGCTATGTTTGACGAAGAGATGGGCCTCTCGCTCCTTTGCTCCAGCCGATCACAATCCTCCACTATCTTCGCGGGCGGACACCTGTACAAGCAAAGAGAGAACAAACACAAGCGTAAAATCTACTAAAAGCAACTATACATCAGTCAGAAAGGATGTAATTCACATTAATCATTCATAAGAGAAATGAGAATGGAACCATAATAGTAGTCATCTATCTTTATTAATCAGAAATAGAGTAAGGTACAACCAAAGTTCTGACGCTGAGTCCTTCTCTAGAGGGTCCAGCCAACATGTCTCATAAGCATTCACCTTTGAAGTAGATCTCCCAAGTAAAAGAGGTCTCTCTCTCACATACAAGGCAACAAACTCATAACCTTCCTTAAGCTCTATAGCAATCCTCACACAACACACCAAATGCCTACAAAGAGCAGCACTAATGCACTAAGAATTCCTCTATGTCAAAGTCTATATGTTCCAAAAACTAGCTGCTCATGGCAATGGTGGAGGCTTATATAGGAGAAGGAGTCTCCATGAATAGTGAAAGGATGAGCTTTCCCCCAAGAAAAGTGGGTGACCAGGCGAACAGACATGCCTTAGAAAGGATGGCGAGCTTTACAAAGCTAACAGCCAAGTCTGGAGCCATGTGGAAGGCTGGCTGTTAGAACAAACTCGCCTAAACAGGATCAGCGCGGGTGCAAAACTGGGCTGGCGCGCTGGCATCGCATCTCAATTACAGAAGAGGTCTGGTCAGCACGAACCGATAGAAGCGGAGGGCGCACTGTTTATGAAATTCGACCAACGCGGAAAACCCGTGTGCTTCCGTGCTGGCAGCGCACCAGTTATACTGCCATCCGCCAGTCAGGGCGGTTATTTAAATAACAGTCACGATGATCCAATAAACTTAGGCAAAGAGGGTTTTTTAGCCATTTCAGAGAGCATGAGCATGGTGGATGTGATTTAATGACACAGTAGGGAGACTGACAAGGTGGCAGTGACATTTTACTGTGTAACAGTAGGCCTCTGGTCAATTCATTATGATCTTTCACTATGCTCACATGGAGTCCTATTTGATTATATTTGTATGTATATGTTGAATTTCATGTTATCATGGTGGTCAAGATCTTGGATGTATTTTAATTATAATTTCATCAAACCCAAGCATTCATTCCTCGGGATGAGTTTGTGACTTTGGGGATATACATTCTTCATAATATGTGCACATAGGCCTCTTTTTACTCTTCTAGACAATATTCCTAGCTAATGAAAATTTCATCACTTGTGGTTCATTTCTATTTCTAACTTTGTCCCACTATTGGATGCCCATTTCATTATCTCAGATATCTTTTAGTGTGCATCCTCGTTTGTTTTTCAAGGCACTTTTGAGCAACCACTATGGTAATGAAACTATTGGTAAGGAATTTGGAACAAAAAAGGCAATGGATCATGGTTAAATCATGTTTGATTTCTCTTATATTTGAGTTTTTATATATCACCTTATATTTAGTATGCAAAATTTCAAGACCTCTCCATCTACACATATGCATTACATTGTTTGGGTCTTGGTCTTGATTCTTGACATTTTATGAAAATCATGGAGTTGACATGAAATCTAAAATATGAAGAGAACAATCATCACTGCAAAGGCACATCATCATTCTCATTTATGATGCATTTGGTCCATTTCTGATTCCTTGAACACGAATCATTGTTTTCTTCTAGTATTGCTTGCTTTATTTTAGACTTAATAAATTATGATTTTGGGGTCAATGAAAGCTACATTGAAAGCAACTTCTTTATGTTTTTAATTCTAATCAAAAGAAGAAGTTATATTTTGTTGGAAAAAATGATATCTCTTAGGTAAGATCAAACAAAACTTTCCAACAGTAAGTTTCATATGCCCACTTTCGTTTATTTCTATTTCTTTACATTTAGTTTTAGTTTAGTTTTTATTTTTGCTGATATAAAACTCTATTTTGCAGGTCTCCATGAATTATTTTCACACCCCTACCATCTCAGATAAGAAATTCATTCTCTTTATTGTTTTCCTTCGATTTGTTGGAAGAGAAATAGTGATGTTCAAATCAGCGAAATGGGGAAGTCCTTGAACCTTTTAGTTTGTTTCTCAAACACTGTTTTGATCATAAAATTGTTAAGATGCTCAATTGCAAGCTTTGCTGTGAAACAAGAAAATTTACAATAGACAAATACTTCTCATCTTGCTTAATTTCACCTCATGAATGATATTAACCTTACTTTTTAGAAGCCTATTTCTTACAACTCTGCAAGATAAAATTCATTTAAATCTCAACATACAAAGAGCACACACAGGATTATCTTCTTTTACTCTTTTGTTGAGACATTTGTATAATTAGTCTTGTTGGGTTTGTATTTAAATTTGGGTCTGTATTCAAACTTTTCCTTTCTTCATTTCACATTCTTGAAGTTTCCTTTCCATTTATTTTTCCCCTTTTCTATTGGTTTTGGTTTTATTTTGGTGACTCTGCTAAGAATTATGCAGAAGGCCTTTTCCTCACCCAACATTGGTTGGCAGACATGGGGAATTTTTATTCTGTCCATTTGATGAGTTTCATTTACCTTTAAATGTATATCTTTATGGAATCATAAATCCTTCTTGCTTTAAAATATTTTCCATGGAGGAACATACATCCTTGATAAGTGATATAGTTCACCTTTTCAAGGAAAGAACTAATCTGAGTTTAACTCAATTGGTTCTTCCCATCCCTCCACTTTATAAAAAGCCTCTAAATGATAGTGGCGAGGAAATATATGGAGTCAAAATTATGGAAGTATTATATCCATTAGCTTAAGTCTCTATTAACATCCCACCTCTTTTTCTCAGGTACATAATAAATTAAGCTCGCATATCCGCTTATAAAAATGGTGATTAAAAGAGGAAGCATGAGAAATACAAGTAAACTTGTCAAGGCTATGGATGCTCGCTTGCAGTGGGGCCATGCTTGTATGGCATAAAATAAAACTTCGTCGGGGTACTGTTCAGGCTCATTGGCAGCGAAGTGATGTTAGAGACAATTCATAATAATGAATATATGCTTTATCAAAAAAATCCTATCCATACCTTCTTCTATTTTTCATATAAGGTAATCTTAAAATAATTTTTCCCAAAATTTGGATTCATGATTCTAAACTCAGTTTGTTTTGAGTGCTTATCTTTTCAAACTCATATTTCTTAATCTATTTATGCGGGACCCATGTGTTTTTAATGTTGGACAATTTCGTGGAATCCATCATTTTTTTTAATCTTTGGGTAAACTGAAAGTGGTCATCTTTAACCAGAGATAATTGATCCTTCCTCGTGTGTCGTCATTGTTGGGGTGAAAACTCAACCCCCCATTTTTGACTGATTTATTTCAAATAATGAGGACCCTTTTTGTAAATTTTGGCTAAATCAATTTTATTTTTTTTTATATTTTCTTTTGGTTAAGTGTCCTACAATTTTGCCATTTTTTTGTTTTCATCAGATTTCTATTTTAATTGCTTCATCGAGTTTGAATTTTCACAAGCTTTCCATCAGTTCTTGTTTCCTCTCATTTGGATGCACAAATTGTAATTGGTGCACAACCAAAGTTTGATATTCTTTTAATGCCAAGGCTAAAAAAATGTATGTTAATTTTGTAAATTATTTGTAAATATCGTTTTTTAATTATTTTTTACTAATTAATTAATTTTTCACTAGTGTTCCTACAAAATCACCATAGCCAAATTGTAGAATAATTAAAATTATGTTGTTTTCAGATTTCAGAAATCTATGTTAAATCCCAATTTAAAAGAAATTACAAAATACAAAATCTCAAAATTGCAAGTGGTTGTAGTTTGTTTTGTTAGATTTTCAAATTACAAAGTGACTGTAGTTTATGGGCATGTCCCACTCCATGTGGCCTTGCTCCCCTCTTTCACGCTATACTTCTTCACTCCATTGGGATATTGGAATTACTCAACATCGTAACAATTTAAAATGCCTCCCCATAATTCTTCAAATGTTCCGATATTTAAAAAAAACCTGTGATATTAAAAATACTTTGGTGCCAACTCCTTTGTTCATTGGGTTTTTAAACGTTGGTTATGAAATATTGGTTGCATAAGGATGGTTCTTCTAATTATTAATCAAACCCAGGAAAGAATAATATCGGGACTTTTATTTAGAAACCTTTGATATCATTTAGACACCCCTGGTGTCCTATTGTGGCCAGCAACAACCCCCCTTTTTATTTTGTTTTAGCAATAAAGCTAAATAAATAGGGACCCTTCTAAGAAAATAAAAGAAACTAGCACTTATATTTCACTTTGAATAAAACATACTATCATAAACTTAGGAAAACACCTGCAAAACCTAAAAAGAACTAAGTTTTATGATAAGTTCCAAATAAGATCGTTCTCTTAACAATAAAACATCGCATCACAAAGGGTAATGGGGAACATCATATAAACAAGCTTTCGGAATTGTGAAAACGCGACGCAAGATCGCGCGCCTTGAAGAATCATCTCATATCACATCTTTCATACACCACAAGTATCACCTAAGGTAAAATATCCCGATCCAGTGATATGCGATAAGTATCTCGCAAATCGCATCTTACAGATGCTCAAGGTGATAAATGATTGTTGATAAAATGGATTAGTGATATTGCGATCTGTGATATTGCGAAGCAAATCGCAAAATCGCTTTATCGCAGATCTACAGGGCTCATTGTTCAATAAAGTTTTTTGTCATAATTTGATAATGCGTTATGGGCATTAATGACAATTTAATGGTTAGTTGATGGTCATTTATGAGATAAGACTTAAAACTGATCGAAAGGTTATTTCACGTAGGGTGGTATATTTGATATGATTTCAGAATTAAAGAGGTTTCCCATCACTTTATCTCTTTCCTTACTTGTAAATTTGCAGGAGCAGCAAGCAGAGCAATATACGCAGTAGTGTGCAGAACGTAATGGGAAAGAAGGGAAAGGCTTCAGTTGCAGAGGACAAAGAGATGACACCCTTGTACACAGACACCACCTGTAACAAAGATGTCGGCATAACTACTTGCGAAGACATGTACAGTCTTCTCGAAGAAAAAAAGCCGAGAGTTATGGAGGTTAAAGCAACAACAGACTCGCCCGGGTCATCTGAAGCATCAATCACTGAACTTGCATGTTCGTTCTTGCATCGAATAGCGGCAAGGTCGAAGATTCTTCCATACATAGACATGGTCAATTGGGTACTGGATATTGCTGATATAACAAACAAACAATTCAAGGCTCGAGGCCAAGACCGCATTGGATCATTCACTACACAAGATTTAAGGCTTATGTATCATCTACCAGAGTCGCAGGCAATCTACAACAAGCAGTTCGTGGAGAAGTTTACCAAAAAAAATGAAGATTTGGCGGAGTGTACCAAGAACTAGTCAGTGAGGGAAAAACCATTGAAAAAGGGAAAAGCGTGCTGACCAAGGCCCATCAAAACCACGCAGGAGGCAAAACAAATATCACCTGGGAAGCCCAGATTGGAAAAAGTAAGCAGTTTCCAATGCATGATTAGCGCATCGCTGGGCAAAACCCCTCGAGAAGGAAATCCCCCGAGCGCTCAGCCACATGTAAGCTGGAAAACAATGGGGAAAAGTTCTAAAGGCTAAAGGCGGGACTCACGCTCCAAAATCAATGATATTTATCAGGTGCACCTTTAGGCAGTAAGAAGATTTGGATGAAACCTAACAATTCCATTCAGTGCCCGACACGTGGTAGCAGAAGAAGCAGCTACAGTGGCAAACAACGACATTGACTATGTCAATGAAAACCTACACAGAGAAAACCTCATATCATAGACTGCTCCCAGATTTCTCCCAAAAGCACAGCAAATGCAAACAAGTTGGAGATAAAAGGCTGAGGAAATGACATATTCCATCAAGAAGTTAACCAAGTTGAATTGGGAAACTTACTGGAAGTACTTGGTTAAACAACACAGTCAATGCATGACTCTTGAATTCCTTACGAACTCTACCGAGAAGATAGCGCCAACACTTGTAGATTCTATTTTTGCAGGACAACTAAAATCGAAGGTCCGCCAATCAACCCTCCTCAAACCGATGTTGAATGTTTGCAACCACAGAGAACAAATACATAGACAGTTAATTCCAGATCCAGTTTTAGTTTTAGTTTTGATTTATTTTTGCCTTAGATGAGGATGGTCATTTAAAACTCCTCCTATATTTTTGTAATAAACTATTTTTAGTATTTAGGAAGTAGTACTTTAACCCCTCTCATGCATTTAGAGAAGGGTCCTGAAATTTGTCAAAAACATTTCCTCAGAACATGCACTTCTACACCCTCAGAGGAGGTTTTGATGAATGAATGGAACAAGATTTATTGATATCTGTGTTTGATGTCTGCTACTGAAATGCACTTTTGTACTCTTAGTAGATGTTGAATTAGGAAGAAATAAATCTATATTGTTGAAGCTCATGAGTAGGACTTGTTATCAATGGTACTTTTATCTCTTAACGATTTCTGCTTGTGTCTAAGTAATATTTTATGCTTAGTTATTCATATATGAAGGCTTGAATGTTTGAGTTATCATTTGGCACTTTTGTACGGTGATGACTATTCTATTTATGCTCAATATATGAATGAATTATTATGCGATATGCTTCTCACAATTGTTTCAGCTAACTTTTTATACGAAACAATTCATTTTTAGCGAATTCCTTTCTTGTAGCAATTGAATGATCTTTATTACCAATTTTTGTTCGAAATTATTTTAGATCGCATAAGTGAAAAATTGAATCCCGGGTTAGTTTTAGACTTAAATATTTATGTTCATTAGAATACAATTGCGTTTTAAATTAGACTTAGATTAAAAGAATTTTACTTTGAAATCTTTAAAAAATAGAAATATCAATTCTTATCAACACACACAAATTGGGAAACTGGTCCCATTATCCCTAGCCGGACCCACCATCCCAAATGGAAAAGGAGATGCTTTCAAGGTCTGAACCGGGTGGGTATCCCCCTTGTTGTAGACCCAATTTTTTGGGCTTCAACATATTTGGCGCTAGAAGGAGGGCCTGAACTATGAATGGCTAGTAAATCCAAATCTAAATACCATTTTGAGAGTAAATATCCCTCAACATCTCCCCCGACTTCTCCATCACATTCCAAATCTTTAAATCCTTAGCGAGAAGTTGAGAAAACAACAACACTACCACAAACCCAAACATTTTAGAGAAATCTACTATTGAACCTCCTGAAGTTGAATCTTTGATTCATAAACTTCAAGTATTTTCCATATCACCACAAAAGTCTGAAATATCTCAAGGTAGTGTGACTTCGCAATACAATCCTTCTCATCCTCTAACCAGATTGCAGAGTGAAAATTTTGGTATCGAACCAAACAAATTACCTCTACCTAAAAGGAAAAGAGCAAGGAAATCACCTTAAGGATCTGATAGTGAGACTCTTTCATCATCAACATCCATTCCAACTTCTCCATTGCAAAGTCAACCATTCACCACTCCACTTCAAATTGTTGTCCATTAGAGTACTGGAACTTTAACATCCTCATCCCTTCCACAAGCGACTTTGTCTGCGCTTTCCTCTGTCAGTAGTTCAACGATGGCCCAAACCCCATGGAATAACCCAGGGGTAGTCTTAATGCCTAACCCCTTAAGTCAATTACTGGCCCATCCTGAAAAATGGCTGCCTAAGTTTAATCCTGAAGCAGGCATGCTAGAAGAAGAACACATAAACAACTTTATGTTATCGATAAATTTAAATGGTGTTACTAATGAATATGATGTTGTCCGACTCTTTCCTTACACATTACAAGGAGCATTCGGATCCTAGTATTTTTCATTACCATCAGGATCCATCATTAGTTGGAACATTTTCCAAGAGCAATTCTTGACTAAGTTCGGCGATGATAGATCTACAGCAACACTGCTCAATGATCTATCGAATCTAAAGACTGAATCAAGAGAACCAATCAAAGATTTTAACTCACGTTTCAATAAGTTTCTTAATAAAATTCCAACCGCTTCCAAGCCTAGCAAAAAAGTTAGAAGTGAATGGCACATATCTGCTTTACCATCAAACATAGCTATCTTTGTTGAGAGGGCTCCCAAGGCAACATTAGCGGAAAACATGAAGGAAGTGATAGTGGTAGAGAAATGTATCTTAGCTTTAGAAAAGAAAAACGTTGTCGATGAAAGAAAATCTAAGAAGGTTACTTTTAGAGATGATCCTAAGAAAAAGCAATCAAAAGACCCATTTGATTTAAAAGGATCACAGAAAGTCTTAAAAACCATGTCTAACGAAATGGTTGACATTAAGAAACAAGTAGCAGAGACTTCTTCAAAAAAACCCTACAAGCCTTATAGAAAAAATCCTTCAACTGATTCAAAGCCACCCAATGTTATAAAAAATGCAGAATCAAAAGAAGAAGAAGAGGAAGTTTCTAACGAAGAACCTACTGATGAAGACGAAATTGTAGAAGTACAGGGAATGTGGGACTTCATTCTTTCGGACAAAGAGGATCAAGAGGTATTACTAGTTAGAACAAGAAGTAGAAATCAATTCGATCCTCCACAACATAGTCCTAAACAGAAGAGCGCAATCTCAACATCTAAAGATAAAGTCGCAGGTAAGAAATCATCACCAAAAGCAACTCAAACAAGCCCAGTCCAATCCGATCCCTCATATCCATCAAAAACATTGATTGTTTCTGATTAGATGGAGTATAAAATTGTTGAAGATATGAAGAAGACTAGGGCTAACATTACTTTTCATGAGCTGAGCAAATTGAAACATCAGAGAAAGATACTTATGAAAGAGTTACATGCAATACCTGTTGCACCTCTTCCCACCACTGTAATCTTGCAAGTTTCTCATGAGATGGGAAAACTTACAACTTATATGGCAAATAAAGTTTATCCAAATGATATTGCTTTAATTGGAGGTAGGTCAAAATCCCATACTCCCCCATTCCTTCTTATTTACGAAATTTTCAATAAAAACTTGCATAATTGTTTGGTAGATTCAAGAGCTTCATCTAATATATTACCTAAAACAAAATGTGCAAAGTTAAACGTCCAACCTCAAAAATTTGCAGTATGCATAGTTCAGCTTGATCGATCGCAGGTTCAACTAATTGGTGAACTAAATCAAGTTACCATAAAGCTGTCATCTAATCCAAAGGTATGTCAAGTTATTGATAATCTAGTTGTAGACATTCCCAAATTTTATGGTTTAATTCTTAGTAGGGATTGGTCTGAAAATCTTTATGGATACTTTGTGACCGATTGGTCACATATGGCTCCCTTACAATGGTAAGCCAAATCAGATAAAGGTTGAGTGAGAAAGACACCAAAAATACATAGTGACGGAATTGGAAGGAGAAAATGAACCTGTAGCATACAACAACAATATAATTGGAAACTATTCTGTTGACTCTTTCTTAGGAAATTTTAATGCTCATACTTCTCACTTAGAACATTCTGTTCTATCTCAAGTGGAAATTTTTTCTCCAACAGATAATTCTAAGTGTGTTAATTTATAGATAGTGCTGTAAATAAATCTTTATTTTGGAAATTATTTTTTGATGGTTCTAAGTCTAATGTTGGAGCAGCAGGAGGATGTGTATTAGTTAGTCAAGAGGGAAAGAAAACTATGCTAACATGTAGACTCGAATTCGATTGCACAAACAATACTGCAGAATACAAAGCTCTAGTCCAAGGACTATACAAGGCAATCAGATTAGATATCAATTATCTACAAGTCTTCGAAGACTCTGAGATTGTTATTAAACATGTACGAAACACTATACATTGTTTATTAGGTCATTTGAAGCATTATCAATATTTAGTGCAAGATCTAACTAAACATTTTATAGCATTTAATATTTCACCTATTCCCGGACTCAAAAATGCTAGTGCTAACGTCCTGGCTAATGTAGCCTCCAAGCTTGTTCCTTCAGAAGACTATAGCCCAAATAGATTCTCAATTGAATTGATCTTTAGGACTGTTATCACTTAAGAAATCTGATATATGAAATTTCTCATCCTAGCCCGATGACAAAGGTCAGTGTTAGTCTAAGTTGATTTCATTTTTTTCCTTAAAGTCTGAAGTTTTAGGAGGTCATGAGTCAAGTGTATTCTTATCTACCATTGGTTCCCCCTCATTCACCATTGATTTCATAGCCATGTGTCACTTTGTTATCCACCACAAAGCCTTTTGGTAATTGCGTAGCGCATGCATTCTTTTTAAAGTGTTTTCGCAGCACATTTACTTTGTTTAGCAGTTTCGCAGCGCAAAACCTTATTAGGTGATTTCGCAGCGCATCATTCAAATTTCAAACTAACCGCACTGCGAAATCAGGGGTTCGTGCATTCCGTAGCGAATCTTTCCCAAATGTCAAATCCGTTAGGTAAATCAGTGGTTGCGTCATCTTGTGTCAGTTCATGTACTCCACTTATCACGTTCCACCACCCATTGCCATTATCATCACCATTAGATTTGTTGATACACACGGATTACCATTTCCAAGAAAAGCCACCTTGCACAAGTCTTAATGATGATTGTAAGCCTTGCGTGAATAACAAACCTGCAAGATTGCAATTTGAAAGATTATAAACGGTAAGATTTCAATTTTAAATACATTTGTAATCAAGCGAGGTAGCAAATCAAGCGAGGCAGCAAATTCAGGGGAGGCAGATTTTCAAAAGAAGATGAGTTTACAGTTCGAACAGAGCTAGTATTCCTTGCTTTCAGGTCTTTAAGATTTCATGGAGAGATCAATAGAGAAGAAATAACACAGATTAGGCAAATGTCTGAGGAATGAGCCTGAAGGCTTGGATATAACGCTGAAGAATAAAGAGGTGGAGAAGGCATTTAAAAAAGTCGGATGTTGGAATTTTTGTAGGAAGTTACAAGGAGGGCATGCACAGGTGACCAAAGAATTTGCGCTTAATTTCACAGGATTAAATTCAAAGGTGGCTATGATGGAATTGCAGGTCTCGCCAGAGATGATATCCACTGTGACAGAGATTCCACGAGGGCAAGAGAACTGGTTCAAAAATTTCAAATTTGACATGAATCCATGCAAGGAGTTTTTAAAGAAGGAGTTTATAAATTCAGCTTTGAGTAAGTCAGTGCCTAGGAGTTATGTCAAAGAGTCCTATGCACATTTACTCACCTGTATACAAAAATACCTGACTTGCGAAGGAAGGTATAACAAGGTGTATTCGTACCATTTCAAGCTCCTTTTGCATTTTACAGGGAAAGTTTCCATTGATATACCTTTTTACCTATTCCGCAGTTTGAGTAAGATGTGTGACAAAGTACAATTGAGGAAGGAAGCTTGTGAAACTTCTCTGTTTCATCATGGCTTGATTAAACTACTTGTCTTACATGAGCTTCAAAAGGTAGGCAAAGATTGGAATTCATTTATTTTTATGGCTGGTTTCAGAAGCCAGACTGGCCTCAGTCCTCTACCTGCAAGAGATCTTACAACAACGGGTCTTCAAACAGAAAGAAGAGCTAAGAGATTTCCAAAATTAAAGGTGAGGAAACAAGTGAGAGAGTCAGTAAAGCCACTGATCATTCAAGATACACCTCAACAGTCAACTAAAGAAAAAGCTCAAGTCAAAGAGATTGCACCTGAAGCAAGCACAGCTAAAGTAGTCTCAAGGAGAAGAAAAGGAAGTCAGATGGCTAAAGAAAAAGGTAAGGCAGTAGTTGTTGAAGAAAGTCCAGTTTCGAAGGGAAATCTAAACGATTTATTGTAGGCAATTGACTTTGAGGAGTCCCCACTAGTTCAAGATGAATTGATGCAGTCAGAAAAAGAGAATACAAAGAAAACCAAAGCCTCAAAGAAACTTAAATTTGATGAGCAAGTTGAACAATTTATTTTCAAACCCAGGAGACCCATAACAAGGAGATTTCAGTAAGTACAGGAGGTACCACCAGGAACAGAGGAAACATGGGAAGAGATACAACGCCATCAAAGAAAGGACAAAGGCAAAACAATCGCCACATATAAAGAAGATAGTATAGAAGACTTGAAAAGAAGATTGGAATCAACTAACCTTGAGATTGCCAGACTGAGGAAAGCTGCCAGAAGACATGCCATCATACAAGCTAATTATTACAGAATTAAAACCTTATGGGAAGAGAAAGCAACTTCAGAGGTGGTTGACTATGATACTCAATTCCATACTTGGACAATACCGGCAATCAAAGAAGCAAAATTCATCAGGATGATTCATATGCAATTAAGAGCTGAGAACAAGATTATGAAGAAACAAATCGAAGATTTAAAGGCACAGTTAAGCCAGCTAAAGGAACCTTCTAAATGAAATCCCACTTCAAGTAAGATTATGTTTTTAATTTGAAAGATTTTGCTTAGTCTCATCTTCTTGAAGAATTCTACATGTCCATTCAGTTTTGGAAAGTCTTGGAACAGTTGAAAGGAGGTTTTGATAACAAAGTGCTCAATTAATAAAGTTTTGGGTTGAAAACTATGTTTTTTAAACAACTCATCAGTTTCGTAGCGCGCTACGAAACTGCTGAAGGTGATGATTAAAGCTCAGCAGTTTCGTAGCGCGCTACGAAACTGCTGAAGCTAAAGAATCCAATACAAACAACCAGTTTTGAAACATAAGCGGGAAATTTTGAAGAATGAATATATGCAAGGAAACATCCGAAGCTGCAGCAATCAATCAAGTTAAGACAGGTGGAGAAATATGGATTTGGATCCAAATTTGAATTTTGTCATAAAGTGAGCACTTTAATCACGGTTCAAATATGTTAAGACAGCTTAAATGAGTTTTTGTTTTAAAGGGCAGTGGAAAACACATCAAGGACGTAGCCATCTGTCACATTTTGGAAAACAAAGATGAAAGACCTGCTTCAAAGATGAAAGACCTGCTTCTGTGGATTCGAAAACCATAAAGACTGATGAGCAGGGGTTGTTTCCTATATTTCAGCACGATGGGAAAGATGTGGCATAAAAGACAAGCATGGATTCTTAAACCTCCATCACAGCCAAACTAAAAGGGAACCAGGTGTCAAGAAACGAGAATCATTGTAACCAACGCTATTATTAGCTTGGCATGGTAATAGAATCCTACTAGATTTAGATCTCTGAAAAGTCCAGTTAAAGTTTGTTACATTTAATAGGCAATTAGAAGTGGATTAGGTGTCATTAGAAGTAGATTTCGAGTTTCCCTCATGCTTGAGGAGAAATCTCAATCAGATAGAAGAACTCTATATATAGCTGGAGCAGCAATGTAATAGGGGTTGGAAATTTTATGAAAAAAACAATGATATTTGGCTTATGTAATACTCTATTTTGATAATACATGTTTGGCTTTACTTCTCAGGATTCATGAGGGATTTGATGTTCAGAATGTGTGATGTTGTCCTTTTCCTAATTCTTGCAGTGGTATGAATGTGTAATCACTTAGAATTCACTTGAGGTGCTCTAACTTCCTGTATGCATTCATAGACTGTGTGGTCCTATCTAAGTTGGTATGTTATGAATATTTTAAATGTTGAATGCCCTGACTTCTATGTAAGGTTGAATTCATTTTCATATTGAGATGTTGTTGACTCCATAAGCCCAATGGATAGTTGCTAAATGTGTTTCCACCATTCATATTTTTACAGTTGTTTCACAAGAGTTAGTCATCTTAACTATAATCCAAATCATTAACCCTTTTTTGAGAGAGCCCTCTCAGGTTGAGGAGGCTAAGCCTCAGCCTAAAGCAGGTTTGAAAGAGTTACACAAGGCCTTCCTAATCAACAGCCTATCAGGTCAAGGTTTTGTGATAACAAGGCCCTCGATCCCTGATATGTTACGAACTGGAGAATTTTTAACGATGATCTTGATATTGTAAGTTTCCTAACATCGAAAGGATCTTACACTAATAAGATAATTGATGAAGACCAACATGACTAGCAGTTACAACAAGAAAGCACTAATAATGTTATACCAAAATCTGTAGTCAACTTGGAAGACCTATATGATTTGAAAGACCGATTTAAGAGATCTACCAATTCAAAACTTCAGAGTTCAACTCTAAACTATGAATTGGTAAATCTAGGAATGGATACCAAGCCACAGAATATCAACCTAGGTCTTTTCCTAACCCCAGAAGAAAAATTAGCCTATGTTCGACTTCTGAAACAATATAATTTTTTTTTTTGCCTGGAATTACAATGACCTTAAGACTTATGACACTTCGATTATTTAGCATACTATCCCAATTATAGCTAATGAAAAACCTGTCCAGCAAAAGCTGAGGAAGATCCATCCTAATCTCGAAAGTTAGATTAAGTCCGAGCTTAATAAATTATTGAAAGCCAAAATTATTTTTCCCATTCGACATTCTAGGTGGGTTTCAAATATGGTCCCAATTAGAAAGAAAAATTGAGATATTAGGATTTGTATTGACTTTCGAAATCTTAACAAAGCCTGTCAAAAGGATAATTTTCCCCTGCCTCCTATGGAACAAATATTGCAAGCAATTATAGGATCAGAATTGATGTCCTTTTTAGATGGTTTCTCCGGCTACAACCAAGTTCTGGTCCATCCTAAAGATCAGCTAAAAACCACATTCAGAACCAAATGGGGTACTTACGGATATCAAAAGATGCTGTTTGGTCCGATTAACGCTGGCGCCACATTTCAAAGGGCCATGGATATCACATTTAAGGGATTAGTAAACAAATCGGTCGTGATTTACTTGGATGACATAACAATATATTCTAAAAAATGCTTTAATCACCTTAGAGACTTAAAGTAGATCTTCTAATGTTGCCGAAGGTATGGGATTTCACTTAACCCAAAAGGGTCCTTTTTTGCATTAAGTGAAGGAAAACTTCTTGGATTTATAGTGTCAAAATCTGGAATCCATATTGATCCTGATAGAATTAAGGAAATTTCCGAAATATCCTTGCCACATAATAAGAAAACTGTGCACTCCTTTCTTTGCCAGCTTAATTTTGTCAAAATATTTGTTCCAAACTTCTCAAGAATTATGTCACCATGACAAGCAATGATAAAAAAGAATTCACTTTTCAAATGGGGCCAAGAAGAATATGAAGCATTCAATCTGATTAAGCAAGTGATTATTAATGCCCCATCCTTAGCAACTCCAAATTTTTCCGATCCTATTATTTTGTATAAATTTGCATCTAATAAATCATATGCTGCGATACTCACTCAAGTCAATCAAGACAAGGTGGAAGCCCCAATTGCCTTCTTTAGTTCAAATCTGCAAAGGGTTGAATTAAATTATTTTTACATTGAGAAACAAGATTATGTTGTTTTCAAAGCGATCAAATATTTTAGAACTTTTCTTCTTAAAACCCATACAAAGATCATAGTATTGTTTCCAACGGTAAGAAATCTCTTATTACAGAAAGATGTGGGTGAAAAGAGAGCAAATTGGGTCACTGACTTACAAGAATACGATGATGAGATCCGGCCAGCAAATTGTAAAAGGTCAAACCTTTTGCAAGATGTTGGTTGGAGCATCGCTTATTTCTGAAATATCATCTTCAAATCAAGAGGTACAAATGTATGAGGTAAGCCTAAACGATATTGAATCAAGATACGATAATATCATATTTTATCTAAAGAATGGATATGCTCCTTCAAATTTGGATTATACAAAGAAAAGAGCTTTAAGATTGAAAGCTAAGCAGTATCAACTCATAAATGATGTACTTTTTAGGATGAATTATGATTATGTTCTCCTTCGATGTCCTAAGAAATCTAAAGCTGAAAAGGTGTTGCAAGAACTCCATGATGGACCAGCAGGTGGACATTATGCGGGAGATGCTACAACACATAAAATTTTGCACGCAGGATACTATAGGCCTACACTATTTAAAGATGCGCATAGCTATGTAAGGAAATGTCAAATTGCTACTGGAAGACAAAAGAAACCATCATTGCCTTTGCAACCAATTAATCTTGATCAACATTTTGATCAATGGGGATTAGATATAATAGATGAGATCATTCCTCACTCTTCTAAATAGCATAGGTATATCCTTACAGCTACATATTATTTTACCAAATAGGTAGAAGCAGTTCCACTCAAGACAACGAATGCTAAGCATATCATTGATTTCATAGATTAGTTCATAATCACTAGGTTTGGTGTACCCTCTGCTTTAATGTTTGATAATGCATCATATTTTTCTGGCAATAATATCACTGAATTTGCACTTAAAAGAGGTTTTAAGCTTAAATATTCTACCAATTAGTACCCACAAGGGAATGGGTTGGTCGAATCAACGAATAAAAACTTAATCAGGATCATTAAACGAACCATTGATCAGAATCATAAAAATTGGCACAAATCTTTGATGTATGCTTTATGGGTAGACTGAATAACCCAAAAGGCTTCCTTTGGCACTTCTCCCTTTAATTTAGTGTATGGGCAAGAAGTAGTTCTCCCAACTCATCTAGCAATTCCTTCTTTGGCCTTAGTTCAATTTATCGACGAAACACCAACTTCATCTTTACAACTAAGACAATTGCAGATCCTTAAACTAGAAGAACAACGAGAACATGCTAAAATCACACACGCTCGTCATCAAGCATTAGTAAAGGCTTCCTTCGATTCAAGCATGGTATCTAAGAAGGATTTTCAAATTGGAGATTTAGTTTTGAAATGGGATAAAGCTCATGAAGAAAAAGGCAAACATTCTAAATTCCAACGAATGTGGCTTGGCCCATTCCAAATTATTCGAATCATAGGTCCATCCACTTTCATGTTGCAAGATTTAGTGGGGAAAAAGGAATCCTTACCTGTTAATGGGCAAATCCTTAAAAAATACTTTCCATAGAAGATGACTTTTTCTATTTTTGTAAATTATTGTTTATAGCTTTATTTTGATAATAAAACAGGTTGTAAATGGTTAACTTTGGGAATTCACAAAAAAGATTAGTGTTTCTTTTAGATTTTGTTTTTCGCTTGTATAAATAAAACTGATTTCAAAAATTGATCATTATTATTGAAAAATACAGTCAAATACTACAAGCCTGAAAATGTTACTGGTTTCAACCTTATGAATTTTGATGAAAAACAACCTTTAGCGAGAATTTGTTTTATGTTAGTCAATGAAAAGCATCAATAACAAAACAAACTTCTCTATAGAAAAGATGTTTCCAAAAACTCTATAATTGTCATCCAGACCTATTCTTAAGGAACCAATGACTTCCTCCCCACCTAGGGTATTACGAGTTTCAAGGAATAATCCAATGATACACTCTAAGCTTAAAGAATAAGAGGTCTCATCACGAGCCGACTTATCATGATCATAGATATTATGACTTGCTAACATTGCCAAAACTGCATACCACAACAGGACAATGGCTCAATATTGTTGCAATCAAAAGAAAAGGGGTCTCATCACGAGCCAACTTGCTCGGCAAAGTTATAAATCAAATGAATGGCACTGTCATAGTTTGGCTACCAAACTAAGACATTGTTCTTTAAGAATTAAAATAAAACAAAAAACAACAAGTGTGGATATGGATTTATCTTTGAAAATTGTATATTTCTCCAAGTAGGATACAGGATCATTGCTGGGTAATAGGTAACCCTGTTGAGGTTATGAACGCTTGCTGGAAACAGAGACTCTACCTATGACAAATGAGCATACTTAAAACTGATCTACGAAGAAGTCTTTGTTTTTATCTTTATAAACTAAGTATTGGCTGATGTAAATACAATGACTAGCTTTGGGAAGTAAATAATTAGAGTTAACACAGGAGAAAAAAACTACCATTGACAGTTGAAAGCATGATACACTTTATATTTCTATAATAAAGTTTGATTTTCCAGAAAACATTTCTATTTTGGAAGTTTAGAAAATTCAAAAGATAATCAGAGATAACTGGTTCTTCCTAGTGAATCGCCAATTGTTGTGGCCAGCAACAACCCCCCTTTTTATTTAGTTTTAGCAATAAAGTTAAATAAATGGGGACCCTTCTAAAAAAAAATAAAAAAAAAAAATAGCACTTATATTTCCCTTCGAATAAAACTCACTACCATAAACTTTTTTTTTGTAAGCTTTGGTAGGACTCTCTGATTTTCATGTCCATTACATACCCCACTATGGGGGAAGGGTAGCCCAATATTTGAATCCACGACTTCTGGTTCGGTGAGACTTCATTTCCACAGCCACTGCCGCTTGAGCTACCCCATGCGGACAAAACATACTATCATAAACTTAGGAAAACACCCGCAAAACCTAAAAAAAAGAAGTTTTATGATAAATTCCAAATAAGATCGTTATCTTAACAATAAAACATCACATCGCAAAGGGTAATTGGGAACATCATATAAACAAGCTTTCGGAATTGCAAAAATGCGACGCGAGATCGCGCACCTTAAAGACTCATCTCACATCGCAACTTTCATACGTCGCAAGTATCACCTAAGGTAAAATATCCTGATCCAGAGATATGCGATAAGATATCTCGTAGACGCTCAAGGTGATAAATGATTGCTAATAAAACAGATTAACGATATTGCGATCTACAATATTCCGAAGCAAATTGCAAAATTTCTTTATCGCAGATCTGCAGGGCTCATTGTTCAATAAAGTTTTTTCTCGTAATTCGATAACGAGTTATGGGAATTAATGGCAATTTAATGGTTAGTTGATGTTCATTTATGAGATAAGACTTAAAACTAATCGAAAGGTTATTTCACGTAGGGTGGTATATTTGATATGATTTCAGAATTAAAGAGCTTTCCGTCACTTTATCTCTTTCCTTACTTGTAAATTTGCAGGAGCAACAAGCAGAGTAATATACGCAGTAGTGTACAGAACGTAATGGGAAAGAAGGGAAAGGCTCCAGTTGCTGAGGACAAAGAGATAATGCCCTTGTACACAGACACCACCTATAAGAAAGATGTTGACATAACTACTTGGGAAGGCATGTACAGTCTGCTCGAAGAAGAAAAGCCAAGAGTTACGGAGGTTAAAGCAACAACAAACTCGTGCAGGTTGTTTGAAGCTTCAATCACTAAACTTGCATGTTCGTTCTCGCACTGAATAGCGGCAAGGCCGAAGATTCTTTCATACACAGACATGGTCAAGTGGGTACTGGACAGTGCCGATATAACAGACAAACAATTCAAGACTCGAGGCCAAGATCTCATTGGGTCATTCACTGCACAAGTTTTGAGGCTTATGTATCATCTACTAGAGCCATAGGCAACCTACAATAAGCAGTTCGTGGAGAAGTTTACCAAAGAAAACGAAGATTTGGTAGAGTGTACCAAGAACTGGTAAGTGAGGGAAAAACCATTGAAAAGGGGCAAAGCATGTTGACCAAGGCCCATCAAAACCGCGCAGGAGGCAAAAAAAATAGCACATGGGAAGCTCAAATCGGAAAAAGGAAGCAGTTTCCGATGCGCGATTAGTGCATCGCTGAGCAAAGCCCCTCGAGAAGGAAAGCCCCCGAGCACTCGGTCGCATGTAAGTAGGAAAACCACGAGGAAAAGCACTAAAGGCTAAATGCAGGACTCACACTCCAAAAATCATGGTATTTATCAGGTGCACCTTTGGGCAGTAAGCAGATTTGGCTGAAACCTAGTGATTCCATTGAGCACCCAACGCGTGGCAGCAGAAGAAGCAACTACAGCGACAAACAACGTCATTGACTGTGTCAATGAAAACCTACACAGAGCAAACCTCATATCAAACACTGCTCTCGGATTTCTCCCAAAAGCACAGCAACTGCAGATAAGTGAGAGACAAAAGGGTGAGGAAAGGGCAGATTCCATTAAGAAGTTAACCAAGTTGAATTAGGAAACTTACTGACAGTACTTGGTTAAACCGCACAGTCAATGCATGACTCTTAAATTCCTTTCAAACTCTGCAGAGAAGATAGCACCAACACTTGCCGATTTTGTTTTCGCAGGGAAACTAAAATCAAAAGTTGGCCAACCGACCCTCCTCAAGCCGATGCTGAATGCTTGCGACCACAGAGAACAAATACATAGATAGTCAATTCCAGATTCAGTTTTAGTTTTAGTTTTGATTTATTTTTGTCTTAGATGATGACGATCATTTAAACCTCCTCCTATATTTTTTTAATAAACTATTTTTAGTATTTAGGAAGTAGTATTTTAACCCCTCTCATGCATTTAGAGAATGGTCCTGAAATTTGTCAAAAACATTTCCTTGAAACATGCACTTCTACACCCTCAGAGGAGGTTTTGATGAATGAATGGAACAAGATTTATTGATATCTATTTTTGATGTCTGCTACTGAAATGCACTTTTGTACTCTTAGTAGATGTTGAATTAGGAAAAAATAAATCTATATTGTTGAAGCTCATGAGTAGGACTTGTTATCAATGGTACTTTTATCTCTTAACGATTTCTGCTTATGTGTCTAAGTAATATTTTATGCTTAGTTATTTATATATGAAAGCTTGAATGCTTGAGTTATCATTTGGCACTTTTGTACGGTGATGACTATTCTATTTATGTTCAATATATGACTGACTTATTATGCGATATGCTTCTCACAATTGTTTCGGCGAACTTTTTATATGAAACAATTCATTTTTATCGAATTATTTTCTTGTAGCAATTGAATGATCTTTATTACCAATTGCTGTTCAAAATTATTTTAGATCACATAAGTAAAAAATTGAATCTTGGGTTAGTTTAGAATTAAATATTTATATTCATTAGAATACAATTGCATTTTTAAATTAGACTTAGATTAAAAGCATTTTACTTAGAAATCTTTAAAAAATAGAAATATCAATTCTTATCAACACACACAAATTGGGAAACTGGTCCCATTATCCCCAGTTAGAATCACCATCCCAAACAGAAAAAGAGTTGCTTTCAAGGTCTGGACCGGGTGGGTATCCCCCTTGTTGTAGACCTGATTTTCGGGGCTCCAACATGTCCCTATATACTAAACACTCCAATAGATTTTTAACCTTGCATTATATTAAAGCATCAGGACCTCACACCTTTTTGGTATCAGAGCATCTTTAAAAAAACATACGATATACAATAGTTTCGATATTCGATACTTCGATGATTTAATATTTACGATCTCCAATAATTCCACGGTTTAATAAACTATGCGTGTATGGTTTGATATAATTCATTTGTTATTTGTTAGGGTTTGTTTAATGAAGGCCTCCACTTCAAATAATAAGCCCCTCCTCGGTCCATTCTCATGGATCCAAAAGGCACTTGTAATATTTTTTAGTTCCATTCACATGGGATCCAAAAGGCACTTGTAATATCTTTTAGTTTTTTTTTAATATTTTAATATATATATATTTTTTAAATTAATTAGTTTGAAATTTTAATTATGTAAATTAACTAATTTTAATTAATTCAATTAATTGAATTAACTAATTACGTTAAATCATCTTAATTAACTTGTGTATACATTAGTTTGTAATTAATTAATTTTAATTATTCAGTTAATTAATTTGTAATATTATAATTGTAATTAATTAATAATTGTATAGTTAATTAGAATTAGAATTTTTAATTAAATTTTCTTAATTTTGGTTTAGGGTGAATATTTTCTAGAATTCTGGCAATTTTGATACTTCAACTTCGGAGGTTCATAAGTTGAGTTTTACTTGGCCAAATGAGGCTGTTGATGGCTCGTTAGATAGATAAAATCATGGAGAATATTTATGAAGTGGTTGAATGAAAAAATTTGGTCATTAAATGAGTCCAAAATTTAGCAGAAAACCAAGCTCTGAATTTGTAACAAAAACTATTTTTTCTGAGTTTAATTTTTGCATTTTGCATTTGCTCAAAGCCTCTATTGATTGTAGATCCATTTGATTATGTTCCCTTTGATCGATAAAATTTTTACAAGGATCAATGAAAAGCTCATATTACTTTTTATTTATTTATTTTAATTGAACTTTGATTGGAGATGTTTGTTTTCTAGATTTGGTAATTTTGATTTTAATTTAATTTTAATTGGTTTTTTGGTAGGAGAACAATTGAGAAGATGAGGAAGAGAATATTTGGATCATTGGTATTGCTCCAGCAAGAGAGAAAAAATAATGGTGGCCAATCAAATTTGTGGGAGATTTCATTTTCCAAACAATTCTCTCATTTTGGTTTTGATTTGTAATTACAAATATGGATTTTAAAGATTGTTGGAAAGAGGGTTCCTCTTCTCTAGACCGAGGGAATTCTGAGGCACTATTGTAAGATATTTTTAGTTCTAGAGAAGGGGAAATAACTAAGATCTGAGTTATTGGGATTTGTATTTTTCAATTCTAGACTTTGTATTGGGAGCAGAGCTTGCACTATTGAAACTCTTTCTTTTAATGGCGAGGCTTATGATTTGAGAAATATTGTTGGATATCAATTCAAGAACAAAACACAGAGATCGGGTTTTAATCAATTTGTATTTTAAATACTATTATTTTTAATGGAATTTCATCTTTTTTAATGACATAGCTATGTAAAATGTTTTTCATGTTGAACACTATTGTTTAATGTGAAGATGAAGGTATTTTTGAAATAGCTATCTAGTTCATTAGCTTCTTAGATATGTTGTTAATTTTATCTTCTTTTTTTTTTCTTATACTCAAATCAAATTTCTGAGTAACTATTTACTCATAAATCTACTATCTAAATTCAATTTAATTACCATCAACATTAAGAGAACTATTTCCTAATGTTTTTGGTTGATCATTCATCATTAATTGGTCTCTGAACATAACATGTTTTGGTAATTATAATATTAGCTAGTAGAACTATTTCATTAGTCAGATATTCACCTAAAACCATACATTTTAAAATCCTAATCATTTAATTACTTTTCTCTTGGTTGGGTTAGATCTACAACTTCATAATCGAGATACGCTTAGGGTTTTTTCCCTTTTGTTTGCATTCTAGGATTAGTTTTCATTTAGAATAATCATTACATTTCTTGAAGTCCTCTTATCAAAGAGGAAAAATTTAGTGGTTGCTTGGTTGAGCCTTTGTTTAGCTTAAGGATCACTTTCTTGCCTTAGCTCAGCAAGGGGCTTATGTGATGTCTCTTCTCTATTGGTAAGTAAAAGACATACTTTAAACAAGCAGAGATAGAGAGAAGATAAATGGATCCATTTTAACTAGTTGGAAACACCATTGCAAATGGAAAAGGTGCTACTTTAAATTCCTGACCGGGTGGTATCCCTTATAATGTTGAATGGTCATTTCAGGACATTAACACAAAATTGACATGGTATGGACTTGAGTCAATAGGGCGTAAGTCAGCCCAAGGATTACTCTCAGATCCTTTCATAAACTCATCAATTGGTATGGGAGTTGGAGGTGTTGGGAAAAAATACGAAGGGGTGGGGGGGGCAGGAGGGGGGGGGGGGTGGGGTTGGGGCGGCAGGTGAATTAGTATTCTCAAACCATTTAAATTTTCAATTTCATATTCTGATTTATGTACATGAATTTACTAAAAGGAACCTGCGTGTGTACGTGACTCTTATTCATACAACTGGAGTATATTTAGTAAAACATATTTATCAGTTAATTCATCTTCTGTTTATCTTGAGTCAGTGCATCAGTACTTAACTAAGCATGAAATAAACAGTAACCTTGTGCAGTAAGAATAAAATAAACCATCGCACATAATCATCACACATGAACACCAAGATTTAAGGTGGAAACCCAATGTGGGAGAAAACCACCATTGTTGTCGTCTCTATCTTGTTTTAGTATAAAGAAAAACTTCTTACAATCTTGTATTGGTGCAAACTCATACCAACACATAGGAACCCACCTGCAGAAGGCTACAACCTTCACTCATTCTCTAGCACCCACTGCAAGAGAGCACCAACCCCATGATATCATTTACCAACACCCACCGGAAGGGAGCTCCAACCCCCTGATCTGATTTACCAGTGTTAGCTTATGGGGGCCTGACCCAGGTTCGGAGTTATTTAGACAAACAAATCCTTACACTACTGGCCCTTTCGGCATCAACTCGTGGAGTGTAGATTAAAGTCTCACTCGAAGCAGTATGGGGGCCTTGAGATGTCTGTGATGTTGATTTAGTCCAACGAGACCTGCCTTCGCACAGGTCACTTTGCGCACTGTCCCAATCTTTAGTACCCTTCCGAAGTGTCACAATCATATTTCGTGCAACCCTAACCAGGGGCTGAAATGCTTTCGCACTGCTATAGCAATGATCTGTGCTATTTCCTAACCTAGACTGAATATCTTATTTATCTTCTTTAACTGTTCATAATTAACTTCGCATAAACAAATATTCGATCTTGCATTCACTTAATCAACACCATTATACACATCACGCATCATATAAGTATTAGAAGTGAATTTCAAACCCAATATAATAGATGCATAAAACAGGAAATAAATACACAAAATTGATAGGAAACTTCTCTTTATTAATACTTCCATCTGATATGGACTTGACTTGCCCTGCACACTCAGCTACAGGGGTCCATGCACTCAGCTGCGGAATACTAGGCCTCTACGCACTCAACTACAGAGCCTTCTCCTACTCTATGACCCAAAACCAGACTTTACTCCACAGATATGACTCAATCCTTCATCATTGCTTCTTCTTATTTTTCCCTTCCTTCACTACTTAGAGCCTCGCTCTATTTATACAATCCCATGGTCCGCGAACTATGGGTAGATCTCTACAGCTGACATTACAATAAAAAATTAAGGGTGGACAACCCTATGACTCTTTCACAAACTACACGCTTCGCGCCAACAAAATGCAGATTCTTTACATCAGAATTACAAAATTGACCAAAATCTGGGCTTTAAGCCCCAAAAATTCCCTTAGGGGATCCCGGGCTCAACAGGCCCCCAAAACAAACATCGTGACTCACCCTCGAGTCACTATGTCAGTGCAGAGATCTTTGTACAAAGACCTCCCAACTCTGATTGGATTGCTGCAAGTACGGAAATGCATTGAGCGGCTGCTTGTTGTACTTCCTCTACGCATTGTTCAGTGACTGTTGTGGCTGAACTGCTGCCCTGAATCCTCTCCTATGTTGCTTGCAGCTGCGTGAGATTTGCTCCAATGGAGGCTGTAATGGTATACGTCTCATCAATCCACTGCTGTGGCGCACCTTCAAAACTACTTCCTTATGTCGAGTAACATCCACCTGCTCCTTGAGCACCTTTACGAAACCATCTGCGTGGTCCCTTTTACTTCATCGTATCTCTGCTGCAGCTTATGCACCTTTGTCTCTAGGCTCTTTATTTTCGCGTCCTCCTGCAGGGTGGTGAGGACCTCAAATGACTACTTGAACAGCTTCGTGCAGTCTGTCACTGCACTATTAACCACCGCTATTGCTGTTGTGATCGTGGTGGCGCATTGTTCCTTAACCTTCGGCGAAGTTGAAGTTTGCACCTTCAACTGCATTTTTGCTATCTGAAGGTTCATCTCCAACTGAACCTTGGCCATTTCAGCTCTGGTGTCGCGCACCCCTGCTGCTAACTTTTGGATGTGCGCCTCCACCAGTTCCTCTACTTGGATGGCCAACTCCGGGACCATTTGGCAGGCTTCCTCCACCACCTGCACTATCTATCTATTCTGTGCCACCACCTCATTGCGCTGCAGGCTGAACTATGCAATGTTGATGCGTTGCTCGCTCATTACTTGTATCACGTGGCTCTCCCTGGCTCGAAGCTCTACAGAGACTTCATCCTACAAAATATAGAGCGTCTCCCGAGGGAGCACAACCATGTTTAACCTGATCCCTTTCAAACCGCTGAGCATAGGCCTATCAACCTCCTTTTTTGTAACAAGTGCTCCATCTGGAAGCACTATTGTGTTGGTCATCCGGGCATGCAACATTTCCTCGACCACCGATGTACCAACTGGTAGACTGGTTGACACTGTGCCAACCTATGGAGTGTGCACCTACAACTCCTGTATTTGCATCTGGAGAGCCCCCAATACCATCTGGTGTTGCTCCTCAAACTGCAAAAGGGCCTTCGCAGTGACATCCCTCACCGTCTCACCAATATCATGTAGATCCCCTTAAGTAAGGGTGATAGGGTCGAACAAAGTCTTTGAGGCCTTCGCCTTCTTTCATGGCCCTACCTGCTCTCTTAGGCGTGGACATTTCAGCTGGGTGGACGATGTTTGTAGGTCCATGCCACCTTGTTCTATGTCTGTCTTTGGCTCGGGTGAAGGCAACTTCTATCCTTCTCAATCTTCTTCTGCTATCTTTTGTTGCTCCTCTGCCAACTTTGCAGCGCCGCGCACCGCCTAGGCCTTAGCTACTGCTTCTTCCTTCCTACAATTTTCTGCCAGCTGTGCCATCTACAGTTTTACCAATTCCTTCTTCCACTGTGTGACAAACTTCTCTACTTCCATCACGGAGCGAGCTGGGGCACGCCACTCTAGCGGCCAAGACTCAAGGACTGCAAAGATGAAATTGTCAATTGCCAAATAGGGTAACTCGCACCACGTCTTTGTGGGGTCCTTCCATGCCCCGATGAAGACATGGTGGAAGTCTACTTTGAACTCTGCGAAACTCTGCGAAGCTCTGCAGACTGTTGTAGATCGTGGGCGATAACTTCGGCTTACGATTAATCCCCATCCTGATGTTCATCTCCATGAGCACCCATAATATTTTGCTTTCCCTTCTCCTTTGTGCATCCCTGGTTGCCCACAACGAAGTGTACTTCGCTGCCTCGGGAAGGTCTTGTGCAATCGTCAAGAACTGGCTATCTTCAGTAAACTCCCATTCCACCAGTACTATCGACAACAGGAGCCATGCAAAATGGAATGGTTTACCTTGCTCTTGTACCTCGCGATAGTTCTCATGGAACTCTCTACATATATAGTTTGCCCAATTGAACTAGACCCTTTCTGTGCATTATGCTGCTAATGCAACCATTGGCGCAGGCACCCCATCTGCGTGGTACTTCTACATCACCTTCCCTGCCAATATTTGTGTCGCAACTTTGACAACAGGGTTGTCGATGCTGGAAATGGCGTACCCTCGCTTCTTCTTCTCTAGTTTAAATTTCTTTTTCATGGCCTCAGCGATGGCCAAATCGTCACTCTTTCCTTCTGAAATGTTCGTCGGGTCCTCCCCAGCGCAAGGGAGTCAGGTAATCCTATGAATCAAATGGTCTGTGATGGGGACGGGCTCCTCCAGCCGGAAGCATCCATCATGCACCAAGCAGAGTAGCTGCCTGATGACAAAAATGGTCACTCAGGTGCGATGGTAACGCGACACCTAGAACAGGTTTAGCAACCCTGATTTCTCAACTCCTCTCAGCCATTTTCATGGATCCAACTCTATTATTCCAGCCGACGCGTCTTTCTTCTGGCGCATTAGCTACCCGGTCATGAGATGTGGGGACTTCTCGTGGTCCGCGAGGTGCCAATCTTCAAATTCCAGCACGACACTCGTCCCAAGTGTGCTCCTTCAAAAATAATGTCGTCAGGGAGTTGTGGAGTCTGTAGAGAGCTCTTGCTCTCATCTATATCGTTGGGCACCTTTTCTTTACCCTTCCACGGAGGAAAATATGTAGGTAACCTAGTGGGAGGGTCCGCACCCTAGGTTTCAACCTCCACCTCTACATCCTCCTCCTCAACTAGGATTTCTTCGAAATCTTCTTCCTCAGTGGCTTCCAAATCGATAGCCTTCCTCTTTTCTTCCATGGTGAGCTTAGCCCTTAGTGGATTTCTAGGTGATACGCGCACTAGTACCACGACCTACTTTTCTTTCTTAGGTCTTGGCATGCACGGTGATTTCGGGATTTCAGTGACTATCCCAACACTCTCTGGGGCTTCCACTTCTGTAATTGCCTGTGCAGCTTCCTCGACGATCATTTCTCCAGTATCCATGGCTTCCTCAAGTGCTACCATAGTACGATTTCAAAATTCTCTCAGTGTCTCTGGCAAATGCTAAAGCAATGAATTCGCTTTCAGAAGATCAAACAAGTCTCGGTTCATGAATATCTGAGTGCGCAACAAATCAGTTCTCGAATTGCCAAGTGTTGTTTGCTGGATAACCCTTTGTAATTTATAGGTCCTTTTGAATTTGAATTTCATCATTCCCCCCACATTCGGTCATTAATGCTAGATTGGTGCTAAATTTTCAAGAATCTAGCCCATAAAGTTCGCCTTAAATACATGCTGCCTACTCCATTTGGTCTCAAACCAACCATCACATCATGAATAGTGACTATAATGGTCATTTTCCAGTTGACCCGCACAATAGCACAACTACCCTCATGTTGTCACGGACCCTATGACACTTTGCTATTGTGCGCACTCCTGACATCACGCAATCCCTGAGAAGAGTAGTTTATAGTCCCGCGCCTCCTTTCAGCTTCCTAGAGTGCTAAGACTATGCTTCCATAAGCTATTTAGGTGGTCAAGCCACCTGTGTATGGCTTCAAATGACTGCCATTCACTTTTCCTGGGAAGGGCTCTCCATTTAACTTTACCAACTATATCATGCCTCCATCTGTAATCTCCTCAATAACATACAACCCTAACCAATGCATTCTGAATTTCCCTTGGAATTTATCAAACTTACTATCATACAACAACACCATATTATTTACCTTGAATGTGCACATGCCAAGCCTTTTCGCGCTGCTTTTGGACCTACTGGTGGAATCCAGCCAAAAATCATTCTTCTTCGAGCTCTTCCAGCTGCATGAGCCTCTCCTCCAAGGCTTTGTGATCCATTATACTTGTGAATGCTACTATGCATAGACTAGGCAAAATGTATTCCATAGGCATTATGGCTTCCACTCCATAGACAAGCCTAAAAGGCATCTATCCCATCAGTTTCTTGCATGTCGTCCGATAAGCCCATAACACTGCAGGTATGCGTAGGTCCCAATCACTTCGCTGTGTGTTGCATACCTTGGTCAGTGCATTGCATACCTTGTTGAATGCTTCTATGCATAGACTCTTCTGCACGATTGCTCTTCCTGCATAATGTATTCCTAACATTAAGAGCCATCTGTAAGGTTGCATCCCCAACACATGCTTATTGACCATGTATTTTAGTGCAAGTTCGTGTGCATCTGCGCAGATTGTGGCTCTTCTCCATATGCCTGTGTCCACTTGGCCAGATGTGTGTGTAGATCATCCTTCCCATCATATTTTTCTATTAGTCACACATTAGGCTTCCCAAATAGTGTGCGCATCATTCTCCTACATTTGCACCAATCATCAAAGCTTCCTTTGTGCGTACCCCACCATCTCGTGGGCATAGAGTGCAGTACCCAATCCAAGGCCTAGAAGTGTTGCTTTTCTAGCACCTCCCTTTCAAATGCATCTAAGAAGGTATCTACCTCATTTGGACCATCATAAGTAGGCATATCTATTACTTACGTCGACATGCAGCACAACGACCTTCTCATCATATTGCAGTTCAACGTAGTTACTTCATGTAATTGATTCTGCCATCGTTCTACTTCTTCGTCGGAATCTGAAGTGCAGGAACTCTCGCACTCCCATGTAATCTGCCCATTCGCGATGGGGTTCACCTAGTCTTGGTCTCGCACTATTATCTTGTATATGTAGTCCAAATCATCATCACTTTCATAGTCACAAATTGGCTCCATATAGCGTGATCCTTCAGTAGGGTCTAGGGGTATAATTACGCATAGTGACTTTTTTTCAAAGAGAATTTTTCACTTTTTCAGATTAATTACTCCATTCATGTCAGTGGCCCAGTCAATTCCTAGGAGCATAGGGTAGGGATTGCTATCATCAACAATCTCTATCACTTCGAAATCAGCGAGCGTGCTCACTCCCTCAATATCCACAGGTATTCCCTGCAATCACCCCATGGGTATTATTTTCTACTGGGTCGCCATTCTTAGCTGAATTGGAGACCACTGCAGTGTAGGTCTTCCCATTTTCTCCCATGTCTGTTTCGACAGAACATTCGCATCCAATCCCAAATCCAAGATGACTTGATCCATCTCATATTCTCCGATCTACGCGGTTAGCCTCATTTCTCGTCCCCTCCTTGTCTTATGCTTTCCAATCTTCTGGATTACGCATGGTTCTCTTGGTGTGGTCCCAGTGCATCTATTGATGAGTTCCTGTAACCTTTTCACAGCCTTACTGTCATGAAATAACTTCATACAAGTTTCCAGGAATGTTGTGAGCATAGATGGGTCCATTTCTGACTCTGGTTTATCTTTGCTTCCTGAAGTGGAGGCATCAGCGAAGCTCTTCTTAGCTTCCATGAAGGTTTCCCGAGTCCGCTCCAATTCAAACTCTGCTTCTTTCACCGGAGCTTTACGAACCCAAGTACTATCTTCTAGCTATCTTCCTTTGTCATCTCCCATCACAATTCCACTTCAGAGCACAATGCTCACATTTGGATCTTCCTCACGCAACTCAGACCTCATCATCTGCAGGGTTTGAGTTGGGGGAGGTAGTGTCACTCCTTTATTGGGTATCCTAGTTATCAACATAGGACAATCTTCTGTCTCATGATCAAAAGTGTGCAATACAAACATGATGGGTGCGTTGGATTCATGCAATCGTGGGCATAATTTCTTGGCCCTCTGCAATTGTAGCAAATCAAATGTCCGCAATCTCTTCCAGGTCCTTCTCTACCTCGGCCTCATCCATGCCCCTAAAATCCTATTCACGCCATTCCTGCATTCTGGTCAAGGGGTCACGTTTCGGCCTGAAATTGGTAGGTGGGAGTTCTATCCATCATCAACTCATAGCTTCTGCAAGTGTGCTCGTCATGTCCCATCGACCTACAAAAGTTGCAGAACAACTATTGCGAATTTTGCGTATACTTCTGTAACAAGTGACAATTGTCCTTGGCATGTTTTCCAGCTATTTTACAGATCGCGCACCACAAAGCAGGTGCCACGCTAGATCTTGCTTAAGCTTCCAGTCTTAAAGGCATCGGTCCTCATCCTGCGAGGTAATTTGTAAAAACCGGGTAGTGGCATTTGTCATGACCCCGACCCTTGTATTTCACACACCACACTTCTTCACGCACTTCTGATCGAACCATCATATCCTGTTTCAGACTCTGCATCTCAAGGCACAGATTCTTCAGCTGCACATGGATTTGTTGAACTCCTAGGTTAGGATCCTGCATCGAGGTATCATGTAGCCTCATAGCAATCTCTAATTCCTCTGTCTAAGTCGTTATCTTCTACTGCGATAGCACACTCCTTAAATTTGGTAGTAGCGAAGCTACAAACCACTCACGATGTTGTTCATCCGTCATATTCATATTAGCTTCGCGAATCGTACATTTCAATGTCTGATCCAGCTCCCAAGGAGTCTCTCCTGGTAGCATCATAATCTCATTAAATCTAATGATCAACTGCGCTTCAGATTTAGGCCTGCTAAATTCTCTATTTAGCGCTGCTTGGATATCCGTGATTCTTGCATTCGGGTTATCGTTGGAGTACTTATATACCAGGTCAATGCGTGATCCTGCAAGGCACTAACCAATGTTTCCTTCTTTATATGGTCATCTATAACACTTTGCACTTCCCATACAACCCTTACAACAAACCAGAATTGGGTTGGATCCTCATTTCCCAAACCTTTGAACACAAGCAACTTCACTGTGCTTTCCATATTGAATCGCGGTGGTGGTGGAGTTGGTACGGGTGAAGATGGAGGTGATGGCGGTGAAGCCGGTGGTGGTGTGGATGGAGGTGGTATTTGTGGAATTATTTGCCTTATCAAATGAATGACACTTCGCAGAGAGACCTTCGCGAGCTCTTCCTCATTTCCTCGTGGAGATGAAATCAAGGGGCTATTTTCTGGACCCTTATTTTCTTCGTTCCTGTAAACCTTTCCACTTCCCATTGCGCCAAACATCAAGGTAACTGCATAACCCTCTTTTCATACAATATCATTTTAATCCAAGTATTCAAAGACTTTATTTACTTACCTCATAGTGCTTTGATAAAGCGTCGCTCTACCTCACTGTAGCTGACTGAGGTATCAACCGCGAACTTAGTAACAAATCCTCCTATAATACGACCAAGCCAATGTTCAACAACGTGCACAATCTTATCCTTTGATGCTTCCAACCTTCGCACTAACTCTCGGGTAAACACAATAGGACCGTCAAGTTTCCACCTTCCTTGGCTATCTGCTAGCTTCACTATCCACTCGTATAACTTAGTAGGGAAGGACTCGAAGAAGATTTCATCGATCTCCATATACAAGTAGCTGTCTAACCACTCTTCTTTTGACAATCGGGGGTTTTTGTTCTCCTGCGCCGCAAACTCGTGAATTCTTCTGTCCAACCAACCTTCAATTTCTTTCTTAATTGGATTCCAATGATACGACATCAGACATCTCTATGCAGATTCTGGTCCCAACAACGGAAGCATTTGTTGGCTTATGGGGGCCTGACCCAGGTTCAAAGTTATTTAGCCAAACAATCCCTACACTACTGGCCCTTTCGGCATCAACCTGTAGAGCACGGACTGAGGTCTCACCCGAAGCAGTATGGGGGGATGCTAGAACCAAGTTTCCGCACCCTTGAGATGTCTGTGATGTTCATTTAGACCAACTAGACCCACCTTTGCGCAGGTCGCTTTGCGCACTGTCCCAATCTTTAGTACCCTTGTGAAGTGGCATAATCGTCTTTCGCGTAGCCCTAACCAAGGGCTAAAATGCTTTCGTGCTGCTATGGCAACGATCTGCGCTATTTCCTAACCTAAACGAAATATCTTACTTATCTTCTTTAATTGATCTTAGTTAACTTCGCGTAAACATATATATTCTATCTTACATTCACTTAATCAACACCATTATACACATTCACGCATCATATAAGTATTAGAAGTGAATTTCAAACCCAATATAATAAGTGCATAAAACAGGAAATAAATATGCAGAATTTGATAGGAAACTTCTCTTTATTAGTGCTTCCAACTATATAGACTTGACTTGCCCTGTGCACTCAACTAGAGGGGTTCGTGCACTCAACTGCGCACTACTAGGCCTCTACGCACTCAACTACGGAGCCTTCTCCTACTCTACGACCCAAAACTAGGCTTTACTCCACATATATGACTCAACCTTTCTTCTTTTTTTCCCTTCCTTTACTACTTAGAGTCTCACTCTATTTATACAATCCCATGGTCCGCGAGCCATGGGTAGATCTCTACAGCTGACATTACAATAACAAAATTAAGGGTGGACAACCCTATGACTCTTTAACAAACTATACACTCCGCACCCACAAAATGTGGAGTTTTTACATCAGAATTATAAAATTGGCCAAAATATGGCCTCTAAGCCCCAAAACTTCCCTTGAGGGATCTCGCGCCTAACAACCATCTACCACTAGAAGGAATCTTTAACTCCCTCATTGAAGGCTTCAACCATTAACACCTTCAGGGACCACATCTCATAAATTTTCATATTGGATCCATGTGCTACAACACATCACAACTTATAGGCCACGTTTTATGAAATATTTAGATTGGACCCACTACCAAAATTTAAGCCCAAAAACTAATCATCAAAACTAAAACTTATCACTATAACTCAATCATCAATCTCTGACCCAACCGAATCAACCTAATCGCTAAATCAACCGAATCAACCAAAACTCAAGCAATCAATTGAAACCTAAACTCAAAACAGTCAGATCACTGTAACCAGAATACCAATCAACATACTGCACATCACAGAAACCAGATTCTATTATTGAAAACCATGATGAATCATATATCAATATATATACACTATTTTACAATAGAAAACTCGTGTATGTAAGCGCTTTCCATGAAGCAAACTCGTGTACAGATCTTAAACCATTGAATTCTGAAAACTAAACCAATGTCATTATGAAATAAATATCGAATCATACTAAGATCTACTACATCATTATGATACAACCACAAAACCTTCACTGAACTTTAATCACAAACATCAAGTATCTTCAACATACTTCAATCAACCAATCCTTAATCAAAACATCACTGTTTAATCCAAAATCATCAATAAGACTTCACTGACAGACAACAAAAACACATCAAGACTTATTAAATTGATTAGACATCCTTTTCATCAAAACCCTACTTTATATATGTGCTTTCCTCAAAACAAACCCATGCTTATACGTGCTTTTCAGGAAACAAACCGGCGTATACGCAACTTACCAGTATCACACCCCATGTGTGTACGTACCTTGTAGGCTATAATACCCACATACAGATTTGCAATTTCAGAATCAGACCTTCGCTACAACATAAAACTTTAGACATACCCATATCTCGACATACATAGAAAAATCACGCATCAAGACATTATCAACACAGATAAAATCACCTCATAATCAATATTTTCATCTCAAATCTATTGGATCTCATCCATCATCAAATTTCCTAGTGCATACTTAGTTTTAGATTAAGAAAAACATCAATAGCCCTTACATGCATATTTTCTTCAGATCTAACTATTCATAATATATTCATCACTTTCACACCAACTACCACTTTGATCTTCATCTCCTTATATAACTTAACCCTTATTTAATACCACAGGTCAAAACCATACTCCAGCTGATGGTTTTCTTAGATGGGATCTAAACATTTGTTACTGGGCTTAATACCATAGGGCAATACCATGGTAAGGACCCTTGGTATTTAGAATACCATGGTGCAGAAACTATATGCACCTTTGCTTCTTCATACTAGCATGTGTACGCAACTTTTCTTAACAGAACCCATGTATACTTCTTGAAATTTAAACTTTGTCATTCCTTTGCCTCTGAACTGTTATGCCTTTGATAAAATTCTTTGTCACATGTAGTCACATCTTGTTTACATCTTCATCAAGTAGGTTTCCATAAAATTACAACTCATTAAGTAGGTTTCCATCAGGGACAACACATAATTCATAATGTCAATAGTCTCCCCTTTTGGACTTGATGGAAACTACTTTGGTGTTTGGTCACCACAACCTATAGAGACTAATAAAACACATCAAACCAAGCACTAAGACTTTAAAACACCAAGTTACTCCCCCCTTTGACATAAAGGGCAAAGGGATGACCAATATGAAGGCTTCTGTAAATCTAAAATGCTAAGTATGAAACATGCTCCCCATGAGCACATGCTGAAATTGCTAAAGGATGTATAATGAAGTACATGAATCTATGACACATATGACTTGTACTATCACTAAGGAATAAAAATGACATTAATTACCCAACCACAGTGGGTTGACATCATTATTACATCAACTTCCCAAGCATAATGGGGTTACAAATTACATCACATGTCCAAAAGGACTTGACCAGAATAGTCTATACATGACTGAATTTTACAATGAGTACATCATAGGTCTTTACCTGACCTTTACATCAAATAATATATATATATATATATATATATTATATATATATATATATATATATGAAATCTATAACCAAGATAAAGACCTCAATAAGACTATGATAGTAATCAGTAACTATCATACACCACATATGATCTACACCATAAGCATCTGTCAACATCAACAAAAACAACAACCTACATTTCCACTGTCAAGAAACCAACCACTTCCCACCATGGATGAAACCATGCATGCAAAGAGTGTGAAATCCAACTCAAATTGTGAAGCAATTGCCTCACCTTCAGATCCTTCCTCAGATCCCTTCTTGAATTTCCTCCGTGGATAATTTGCAGCATAATGGCCCACTTCATTACAATGAAAGCATCGCACTTTCAATTTGTCAACCTTCTTCCCACCATTGGAAGAACTAAATTCGGAAAGAGAAGCCTTCTCCTTCCCCTTCTTTTCCTTACTCGCCAAGGCACAATTCTCCTCATCCTCCATGGATGAAGAACCATCTTTGGTGCTCCATCTGAGCTCCTCCTGCATCAAATCCAACCATAGTCATTCCCCATGTGGCAGTTTCTCCCTTCCATTCACTGAGTCCTGGTAGCTATGCCAGCTCTTAGGAAGGCCAAGGAGTGCTAGACTCACCATATCATCATCAACTGTCACAACCCCTACACTTGCAAGCTCATCCCTGCATGTGATGAGCTTGGTCAGATACATAGAGATCATCTCATCCTTTTCAAACTTGATCTTTGGAAGTTTGTCCTTCAGTGCCAACTTCCTCTGATCGCTGCTATTCTGATATAAATCTTTCAATGTTTTCCACATTGCATGTGGAGTCTCCTTCCCATGTAGGCTCAAGACAATGTGATCTCGCACTCCCTCCAAGAGAATTCTCCTAGCTCTAGCCACACACTTCTTCCATTCTACCAGTTAAGTAGTATCGGTAGGCTTAGGGACTTCTTGATCAATGAAGTCCTTAAGGCCGTTATCTTCCAATACTACCTCCATGTGATCCTTCCAAGCTATATAGTTTGAGTTGCCATCAAGGGCATACTCAAGCCTCAAACCAGTGAAGGCCATTTGGATGAAATTTGAACTCTGATGAGAACTAGATATCTATATCTCGAATAATAAACTTAGAATTCCTTTCTCTTGCTTGTATATTGTTCCTTGCTTGATTACCTGTTCTCTGATACCATGTAGAATTTTCTCTACAAATCAGCTAGCTCACTGATATCATGTAGAAATTTCACATACAGATCCAACTGATATATGTAATGTACTAAAGCATAATACTAGATCTACATCTACCATAAACTTAGAGGAAGCTTAATCAAACATGAGCAACATCAAGCATGAACACATATAACTGATAAGAAGGAATCAATCACACATAACATAGAATATATCACTAGGGAAAGCACCAACATAAAACCCCAACTCTATATTATCAATCAAGTGTAGATCCTCAACAACATACAAAAATAATCAGCTCAATAGCTATCCTGCTCTCTCTGTAATCAGAAGATCCCGATGATCTTCAATCAGAAGATGAAAATCATGGACTACCTAGGCCTCATTATATAGGCTGAAAATTGGCCTAATCATACTTCTTGTCACCTCAAGTCCACCTACGTAGTCATAGAAGAAAATAGATTTCTTCCTTAGGCAAGGAATACTTACTAAAAATATCCTAGCATATGATAGTACATTGTCCCTCATCTGATCTCAATTGGGTCTTTCTCTGAACTTCCATGCATCAGTTATTCATGAGAAAATACTCAGTTATCAGTTGTCATATGCATGCAAGCATTAACAAACTGAATATAGAAAATTTAACAACTTGTTCAATAACCTAACTGGACTTGACTAGTTAGAACTAAGTCAACTGATTCTCTCATTATAGAACTGAACCTTATCTCCTTTAATCAAGGGATAAATTCCTAAATCAAGGGAGAAAATAATTGCATGATCTCACAAAGATTTCAAGTTTAATTTTCCATAACTAATTAACTCATGGAGATTAATTAATTAATATTTTAAACTGCTAGTAAGACCAGGGACTGCTAAAAATAGGAAGGGACCCAGAAATGTTAGTTTTAGAACTTTCTATTTTTAGCAGTTTCACCTCTCACCCAAGGTGGCCAATGACCTCCCTGGCCAAACCGCTATTTTTAGACATGCTATTTTTAGGATTCCTATTTTTAGCACTTTCTAGATTTAGCATTTCATGTTGCACATTTTTTAACAGTTAATTTTTCTTCTTCTAGTTGGTAGAGTTGATGGAGGCTTTGTTGTTTTTCTCTATCTAAGTTGTATTTGAGTACAGGTGATACCTTGTTGCATTGTTCAAAAGTGTAGTAAAATTACAATTTCTTTCCCGTAGACTAATTTGAAGGGTGTATGATTGATTTATCTCTTGTGTGTGATATTGTAGGACCATAATACTTTTGGGAACTTATCATCCCAATAGTCTTCATTGATTCCATGTATTTTAGTTATCCCTTTGTGCAAAGTCTTATTAAAGGACTTGAACTCACCATTAACATGGGGGCGATAGGATGATGTCTTTCTATGGCTGGTCATAAATTTATTTAACAATACTTTAATTATCCCTTTAACAAAATGCCTTTGTTGATCACTAATAATAGTTAAATAACATCAAAATATTATACCTTTGTTTTCATATATGAAATTGGCCATAATCTCCTTTGTAGAAGATTCGACTGGCTTTGCATTAAACACTCACCTGCAAGGATTATGTATTTTTCTCCAATCTGTTTAGATCTATGAGGGAGTGGGTTGGCGAAATCAATTTCATAAATTTCAAATGTAAACAAATGTTTATTGAGTGTTAAGAAATTTCATCTTTCCATAAATTTTGACCCATTTTCTGGACAATATCACATTACTTAACTTTTATTTGAAAATATCTATGTAAATTAAGCCACCAAAGGCACAGTTGAAGGATATTTTATGCTATTGTATCCACTCAATAGTGCCCCCCATGTGAGAATTGTTACTGAAAAATCTAGTAAACCTAGTGAAAAACCCCACTAAGTGAAACCATATCTTATGGAAACAAGATAAAGGGCCACCACTATCACCTTAAAAACATTTATCTTGCTCTTTAGTGGTATTTGACCACAAGAGAGGCTTCCCTAAATCACCCAAAGGATATTCTAATACTCTGTCTCAAGGTGATAAAAATTAGTCTAACAAAAGGGATAAAGCACTAGCACAACCTAGAAAGGCCTAGATGTTCTATGTCAAAGCCCAAGTACTATATTCCTAGACCAAATGAATTCCAAAATTATGGATGTTATAATTTAGGATTTTGTTGATTTGGAATGATAAGGTGCACACTGCCATTTAACAACTATAGTAAATGCCTTTTAAGGATAATCAACAAAGGGGAGTTAAGGTCTTCCAACAAACAACTAGGAACAAGGAAAATAAGAAGAAATTTAACATATTTTATGGATATGTTGTAGGGAAAACCCAACACCCCCAATTACTTCAAACAATGAGGACTCTTTCCATTAATTTTTGGTTAAGTATCTTTTATGCTTTTCATTTAAGTTAATTGACTTACAATTTTCTCATTTTTTATCGGATCTATGTTTTGGTTGTTTCATTGAATCCGACTTTTCACAAGCTTTCCATCGATACTTGTTTCGCCTCATCTAATCAACCAATTTGTAAATGACACTCCTTTAAGGTTTGATCATTTTCTCGCCTGCACTAAAAAATGTAAATAAATATATGATATTTCAATTTTTGCAATTAAAATCGTCATTTAGTGTGAATATTAACTCTCAGTTAATTTTTACTAATTATTTCATTTTTCACTAACAGTCCTACAAAATGACCCAGCTAAATTGTACAACATATGAAAACATGTTTTAAGATTTTGGTAATTTACCCTAATTTATTATTTTAAAACAAATTGCCAAACTCAGAACCCCAAAATTGAAAAATGGTTGAAGTCCAAGTTGTAGGATTATTAATTCATATAGGCCCCACTTAGAATCCCTTCTCTTCCTTCCAAAAAATGTGATCTAAAAAAAGAGTGATAAAAATTTGCGATAGTGATATCACATATCACAATTCCATTTGTCACTCATTTTAAAAATCACGACTCTGCGATTTCTGTTCATGCGATAGGGTTAAAAAAAAATTAATGTAAAGTTTTTGATAAACTCCTTATACCTCCTGACTCACCCGCATTACCTCACCCTCAAGTCACCTTATCCCTCCATCCACCTCATCCTTATCACTCCTTTCTCCGTTCACTTCCCTTATCCGTCCACTCCTTATAACTCCATAACCCTCCACCCTCCTCACATTAATACGTTATGGATAATGGATCATATAATATAATATAACATTATTATGTAATAATAATATTATATTATAATTATAATATAATGTAATTATAATATGGAGTTGTCTTTTGTGCAACTTTTTGGACTTTCCGGTGCCGGAATCTGGTGAAAAAATTTGAGGTGAAATCTTGATTTGTGTTATTTAAACTAGTTTTTTTTTACTGTATATATGGATTCAGCACCCTGGAAAACCCTTAAGGCACTTCAATTGCACAAGATTACCCATCAAGCTTGTGATTTCAATAAATTCTTGCCGGATTTCAGAGAAATTACACTGGAAAAACCCACCGTAAAAGTTTCCAAAAAGTCGCACTAAAGACAACTCCTTATAATATTAGTATAATATAATTAACATTTTGATTAATTAGTTTATTTTTTTAAATTTGTTTAATTTTGTTATTTAATTAATGAAAAATTTTAATTAGTATTAATTAAATAATAATTTAATTTAATTTAGAATTAGATTTTAATTAAAAAAAATTGATTTTCAGCTTAAGTAACAAAATATCTAGAATTCTAGCAATTTTAATTCTCCAATTTTAGAAGCTCATAAATAGAGTTTTACTTAACAAAATGAGGCCGAGGATGGCTCATTGGAAAAATAAAATTATGGAGAATATTTCTGAAGTAGTTTTATTTCCAGATTTAATCATTTATTGGGTCTAAAATCCAACAGAAGATCAAACTTTGAATTTTTAATAAAATTAATTTTCTGAGTTTTTCTACATTCTCATTTGCCCAAAACTTCTTCTGAGTGCAGATCCATTCACCTATGTTCTCCTTGACCAATTAGATCATCACATACATTAGCATAAATCTCTGATTCCTTTACATTAATTATTTAATTAAGTTTTGATTGTATATGTTTTAATTCCAGATTTGACATTTCGATTTTATTTTTGCATTTTAATTTTGTTTTGAATTGTTTTTGCAGGAAAACAGTTGAAGAGATGAGGAGAAGAAGATCTCAATCAATGAGAATCCTCCAGCAATAGAAGAATGAAATTTTAAGGCCAACGAAAATTGAGAGAGTAAATTTATTCTTCACAAACTTTCTTGTTGAAGAATTCTTTTTGTAAATATTATAAATAACAGATTGTAGAATGTATTAAGGACTTCTCTCTTCTGCAACTTTGCAATTTTGAAAGCACTAATGTAATAGGGATTTCAGGTTGTAGGTAGAGAGAGGATCAAACTCAGATCTGGGGATTATTAAGGATTTTTCTTTTGCATTTTGAATTATGTATGATGGGCAGAGCTTGCACTACTGCAACTCTTGTTGTAACAACAAAATTTCAAAGATTGTAGATGAATATTGGAGACCAGAGTCAGAGAAACGGATTCAATAAATTAATATTTCTAATACTATTGTTTTAAATACTAGTTTCATTTTATGATAACAAGAATGCGTCATCTTATTCATATTTGTGCGTTATTGTCGATATGAGTTATTTGTCTCAATTATTTGTTATTATTTATCTTTGCTCTTATGGTTTGAATTCTGATTTCTGAGTAATTATTTACTCATAAATATGTCTTTTAATACTGATTTAACAAATAATGATATGTTGTGAACTATTTCCTCATATTATTGTTTAATTATTCGAATTACTGATTTAACAATCATATAATTTTTTGAACTACTTCCTAAATGTTGTTGGTTGATTATTACAGTTAAGAGGTTTCTAAATAGAATGTGTTTTGGTATTCATAATGTCAGTTAATTGAACTACTTCATTAGCTTGACATTTATTACAATTCAGACTTATTTAAATTTCAATCATTTAAATATCTTGCTCTCGGTTGAGTTAGATCTATATATTCCTAATTGAGATAAGATTAGGATTTAGTTTCATTTGCTTGCATTTCAGAATAATTTTGTCTTTAGATTCCTAGAAGTCCTCTTCTCAGAGAGGAAAACTTTGGTTGTGACTTGGTTGAGCCCTAGATCAACTTAAGGATCATTATCTTGCCTGATCAGCAAGAGGGCTGATATGATGTCTCTTCTCCATTGGTAGATGAAAGTCAATTGTAATCCATTAGAGATGGAGAGCAGGTAACTGGACTTAGTTAAACCATTCAAAACCACCATTCCAAACAGAAAATGAACTGCTTTAAGGTCCGGACCGGGTGGTCATCCCCAATGTTGTTGCAGTGAATTTTGAGGCATCAACATTTTTTCCGCTAGAAAGAGGGTCGAAACTTGTTGTCTATTGGACTTTTCGTATTATAAAATTTTATTTTTATCATAATGGCTCCTATTAAACTTCTAATTTGGAGTTGTATTTCTGGACGTGCATCTTCCAATACTCCACCTGAAGTGGTAAGACTCTTGTTTCAGGTAAAGTTTAATGGTAAGATAAATTTTTTCTGCTTTTAATCTTGCCTTTCAATTCATTCAAAAATTTTAAATTCTACTTTTCATGATATTGATGAAGACATTTTATGCAGGATTTTTACTCTTACATTCCTGGAAAATGCCAGAGGCTGGTGTTAATCGCTTCAAGTTACCTCAATTCACAACTAGATCAGTTTGTTACAATATTCCTTTGTAAATTTGATGACTATAACTACGAACATGTATGTGATGATTTTGAAGATTTACAAAGATCCGAAAATGAATATTTGATTGATTTTACCATCAGGTTTCATTTAAATTGTTTGAAATTTACAATTGAAGAAAAACCTACAGAAAAGGAGTTATTAGATTGCTTTGAACATATTTTCTCTCTTCCTCCCATTTATAATACATGTGAAATTATTTCAAGCTTTGTTGAAACTCCTTCCAATTACATTAACATAATTGAAAATTCCAATATAGAGGTGCATAGCAATCACGATGAAGTGGTTTCGACCATCTATGATAAATTCTTTAATTTAGTACACACCTCTTATGGTATTAATGATAATAATGTTAATGAACCAATATCACAAAGCTTGGAAAATTTCGCTAATCAACCACAAAAAGATACTAGCAACAATGTTGAAGAACATTTTCAATTGAAATCTGAAAATTACTGTGCGTTAAATTTAGAAAATCAAAGCATAAATCAACAAGTACAAGAAACTATTAAACTTTCCAATAATGCGCAATCTGTTATACAAATTTCTGAACTCTTTTATGATGAGAAGATGCCAAATTCAAGACAACAAACAACTTTCTTCAAGAAAGCACAATTAGCCAAGTAAATGATCTTAAATCTGAAATTTTCAATGAAGAAAATGTACAAGAGTTCTCAAACAGAGACATTTTCAAATGCATTGTTTCATATTCACATTTTTTCCTTTATCCTCATATTTTTGCTAATAACAATTTAGCCTCTCTTCACTTTAAAGATATTTCATAAAACAAAGAGGCCGATCTAAATGAATTGCCAATTAGTTTTTATCAAGATGGAGAATTAATTATTGATCATTCTTCTGGCATTAATAAACATATGCTTCATATTTCTTCTTGTTTTGATACATTGGATGAGATTGAAGGGAATCCCAATGAATGTCATGAGGTCATTTATGATAGTTACTTTGACAATGAGGATATTGATTCATCTCTTCTCAACTGAATTTTCATGAACAAATTCAAATCACATCTGAAAATGAAGAACACTCTAATTCATAAATTGTTTCAAATAGTTCTCATTTTCAGACAATTAATCATACTCATGATTTCAACATTCAAGAAACCATCACAATCTATGATTTATATGACGATCAAGCTCCCATTTGTATTCATAATCATGATTCTCTTTCTAATTCAAAAGTTTGTATTGACAATCATTCTAATTCCATTATTATGGCCAATTCTTGTGAAAAAGAAATTGTTTTAAATCGATCCCAATTGTGTTGTAACAATAATTATAACACTATTGTAAACTACAATTCGATTTTGTTATCTATCATTCACTTATTTTGTTTAAATTCAGATTTGTTTTCTATTTTTAGTTTTGAATTTTTAGATACTTTGTGTTGGCATATTGAGCAACTCAGCATTGAATACTCAATTGATGCATTGCCTGAATGGGAAAATGAAGTTTTACATCATAGTCATAAATATCCAGAACTATTAATCTTTTAAATCCCACTGATGTTCATTTCTTATCAATTACTTCTTTTTTCTCAAAAGCAGTGTCAACAAGAGAGTGTATTTTTACAATATGACCAAAAATTTAATTTAGTTAATAATCTTCCATTGTATCTAACAGATCTCCATCTATTTTTCATTAATCCATTTGAAATACATTTGGAGAATTTTTCTACACGACAGATTGTTAATAATTTAACACTTGAAAATAAGACTAATTAATTTATGCAGGCCATTCTATCTAAAAATTCTTTTCCACAATCTGGCATGTTCTCTTCTCTTTTCAACGTCTCCCAATTAATAATGGAAATCCATCCAGATTTCTATGATCCAATTCAAATTCAGTTGGAAAGGGCATTTCAAGAGAAGGTAATTGTAAATAAGTTTCTATCAGTAAATACCTTAGCAAGTAATATATATTCTGCTTTCAGATTTATCTTTCTTAGTTTAATTTTATTCTTATTTTTATTACTAATGTTTGACATGTACATACTTTTAGGAATTAAAATGCTTACATGGTTACATTAGAAGTATGAATATACCTAGTCATGTTTCCTTCATTAAGTTCGAAATAAGAATAAATTAATTTAAATTAGATTTCTTTCATGTTTGTATTTATCTCATTATTGCAGGTTTTTAATAAGCAAGTAATGAATCCAATTTGTTCTAGGCATCCCCTTTTCATTTTTTGGAAAAGAAACTTAGAATATTTTAGAAGCTCTTAGATCATACATATTTGTGAAAGCACTTGATTGTCTTGTTTTGCGAAAAATTCATCACGATGATCATACATAAAGAAATTCCAAGAATTTGCTACAACTTGATAATTTTTTATTCAAAAGTATGTCAGAAAAAGAACTTGTTTTCACCACTCTTGTCTTCCGATATAAATTTGAGGTGGATGCAATATGAAAACTCATTACATAGCATTTTTAGATCAAATAAGTAGATGACACTGAACATGGGAGAAATTGAAGATTCATGAGATAAAATTTATAGTCAATATTCTTCCAACTATGTATTTACAGGTTCATTTCCATCTATGTTAGTTTTATTTTTCATAATTTATATCTTATTTTTGTTCTATTTCTTTTTCCAGCTCTTCATCGACTTAATTGTGGAGACTTAAGATAAGCAAGCATCCAAACCTTTTCCATATCTTCTTCATGTTCAAGGAAGTAATTATTGTTTCATCCGAATTTGAGCACTCTTTTAATTTTTCTTATATTCATTGAAACTCCAATAAAAATTTAATACATTACTAGAAGGTTCATATCAGATCATTACAAAATCACAACTCTCCTCATAAGAAAGTTTCGATAACATCTTTATTCGATTGAACACTCCTGATAGTTAATTAAATTATTAAAATGGGCTTTATTAAAAGGCAAAGTTAAGTTGCTCGCCTTATTTTTAATTGAATACTTTAAGAAGTTTCCACAAAATTTCACATCTCATATCGCATTTCAATTATCAGAGGTTTTCAATTGAGCATATGTCTAATATCTTGAATCACTGATCTCTAATAGTTGACTTCACCAATATTGCGATGTCCACACAACCCCGAACATGATATAATATTTAAAAAGATATCGCATCCACTCATAAATTGAAATTTCGGTTGAGGCACATGTTTAAAAGTTTCGATGTCTCGAATCCAAAATGAAATTAAATATGTATCATAAAACTATCAGGTCTATTCTTCATTGCACATCGGCATATCAACAATGTTACATCCCGTACTCAAAATTTCTGATCACCGATCTCTTGTAAAATCTAAAGCGGTCCCACTAATGATCCACATCATCTATCGCATTCATGTTATCGCAAGAATCATATAGACGTTTCATTTTCCTAACCGCTTCGATCTCTAGTATGACTATTCTCTAATATCGCAATCACTCCATCCTAATTTCCCATTGCATATGCTCATATCGCAATCCAGTTATCACAATGTTTGTATCACATTGCAAAACTCAAATGATGCCTTGTCTTCACATCCTCTGATGAGATAAACTCTGGTATATACCTCTATGCCTTTATCTTTTAACTATTATATTCAACAACATATCAACAAAGGTCAATCTTGCAATTTGAAAATTATGCATGGCAGAAAATCTTGCAATGCGAAACATCCGATGAGGCGTTGTCCTATATAAAAGACTTTAAGGCACTCTTGGGTAGCCATTATGGTAATATACAATTTGATAACAAATTTGCAACATGGTTAAGTCATTTTTTGTTTCTCTTATTTTTGAGTTTTAAATATATCACTCTATATTTAATATATGAAATTTAAGACCTCCCCATCTACACATCTGTATTTCATTATCTTGGATTTGGTCTTAATTCTAAACAATTTATGAAAATCATGGAGTTGGTATGAAACTTGTAACATTAAGAGAACATTCATGGGTCTGGTTCATTAAGTATGTCTTCATTTTTATTTCTTATGGATTTGATTTATTTTCGATTCCTTGAACATGATACGTTGTTTTCTTTTAGTTTACTACTCACTTTAGTATAGATTTAATAAATAATGATTTTGAGTTAATAAGATTTCAGTTAGTTCAATTTTTTCATGTTTTTAATTCTAATAAAGGAAGAAGTTATCTAGTATTAGAGAAGACAATACCTTTGAGGTAAGAATAAATGCAATTCTGCAATGGGAAGTTTCATGTGCCCGCTTTCATTTATTTACTTTTGGTTTCAATTTTGTTTTTAATTTTTGTTGATCCTGAACTCTGTTTTTACATGTCTTCATGAACTTTTTCACCTCTCCCAGATCAGTTTTGAAGTTCATTATCTTTTGTTTAGTTTGCTTTGAGATTCTTGAAAAAAGCAGTAATGATCCTCATCAAATCAGCGAAACTAGGGAGTTTCTGAACCTTTAACTGTTCCTTTAAGCATTACTTTTGTCATAAAACTGTTAAGATTTTTTTTGTAGGTTTTCTTTCGAGATAAGAAAGTTTGCAACAGATAGAGACTTCTCATTTCTTATAACTCTGTAAGATTTTTTTTTTTTTTAATCTCAACATAAGAAGGAACACACATATGCTAATTTTCTTTTATCTCTTTTGTTGAGACATTTGTATAAATAGTCTTGTTGGAGTTTATCTTTTAAATTTGGATTTTTCTTTCAGTTTTTTATTTCTTCATTTTTGTTTTTGTTTACTGATTTTTTTTCTTACTTTAGTTTAGGAATTTTTTTCCTTTTGATTTCAGTTTTGTTTTGATTTTGGTGACCCTGCCATGATTTACGTGAAATGATTTTTTCTCACCCAAAAATAATTAACATACATGGGAAATCTCCTAACTCTATCTATTTCAGTGAATTTCATTTATCATTAAAAGAAAATCCTTATGGAACCATAAGACTATCTTGATTTGAATATTTTTCATGGAGGAACACACATCTTTACTAAGTGATTGAGTTTACTTTTTCAAGGAAAACACTGATTTGAGTTTAACACAATAATCTCTCCCACCCCTCCACATAAAAGCCTCTAATTGATAGTCAAAGGGAAATAATTTGGAGTCAACATTACGCAAGTATTATGTCCATTAAGCATAAATCTTTATTACCATCCCACCTCTTTCACTCAAATACATCATAAACTAAAAACTTGCAAATGCGCTTATCAAAAGGGTGATTAAAGAGGAAGCATGAGAAATACAAGTAAAATCGTCGGGGCTATGAACGCTCACTGGTAGTGGAACTAGGCTTGTATTGCATAAAAGACAACTTTTCCAGGATATTGTTCAAGCTCATTGGCAATAAAGCGATGTCAGAGACCAATCATAAAATGAATATATGCTTTATCAAAAACTCCTATCTATACCTTCTTCTATTTTTCATATGAGGTAGTTTTAAAACAAAATTTTCCAAATTTGGATTCATGGCTTTTACTCGAGACTTCTTTGAGTACTTATCTTTACAAACTCATATTACTTAATCTATTTATGTGGGACTTATGGGAAAATTTTACTATTAGACGATTTCGTGATTTCCATTATTTTTAACCTTTGGGTAAATTAAATTTCATTATCTTTAACCAGAGATAATTGGTTCTTCCCAGTGTGTCGCCATTATTGTAGGGAAAACCCAACACCCCCATTACATCAAATAATGGAGACCTTTTCCATTAATTTTTGGCTAAGCATTTTTTTATGATTTTCATTTAAGTTAATTGACTTACAAGTATCTCATTTTTCATTGAATTTCTGTTTTGATTGTTTCATTGAATCTGACTTTTCACAAGCTTTCCATTGATACTTGTTTCGCCTCATTTAGTCAACTAGTGTGTAATTGACACTCCTTTGAAGTTTGATCATTTTCTCGCCTATACTAAAAAATGTAAATAAATGTATAATATTTCAATTTTTGCAATTAAAACAATCATCCATTGTGAATATTAACTTTCAATTAATTTTTACTAATTCTTTTATTTTTCACTAACGGTCCTACAAAATGACCTAGCTAAATTGTACAATAAATGAAAAAACATTTCGGGATTTTGGTGATTTACTACAATTTGTTATTATAAAACAAATTGCCAAACTCAAGACTCCAAATTTGCAAAATCACCGAAGTCTAATTTGTAGGATTATTAATTCATGTGGATCCTACTTCACATCCCTTCTCTTCTTTCCAAAAAAATGTGACCTAAAAAAAAGCAATTAAAATCTACTATTGTAATATTACGATAACGTGATATCGCATATCACAATTTCATTTATCACTCGTTTTAAAATTCACGATTCTATAATTTATTTTCATGTAATCAAGTTAAATTATTTTAATAAAATTTAATATAAATTTTTTGATAAACTCTTTATACCTCCCAACTCACTCACCTTACCTCACCCTCACGTCACCTTCCCCACTATCCACCTCATCCTTATCACTCCATTCTCCATTAACTTCCCTTATCCCTCCATAACCCTCCACTCCTTATAACTCCATAACCCTCTACCCTCCTCACATTAATACGTTATGGGTAATGGATAATATAAATATAGTATTAATATTATAATATTATTATATAATAATTATAATATTATATTATATTATAATGTAATTTAATTATAATATTAGTATAATATAATAACATTTTGATTAATTAGTTTAATTTTGTTATTTAGTTAATTTAAAATTTTTAATTGTAATTAATTAGTATTAATTAAATAATAATTATAATTTAATTTAGAATTAGATTGTAATCTAAAAAAAATTGATTTTTAGCTTAAGTAACAGAATTTTGGCAATTTTAATTTTCCAACTTTAGAAACTCATAAATGGAGTTTTATTTGGTCAAATGAAGCTCAAGTTGGCTCATTGAAAAGATAAAATTATGAAGAATATTTATGAAGTAGTTTTATTTCCATATTTGATAATTTATTGAATCTAAATCCAACAAAATATCGAGCTTCTAATTTTTAATAAAATTATTTTTTTGACTTTAATTTATGCATTCTCATTTGCCCACAACTTCTGTTAAGCGCAGATCCATTCACCTATGCTCTACTTGACCAATTATATACATCAATAGAAAGCTCTAATTCATTTTTATTAATTATTTAATTAAGTTTTGATTGTATATGTTTTAATTCTAGATTTGGCATTTTGATTTTATTTTTATATTTTAATTTTGTTTTGATTTGTTTTTGTAGGGAAATAATTGAAGAGATGAGGAGAAGATCTCAATCAATGAAAATTCTCCAACAATAGAAGAATATAATTTTTAGGCTAATGAAAATTGATAGAGTAGATTTATTTTTCAACAAACTTTCTTGTGGAAGAATTCTTTTCGTAAATATTATAAATAACAGATTGTAGAATGTGTTAAGGGATTCTCTCTTATGCAACTTTGTAATTCTAAAAGAACTATTTTAATAGGGATTTTAAGCTGTAGGTAGAGAGAGGATCAAACTCAAATTTGAGGATTATTGAGAATTTTTCTTTTGCATTCTGAATTATGTATGATGAGCAGAGTTTGCACTACTGCAACTCTTGTTGTAACAACGGAAGTTCAAAGATTGTAGAGGACTATTGGAGACCAGAGTCATAGAAACGAATTCAATAAATTGATATTTCTAATACTATTGTTTTAAATACTAGATTCATTTTGTGATGACAAGGATGTGTCATTTTATTCATATTTGTGCAGTATTCTCGAAATGAGTAATTTGTCTCAATCATATGGTATTATTTATCTCTACTCTTATGGGTTGAATTCTGATTTCTAAGTAACTATTTACTCATAAATTTGTCTTTTAATACTGATTTAACAAATAGTGATATGTTGTGAACTATTTTCTCATATTATTGTTTAATTATTCGAATTACTAATTTAACAATCAATATAATTTTGTGAACTACTTCCTAAATGTTGTTGGTTGATTGTTTCAGTTAAGAGGTCTCTGAATAGAATGTGTTTTGGTATTCATAATGTTAGTTAATTGAACTACTTCGTTAGCTTGATATTCATTATAAGTGAGGCATATTTAAATTCCAATCATTTAAATATCTTGCTCTTAGTTAGATTGGATCTATATCTGCCTAATTGAGATAGGATTAGGATTTAGTTTCCTTTTTCTTGCATTTTAGAATAATTTTTCATTTAGATTCCTAGAAGTCTTCTTCCCAAAGAGGCAAATTTTGGTTGTGGCTTGGCTGAGCCCCAGATCAACTTAAGGATCACTATCTTGCCTGATCAGCAAGAGGGATGATCCGATGTCTCTTCTCCATTGGTAGATGAAAGTCATATTGTAATTCATTGGAGATGGAGAGAAGGTAACTAGACCTAGTTAAACCAATCAGAACCACCATTCCAAATAGAAAATGAACTGCTTTAGGGTCCAGATCGGGTGGTCATCCCCAATGTTTTTGCAATAGATTTTGAGGCATCAATAGGATGATCAACACAATAATCATTAGTGCGTTATCCTAAATGGGATTAATGGAGTCTTCTAGGGCTAAAATTCCATGAAAAGGTTTTGATGGAGTAAGGGGAGATGACTAGGGCATCCACTTTTAAAGCCCTAACTATTTTCCTTATGAGGGAATAAATTAAATATAAGGAATGTACAATCACAATTTCCTTATAGTTTAAAGAGAAAAAAATTTCATAGTATAATGGAGCAAGATTTCAAAATAGAATTAACATTTAATCATGGCACAAAATAGAAACCCTACTAGCAAAAATACAATCTGAAAAATGTAGAAGATAAATCATGAAATTCACAAAACTATGCAAGAAACACTTCTTTCAATCCTAGGAAAACATCTCCATACAAAATACCATATCCACAAGAATTCATACCATATAAAAGTGACATTTCCCCATGTAGAAAAAAGAACTAATTTACACTCTTTCCTAGAGAAGAGTGATAAAATGTGATGATAATCAAAATGAAATAAGGGTAGCCTCTATTTATATGAAACTTACAACCCTCATTCCATTAATTTACAATTAAAAGTCATAATACAATATTATTTGAGCGTTCAACAAGTGAGAGGTTACAATCCAACCTCATAATACCTCAAAACATAACCAATAATGCCAAAATAGACCACACATGTGGCAGAAAATAAGCCTCCACTATAATGCAGTCCTCTAAAGGAGCTTTGAAATGCTGTAAGTAAGTGACAAATAGGATAATGAGTGCTCCATACACAAAAAAGTAGCTCATAATCCATGGGTATGTCTCTATAAGTGCCTTAAACCATGACATCATCACCAAGGTTCCCTATGTCACCCTATAAAGGGAAAGAGGGGTAATATGAAATTAGGCATGAGGGTCAAAAGGTGTTGTACAATCTCCCCCATGTCATCTCAAGGATAATCATCATCATTCAAGCTCTAGAAAAAGAAACACTCATCAAACAATGTTAAGGCTAACCTGGGGGTGTCCTCGATCTACCTAGGCACATCACTAAATAAATTCAACATCAAGCTTCACTGGATCAGAATTTTAGCATTTGGGGGTATTTCAGAGTGTCAAGTACCAGGTGGATCCATTACATATCCCAACAATGTAATTTCGGTGGGAAAAATTGCATCAAAAAGGTCATATCTATTCTCTAGAAATGGTAAAACAACTTATGGAATGTTGCTAAGAAGGAAGAAAATCATCTCTGAAGATGCCTCTACTACTATGAAAAAAAAATCTTGAAAAGACCCTCTCAAGATATAGTGAAATCAACAATCATTAGGTACAATAACCATAAGTGCATCATAATGGAATATAAATAATGTTAGGGGCATAATAATACTTCACACAAAGCTTACCTTCAAATGTCTAACTAGATCAAGTCCCGTAAACAAGTTACCTCCATATGTTAGGGATGGTTAGATCCATGAACCTATTAGGTGTTTCCATCCCCCAATGGGAAAATATATGTCCCAAGTTATCCCATCAATCCATAGGAAGAAAGATGATGGATGTGGAGTGAAAATGACTTTAGGTCAAGGTGCACAGTGCCATGGCCATGTGACCAACAAATGTAGGCCCAACATCCCTAGTGCATAGAGGTTATAAGGAGGAAGAAATCATGGAGGCATTAGTTACTCCATTCCTTAGCCTACTTTTTCTACCCCTTTGGTGTGCCTTTTACTTATTTATGATTTTATTTGATTTGGGTGCATAAGTCAAGAGCCAAAGATTGATTTTTAGATTTTACATTACCCCTTTTGGATGAGTAAATTAATTTCTCATATGGGTTAGTATTATACAAGAGTTCCTTTTATGGATGAAGTGTCATGTGCTTGAGGAACTGAGTGATGAATAATGAGGGGGGTAGAGCTCGTGCAAGGCCTTTTTTTCCCACACATTAAACAAATTTCTTGACCATCTTTTGTATTTTATATTTTGCTTTGATTGTGGCTTTCTTATGCTTTTATATTTCTTTTAGCTGCATCAACCACTAGGGATAAGCTTTCCAAGCCCAAAATCAAGGATGAGGATGAAAGGTGCCACTCCAAATGAACAATGACTACTAACCCGAAGAATGGAGATGAATAAATGGGGGAAATATGGAAATGGTAAGTATGGAATAATTTGGACATGCTACTTCAATTAGTGCCTCCCCTTCATTTCCCTTCTTAAAACCTTAAGGCTTCAGAGCAGGCCCCAGTGGACTGGATTCAAAGACTAACCTCCTAGGTGAAGTGAGGGAACAAGTACTAACCTCAATTATCTATTTTCCCCCTTGATCCATATTAGTATTCCCATGACATTAAGTGAAAGCACATGATTGAAAAATGGATGAAGTACCTATTAATGAATGTCCCACCTTCCTTCAAGAAAGATTGTTGGATCGGAGAGAGAAATATGACTAGAGAAAGAAGTGGAAGATCTTGGCATCATGTTATATACTACATAGGGATATTGGCTAGCTAGTTGTCCAAGGAGGAGAAAAAATTCCTCCTATGGGTAATCTACTTTTTGGTATGTAGCAAGACAAGCATGAGCTTCATCCATAATTCCTTGATGTTTGCTCTAAAGTGCATCTTCTCATTATGTTTTCAGGTCCTAACTTATATAGATACACTTTCACGAGAGTGCATGTAGGTTCTTTTAATGCTAGAACATTTTTCTTCCATTTAGGAAGATATTGAGGGGCGTTCTCTTCCTCTAAAAAATGAAATATGTCTTCTAATTCCATTAAAACTGCCTTGAATGCAAACATGTAAGTGTCTAGTAGCTCATCATCGATCCCTATTGGGTTTTCACTTGTTTCTAATCAACAAAAGTAGTATAGTCTGACATTCGTTTTCCCTATTCGGGCAAATATGTCATATCAAATTCTTGGAATAGTAATAACCATCAACATCCTCTCCATTGATGCACTAGTTTGTTGAACCAGTATTTCAAACCTTTTGTTTGGTGTAAAATGTAAAGGGATTCCAAGAAAATAGCGTCAACTTTTCGTAGAGAGAAAATCATGGTTAAGCCTTCTCTTTCTAGAAAATATGTCATATTCAAGTTCTTGGAATAGTAATAACCATCAACGTACTCTCCATTGATGCACTAGTTTGTTGAACAAGTATTTTTAACCTTTATGTTTGGTGTAAAATGTAAAGGGATTCCAAGAAAATAGTGTCAACTTTTTGTAGAGAGAAAATCATGGCTAAGCCTTCTCTTTCTGTCATGGAATAATTATCCTCGACTTATTGAGCTTTCAATTGGCATATGCATTCAGATGGTTGAGCATGTCATTGTATGGTTATGCTAATGTTGTTTTGACAATAATGTTAGATGCACTAACATGGATAAGAAACTTTCTTGACTAGATGGGAAATCATAAGATGGGGGCCTCTATTAATTTTCATTTTAGTGATTTAAAATATTGGTTACACTCTCAAATCCATATAAATTTGGCATATTTCTTGAGGAGCTTGTCGATTAGAAAGGTGATGTCAAACTAATGTCATGAATTTTCAGTAGTATCATGTTCCTTAACATATTTGTACTCATAGACGAATACATCCTGATACTCCGAGAATAATTCCACTATTTCTATTATTGTTTTTCCGAATCAGTAGCTACCTACCCTAGCCATTTTTGGTTGTTTGTCTATGGATATGTGGAATTATTTTCTCTTTAACTCTACATCCATCCACTTCGAGCATTTAGATTCAGTATTTTCTATCCTCCTATTACTTCATTTTAAGACAACAAGAAATTGAGCTTTGAATATTTTCTTTTCTTCCTTTGATACTTTCAATATTGTATTCACATGCTTAGTTACTCCTAGGTGGTCTTGTTTCCATCTAAATCTTTTTCCTGGAAAAAAATATTTTTTTATATGTCCAAATGACAAGCAATTTTTTTTATCTTGCTATTAGCTCAACACAAAGTTACAAGTTGAAGTTGACCCCATGCCAAGTTTAGAATTGACCCTTTTTTCAAATTTCATATGGATTTAATATTTCAATAAAGTATTTAGTTTCCTGCATTGCTTTAGTTAATTGTGTCTCTTCAGGTCTAAACAAAAAATATTTAACATTTTCTTTCTAGTCATTCTAGTTAAATATCTTTCCAATTGCTTCCTCTTTTTTAGAATTTATAAAGGTATCTCATCTAATATACTAGGAAACATGTGTGGCTAGGGTCTTTTGTCTCTATAGTCTAATATTTTCCTCTCATTCTTGCTTTAGTGACTATGGGATACTCATTCGAAGCTTGGTTTAAATATTGATATGTCAACCTTTATTAATAAATTTCTTCCTATAAACTGCGCCATGAAATATGCCATGGTAACTATTCACATATGCAGTCTAGGAGCACGGGTGTCACGCCTCCAGGCCTACGGTAGTCTTTCAAACGTACTTGGGGAGGTGCGGCACCACTGAACACTTCCTTTTCACCAATACTTATGTTCATGGACTACGCCTAACCATTAGTCTACTTAGTTTGTTTTTCACAACCAAGTATTATTATGTTTCCTTTATACTAATGTACACCCATACACATTCATTATCATCAGCAATTATACATGAAGAACACAATTGCATGGTATAAAGGGAGGGGTAACTCCCTGAACAATGAGTCTGCCCAAATACAATATATTATTCAACTTTACAATGTTTACAAAGCTTTACAAGTATACTTGGAAACACCAAGTTTCATACTTAGACAAATTTTACAACAAGGTAACACCACCATGTGCCAACTGAGTTCCTTACCTGAGCTGGGCGGGCGCGCCCTCACACGAGCTGTCAATCGCACTCCTCAACCAAACTTCATTCACCTTGCACGACGGGCGGGCGACCTCACCCGAGTCACCCGTTCACCCTTGCATGATGGGTGGGCGACCTCACCCGAGTCACCCGTTCACCTTCGTTTCACCCGGCGGCGACCTCACCCAAGTCTCCACCGCATACACTTGCATGACGGGCGGGTGACCTACCTAAGTCACCCGAGACACCCTTTGTGTTTCCTCTTGCACGACGGGCAAGCGACCCACCCAAATCACCAACCGTGCTCTTCGTCCGAACAACGGGCACCTTCACCTGCACCCTCACCCAATAACCAAGACCTATGTGTTATCTCCATGTGGCTTTGCCCAAGGATGGGCGCATAAGAGCTACACCTCCTTGCTACAACTTTACCACAACTTCGCACTTCTCCTTATATCCATGGATGAATGCGTTCGAATGTGTGTCATTTCACTCCAACATTGCATAATATATATATGCTTCCATGGTGGTTGTGTCATCCCTTGGCCCACCTTTGTTTTATGTCCAACCGACGCCTTTGTTTGCTACTTCGGTTGGTTGGCCCATCAACCAATGCCCGAACTTGCAATCCTCCATCGTCGGCCCGTGGGTGCTTCTTAACTCGTCCCACGCTATAAACAAGCCATCGCTCAACCTTCCTTATGCACATTTTATCCTTATAACTTCGGACACCTTTGTTAAGCTGCTCGCTCGGTTGACTCGTTTGTTCCAACAAGTCGCACTTCGCACGACGGTTATGACTTTGGATCGCAGGTCCTTACATCCTCCCCCACTTGAAGTCATTGTCATCCTCAACAATATTTCGTCCCGGAAACCATCTGTCACCAAGCTATCCATACCAAGGCATATGTTCCATCGGTATGTCATACATCGGAAAATCATCTCAATCCATGACCATCAACCACCCTGTCACAATATCCACATGTTGCTCCCCATCATGGAAGGTTGGCCCCTCCATCTCAAGCTACATGCTTCCCGCAACATATCGTGTCAACCTCATCATGTATTGTCCTTGTGTGAACTACTGCCATGATACTCCAACATAATGCTAACACATCTCTGTACACTTTGCGACCCCATGTTTGAACTAGTCGGGTGATCAGTCCAACTGTGACACTCAAACCATGAGAATGCACATCCTTATGCCATCATCAGTCATTTCTCAAAACATCCCGTCACATCCTCAACTCGATCAAGAATCCATCTCCATGTAAGTGTAAGCCATGCTCAGGTCCATGAAGTAAACTCCATCTCATCTGCAACATGTTATCCATGATGTTTGGTGTCGATGTGCTGGATGAAATTAGCCGCATCTATCCTAACATCATCATCCATCTGCAAAACATCCATCTCCTCAAAGTGAAAAGATCCTCAAACTCCAACTCTCGATGTACCACATCCAGGTCCATGAAGCTACCTCCATCATATCTGTAATGTGCCATCCCTCAAGTCTGCTATAGAAACAAGTATGCACCTGTCTCATCCCCCATGTGTTGCCCTTGATCATAGATCAATCAACTCCCATGTGTCAAAAGTGGTTAAGTCTCAGTTCAACCCATGCCCAAGTGTTGCTACCAAGGCATCATCTTCGTTGTAACTCCATCACTCCAAAGTGTCTCATATCGATCCTCCACATCAAGTCACTCTTCCAATCCACACCCATACATGTACTCGAAAGTATGCATCCCATCCTGCATCAAAGTCTCTGACCTCAGCTCCTCAATGCATTAGATCCTGCAAGTCCACCACATATGAAGTCCCCAAAAGTCACAACCTCATGTCATCATGAGCTCCATAAGCCATCCCCAACCAACACCCTAGCAAGCATACAAGTCTCGGTCCAAAGGTCTATGCAAGATGCCTCAGCTCTCCATGTAGTAGGAATGCTCCATAGTCTACTCACAACTCCATCCAAGTCCATGGTCTTGTTGTACAAGAGTGAACAACCTCTCCATCGGCTCATAGTAAAACATTTGCATGTCACACCAACAAATCCACCTGCACAACATCTCTGCCTTGGCACTCCTCATTGGATGCCCATAAGTGACACCTCTACAAGTGCTTCTACATAATGTCCCTGCATAAGACTGCCATGCTCCATGTCTCCAACCTGATGTCCATGACTAAGTTGCCCATGTAGTCCAACCAAGTAGACCCATCACAACAATTGGTCATCCCCATCCAAGTCTGCAATCTTTGGTCTAGTGAACTCGGTCACCCAACCATATCATCATCACATGAGTCTCTCTATCATAGCTCCCCCACTAAAGGTTCCACCAAGACTATCTCTTGGTCTCGGCCATGAGAAGTCCACCCAAGCATCATCATACTCAAGAGTGTGCCCTCCAATTTGTCCATGAGTCATGCTGGGCACTTAGCCAATTCTCCATGTGGCTATAGCATGACCCATTCCTCTGTAATGATCATCATGTTCCTCCCTTGTCACGTGCCTTTGCACCTTCTATCATAAGGTCATAAACAACCCCAACAAGTCCTGTAACAGTCAACAAACCTTGCTTCTCCATACAAGGCCTCATCATAGTCATCCATGGTAAGATGTTCCCTTGCATCGGTAAATTGACTTTGCTCTTCTCTGCATACAATTCATCTACCAAATGCTCAAGTGAAACATAAGTATCAATAGTACTTACATCATCATCATCATGAGGCTCCTCCATGTGAGTATCTTCATATATCCATGTCTGCAAATTGCACGATCCTGGTCCAACTTGATCAATCCCAAGTTCATCCTCCATCGTTGTCATATCTGCAACATCCTCAATCATCACGGCTTCCTCTTCCTTGTTAGCACAATCTGCAACTTCATCCTGCTCCATTGTCCAGCCAAGTTGAAGAAGTTCGTCTTCAACATTTTTTTTCCAAGACTTCAAGTTCCTTTCAAATCCAGGGATTATCTTCTTTCATCCGCTTCAACCTGTATAAGGTAAGCAAGAGCTTCCCTTCGCATTCTTCCAAACCTGCCATGCCTTGTCGTTCAGCGTGGCCCAAGCACTAAGCTTCATCTCTGCTAAACCTATTTCACCATTCACCTGAATCACCCTGGTATTCCACTGTCATCAACTGTCAAGCTTCTTCAACCCTGAATCAGCTTCAATACCATCTGCACTTCATCATGAGCAACCCTACTTTGATACCAACTGTCACGCCCCCCAGGCTTACGGTAGTCTTTCAACCGTACTTGGCGAGGTGCGGCACCACCAAACACTTTCTTTTCACCAATACTTATGTTCATGGACTACGCCTAACCATTAGTCTACTTAGTTTGTTTTTCGCAACCAAGTATTATTATGTTTCCTTTATACCAATGAACACCCATACACATTCATTATCATCAACAATTATACATGAAGAACACAATTGCACGGTATAAAGGGAGGGGCAACTCCCTGAACAATGAGTCTGCCCGAATACAATATATTATTCAACTTTACAATGTTTACAAAGCTTTACAAGTATACTTGGAAACACCAAGTTTCATACTTAGCCTAATTTTACAACAAGGCAACACCGCTGTGTACCAACCGAGTTCCTTGCCCAAGCTGGGCGGGCGCACCCTCACACGAGCTACCAATTGCACTCCTCAACCGAACTTCATTCACCTTGCACGACAGGCATGCAACCTCACCCGAGTCACTCGTTCACCCCTGCACGACAGGCAGGCGACCTCACCTGAGTCACCCGTTCACCTTCGTTTCACCCGACGGCGACCTCACCCAAGTCTCCACCACATACACTTGCACAATGGGCGAGCGACCTACCCGAGTCACCCTAGACACCCTTCGTGTTTCCTCTTGCACGACGAGCAGGCGACCCACCCAAGTCACCACCCGTGCTCTTCGTCCAAACGGCGGGCGCCTTCACCCACGTCCTCACCCGATAACCAAGACCTGTGCATTATCTCTGTGCAGCCTTGCCCAAGGATGGGCGCATAAGAGTTGCGCCTCCTTGCTGCGACTTTACCACAACTTCGCACTTCTCCTTGTATCCGTGGATGAATGCGTTCGAATGTGTGTTGTTTTGCTTCAACATCGCATACAATATATATGCTTCCATGGTGGTCGTGCCATCCCTTGGCTGACCTTTGTTTTTGTTTCGCTCCAACATCGCATACAATATATATGCTTCCATGGTGGTCGTGCCATCCCTTGGCTGACCTTTTTTTTTATGTCCAACCGACGCCTTTGTTTGCTACTTCGGTTGGTCGGCCCATCAACCAACGCCCGAACTTGCAATCCTCCATCGTTGGCCCGTGGGTGCTTCTTAATTCGTCCCACGCTATAAACAAGCCATCGCTCAACCTTCCTCATGCGCATTTTATCCATATAACTTCGCACACCTTTGTTAAGCTGCTCGTTTGTTCCAACAAGTCGCACTTCGCACGGTAGTTATGACTTCGGACCGCGGGGCCTTACAACGGGTCTCCTATTAATAACCATCCTATCTATTGAAATATCACATAATGCTTTGCATTTGTCCATGCTCTCTAATTGTTTTTAAGACCTTGTTTACATGGGTAGATTGATAGCTTCATTCCTTAAAGTGCAATGAAGTGACTAGCCCAGACTTCAAGTTAGTAGCGAAAAGGGTCCATGTTTATTTAAATTTTTTTCATAAAAAATGAGTATTGTTTTTATAAAAAACCATGAGTGAAATTTCTTGATGGATAAGACCTTAATTAACCAACATGCCTTTTCTTTTGACTCATAAATTTCAAGTTTCCATTCACATAATTCAATATATGATTATATGATTTTTGGACAATGGAAAAGGGTGAACCTTGTAAAATTTCACCCAACTCATTTGGTTCCACATTTCATTTTTCTTCATAAATAATATAATATACTCGTTTGGCATTTGACATCTTCAGCCTAGGCTTCAACCCACAATTTTCCTTCTTTCGGGTCTAAGGGTACTGCAAGTATTCTTTTGAGTTTAATTCTACATCTATCTAGAGAGAAAGTGGCTTTGATGTTAGGTCCTTCAATTAAAATTCGCCGTAGTCAAGATTCCCATTACAAGCATTCCCACAATGTTCTAGGTTCCAATTGGTTCTATAAATATTTGGCCTGCTAATTTTAACTAATTCATTCTAGGTGCAAGTAAGGTTTTCTAATTTTAGCGACGTATCTCATCGCATAACGTTGATTTGTGATCCAAAGTTGACCACGACTTAGTGTATGATGTAATTATTAATTTCGAGATAAAATTTTATGATATTTATGCCGGAGGCTTTAGGCTCTCCACCGACCTTCGTCGTCTGTCGAGAGCCTATGAGCAACCACCACCTATTTATGTGTGCCCATTTATTATTGTTTAACTCTGCGTATTTATTACAGACTTTTAGATAGCCGCGAAACTGAAATGCTTGACTTGTACTGCTACTCTATAAACCACTGAGGCATGACCTTCGCTGGCTTTCTCATCGGTTCAGGTCAGTTCTGGTCCTGCTCAGGGTCTGGTAAGGTAAGGTCAGGTCAGGTCTTCATTGACCGATAAAGGTTGTTATATTACTATCTCTTCAAGGATTTCTCTGCTTTCTGATTCTTTGAAGCGTTGTGCAGTGGGCTAACTCTTTGGAGATTTTGGAAGGGTTGTGCCATAGGAAAAGTAATTTTCAGGAACGATATCTAGAGACAGTAATAATGGATGAATAATATAATTTTCAGAGAGTTATAATTTTCAGAAAGTAAGTATATAAGAAGCAAAAATACTTTATTTATTATTATTATTATCGTCTTTTGGTGAAAAACGTTTTTTAAATAAATGGATTCAGGACAAGCAAAGTGCACTCTTAACAATTTATTTATTTATTTATTTTTTTTTTTTTTAATTCGATGGATATAATAATTTTGTTTGAAATTTTAATAAATGATGTGTTAAAATATTCAGTCTGGAATTCAAAAGGTTGTATTTTTGCATGTTTTATGTTTTGTTTTTGTTGTTTTTAAGTTTTCATAATTTCTGTTAGGTTTATATATATTCATTTCTTGCAGGAGAATTGTAAATTTCACTTTTTCTGATTTCTTTTTTTAGAATTTTTTTTATTATTTTTTCTGTAGGTGTCGAAATAAGAATAGATGGTAGATATTTAGGAATCAATGAGATATTTTTTGATCTTAAATTTTATGTTTTTAATAGATAGCTATTCTTTTATATAGTTAATGTTGCATCAAGATGTTAAAAAAAAAAAAAAAAACATTTTTTATTCAATTGGAATGATCTTGATGGCATACACTTTGTTATGTTAACTAAAATTATGTTGTTAGATTAGTTTTAATCTCATTAACCTTATTTATTCCTTGTAATTTTATGTGTAACATGAAATGGGATCAGTGTAAAAGGGGATCATATGTGTGGCATGAAATGGGATCAATATAAAATCAGATTGTCTCCATGAAATGGAATCACTAAGAAATGACTACCATGCATGGTATGTTAATCACATGCCTATTCCCACTCCTCATGACCAAGCATTTGAAGATGATCCAACCAATATTAACATACAATCACATATGGAGATGAATGAATGGAAAGTTTTATCAATATTAGTCCCTACAGGGAATATACTAATTCAGTTCTCTTGACATGCTATGCCTCCAAGGAATTGGCACTTCCCACCGATGGGATCAACTAGAAACATCAAAAGATACATTGGACATCGCACCAAACTTCAACAACTACAATCGAAGGAATGAGGAAGTCATACAAGAATGCAATCATCTGTGTCCTTTCAGAGATACATTGTCTACAAATCATCAACATGCAATAGACATAGTCATACAACACTCACAAGCAAGAGAACCAAAAGAGCCATTAAAGATGATCATCCAAGGAAATACATGCATTAGAAAATCCTACATAAAAAGCTGCATCAAAGAGACACTTTCTTTTCAACCAACAACTGGTCATAGCCCAATACTTCTTCTTGTCCCTACTGTCATTGCAACATTTAACATCCATGCAACCATTGTACATTCAGGGCTTCGAATTCCTATCAAAGACATGAAGCCTTTAAATTGGTCAATCCCTTATAGTGTTCCAAGAAGAAAGGAAACATATTTAATACATTCTAATCAATGAGATGAGTTTCATAAGCTCTAAATTGTTTGTATAGATAGAGAGACGTTTTCCTGAGGCATTTACAGAAACAAATCACTAATCATTCAGCTAACACTCAATAATTCTTGTGGGGAACTTGCGCTAGCTTCCAACAGTGATGGAAAAACCTTTATGCATATGAAACTCTAGGGAGGAATTTATGGACAACCTTTACCATTGTTATCAATTTGCAAACAATGTTTCGACAACAAGGAATTCTCATCACCTAGGCTCACTTACGCTCGTTGTTGACAAACATTCACAATTCTACACCAAAAATAGATGACTGGAACCCCCTTCATTCAAGGACTAACATATTCTTGTCCATTTAAGAACACCAAATATTTGAAACTTCAATCCACCTCTTTGCAACAAACATTCTTGTTGATCGAAACATTGCATATGCAAATTGCACGGGGTGTTGTAGAATTCACAAATGGTTCAAAAGCACACCAACAAGATGATGACCAATTGGAAAAACAAATATTATTGTGTGGGCCAACAATTTATGCTATCTTGCAATTTATGGGTCCAAGTAGGATTAGTCAAATGTTCTCACGGAGTACTCATGCAAATTGTATATGCACCAAGACATAACCCTCCAAGTTTACTAGCATATGTTGTTGTTGCATTTGATAAATAGATTGGCCCTCCATGGGACCAAACACAACAAAAGTATGTACCAATTCCACCCATAAAATGAAATAAGAAGAAACAAATCCCACTTAAGATGGCTTGGTCATTGAGTATAACATAAAACTCAAGGAATGACCTTGACAAGGTCTACCATTGACATTGGAAACACTAAACGTCAAGGCTTGACCTTCATAGCAATGGCACACACTACTAATATATAAGGAATGTGGATAGCATCATCGTTCTCCTTCAAACACTATGAAAAGATGAAGGATATTGCTTATGTCCCACTACAAAAGAAAGAAGAGTCACACTTACATGCTTTGTTGCTCATAATTACAATACCAAACCTCACCCTTACCATGTGTGACACAACATCCTAGATTCTTCTTTGTTGTAATTGTAATTGTAATTCTATACCTGAAATCATTTCCCTTGTATATTATTCCATATATAACTAAAAAAATGAATTTTACTTTCTTCTCTATTTTATAGAAAACAAAAAACCTAAATTATTACAAATTAACTATTAAACATACTTTACCCGGCATATTTTTCACATTTTTCTCTTCATTTTCTCGTTTCGGTGTTTTCTTTCCCAAGTTTTGGGGGTATGCTAGTTATTTTAATACAACTCCCTAATGGTCTTGTAAGATTTTTGGTCTTGTACTCTTTTAATATATTTATGCTTTCAAGCAATCAACGGACTGACTATTTTTCTTTTAGAAGCAATAGGAATTTTTCAAAGGAAAAATCTTTAATAGTTGTTGCATTATGTTGTCTTCCACCACTTTCGACGGATTTATTATGCTCATTGTTCTTAAAGAAGTTGAGTGCTTAACACACTACTTGTTCACCTCATTTGAGATTTGGATAATTGTTTCTATTTCTCACTAGTCAAATCAATGAATATTTATGCATGTAGTTTTCTTGACTTGCTCCAATCCTCGTAACAACATGTACGTTCTTTAAGTTGAGAACTTCACATTTTGGCATATTATATAGTAAGTACATGATAGTGAAATTTTTTTCATATTGAATAACTTGGCTATTGTAATGTTTCATTTATGATAATGTGGATTCTCTTAGATTTGTTGCATAATTTGCAAAAATATATTTCATCGGTGGTCGAGAGAATATCTGTAGCTTTTATTAGGTGATCACATTAAGTTTCATAGATGGTTAATAATAGTCATGGTAAAATCGGTAGGTTGGATTAAACTTTAGCTTATGGATAAAAAGTCCATGGGGCTTCTGCTAATTTAGTAAGGTTACTGAAATTTAACATCACAAATTTAGCTAGCCATCGAAAATTCCATGTGTTGGCATTATGACTATGGTGTTGTCCTTCATGGAAACCTACATTGTTGTCTACCCCATCATACTTTGATGTTTGATGTTTCCATGGATTAAAGTGCAAGGATGAGATGATTGATGGCATGAATCATCATAAGACTAATGTGCTTAATGTATGGCTTGTATGGCTATTAGTATGTTTACATGGAGGATTATTTTATCACTTTTTTATGTGTTCACTTGATGGTAAGCACTCTTCAATACAAAATATCAGTGTAGGAAGAGGTTACCTCGATACAAGAAGAATGCAAGATATGTAATCAATGTAGTATCAAGTCATAGGACCATGTCACCATGGATTAATGATAAATGAATGTGTTTTGAATGGTTGTAAGGTGTCATAAATGTTAAAGGGATGATGAAAAGCATTAGGAAGCAATTTGGTAAGTTTTGGACCAAGCAGATGTGTTTTGACCTCAATTGCATGGAGGAAGGGTTGTGTGTGTAGCCATAAAGCCACAGTTGTAGGGAAGAAAGCTTGTGGGTGCAGCCAGAAGGCTCCCAACCACATTAAATGTGCCTTGTGGGAGTGACCAACCTATATATGTAAAACCAAATTTTTCCACACAAAACCATGGTTTTTCTCATTAAAATTTGTGTGCAGGGTCGTGTTGATTTGGTTAAATATTTACAATGGTATCTATGCCTGTGGTAATTAGAATTCAATGGTTTTTTACCCTTGGTATTGATTGGATCAAATGCCTATATAAGGAGGAGCGAATAAGAGAATGGGTGTGCAATTGTTGAGCTCTTTTGTGATATGTTTTTAGTGTAGGTGTGCAACAGGGGATGAGGAGCTCAGATCTAAAGGAAGAGAGCCATGATATGACTATTTATTGTTGATTGTAGGATAGATCTATCTATTCATGTAATTATTTACTTGTTTTCGTGACTAATGGTAGAGTATTGTGAACAAAGAGTTAGAATATATCTGATCCTATGATTGTATTTTGCGGGGATCTAATATGGGTTTGACAATAATGACTTGTATTTTATTTGATTTGCAAAATGTTGAAGGATGCAAGATATATTCAAATTGATATGGTATGAAAATATGTATGCTACATAAATAAAGAGGTGTTTTCTCGAGATTCATACAAGACACTAGCAGAAATTATATGTAGGGTCAAAGATTTGTTGTTTGCAGAGATCTATTTTGATAATGATTTTGATTAATGTTCTTATATATAATGTAGTGATATGATTATAAGTGTTCATAATATGTGGAGACCATTCTTATTTTGACAATGAACACAAAGAGTAGGAATTGTTCTTGACAGTGAGACTCTTGAAAAGGGTCATATCTTATAGTTGCATATATGTAGAAATCATAACAAAGATTTATGACTGACATTTTTATTATGCACTTGTTTGCTTCATAATAAGTAGTAAGATAGTACAATGAATGTTGACTGAAGTATTTTTGTATGACAAAGACTGCAAAAGGTTCATGGATAAGCTTGTTTTTATGTGAATTGTCTCATCTACTATGCTCTGATGTGTCTCATAGTAAATAAGATATACTTGGCAAAAACTACTTGAGAGTTGAAAGGGATGTTGTTGCTCATCTTCTAATTTAGCATGGGATTTCATAACAATGGATATATAATTGATGGGATATTTGGCTTGGATTGATAAGGGTGTAAGCTTGGTATTTAAATTGATGGTTTTTTACTTGACTTAAGATATATATATATATTTATATATATATATATATATATATATATATATATATATATATATATATATATATATATATATATATATATATATTATATAATATATATATATGTTATTTCGGTATCTAGGATAATTATGAGCTTATTTATATATTGACATAACTGGTCTATGGCAATTGATGTATATGACAAAATTTGTCTTAACAATGTTATGGCTTGGAGAGTTTTGCTTGACATATTATTCTATTAATTGACTTGGTTTGCATTGGGACATTGGCTTGGCTAGTGCTTGGAACATTGGTATATGTTTGGTTTGGTTGCATAATTAGTTTGCTTCAGTGATTCAACCTTTTGGTATTTAGTGGTTGACATATTGATATTCTATATTGGCTCGCTTCAATGATCCAGTGATTTAGTCGATAATTGGTTATTCAATGCTTCAATAATTCAATGGTTTATATATGGTATATTCGTTTAATTGCTTCAATGATTCAATTGGTTTCCTTTCTTCAGTGGTTTAGTATTCAGTACTAAGTTAGCATAGTGGTTCGAGCCTATTTCAAGGTGTGGGCCCAGTTTGAAAATATGATGAAAGGTGGCCTACAGGTTGTGAAACATGGTCCACAAGGTGTTGAGGGTTATAGCCTTCAGTGAGGGAGTCAGTGCTTCTTTTCAGTAGGAAATGGTAAATTTGTTGAGGGGGTTGTAGCTCCCTTCTAGTGGTTGTTGGAGAACAAGTGGAGGTTGTAGCCTCCTACATGTAGGATCTTGTGTACTGGCAAAAGTATGTGCCAATACAAGACGAAGATGTAATGAAGAATTTTATTTATAATAAAAGAAGAAGACAAAGATGAAAATGGGGATGGTTTTCTCCCACATTGGGTTTCCACCTAAAATCTCAGTGTTTGCTTGTTTTGATGTGTTGATGTTCTTTGATTCTTATAGTTTACTTGCTCTTATTTTTAATGTTGATTATGGTTCTTTGAACACCGTGATTGACTAATTAGGTAATTGATAAGATGAATTCATAAATTAAGTAAATTCTAATTGGGAATGAAATATTGATTCACATCCCCCCACCCCTAGTATTTCTAACATGATGGGGATTCAACCAATTTGGAAGGTTACTAAAAGTTAACATGAAAAATTTAGTTGAAGGTTAAAAGGTCTATAGAGGGTTCAATGGATTTGGAAAGGTTTCTAAAAGTTACATGTTAAATTTTATGGATAACCAATTATCTCATCAGGTTAATGAAGAGTTAGGGGATTAACTCCATCGATGATTGATTGAATGAATTGAATTTACATTGGTAAATTTTGGATTTGGCTGATGAAAATTTTGACAATTTTGATTTTGTGCGCATGGGTAATTTATATACTTAATGATGGGTTAATTAAATGTATAAATTTTCTTTTATTTTTAGTAAATTAATATAACTATCTGAACATTATAAATATATCAAGTCATTAATTTAATATTAACCTAATTTAAACTAAGTTAATTAATCCTTCGGCCAATGGATGACATGAAAAGCAAGGAGGTGCTAGTGTTGACATGACACCACCCCAATGCTGACACATAGGCCTAGGGTTCCATGTTATCTACCACATGTTAGTTGCATAGTAATGTTGGCATGACACCATGAGTGAAAATATTCAAATGATAATATCTCAAGAATCTAGACTCCATTTTTAATCAAGTTTATAATGTTAGCAAGCTCCCAATAAGTATCAAGGTGACGGTGATCTCAAAAAAGGGTTTTTAATTGAATTAGAAAATACAAATTTAGTAGTCCATATCCTTAACGAGGCATTATAGGACTGTGTAGGTGTGTTACAAGTGATATCAAAGCGAAGTTATAACTCTGGCTTGTTATTGGATAAAATTATGCTTACGGGTTAAAATATGTTATTGATTTTATTATGATGATGACCTATAACTAACTAAATTAGTTGCCTCAGGGCACAAAAGAGAAGATGTAGGAGGTTGCAAAGAGTGAAAGAAAATTTGAGGTAATTACAATATGATACAATTCCATTTGGAAAATATCTCACATGTCAAATATCGGGAATATAAATAAAGGAGGTATGTGGAAACGCCTTTAGACCTAGTAGAAATGATGAGAAACCTAAAGGTAAGGATCAAAAGTTGTGCTTTTACAAATTCTGTATGAAATACAAAGGAAATTGCAGCAAGGTCCAACTACCAACACTGTAGAGAGAAATCCCTCTAAAAAGGTGAAAATCCAATTAGAGGTCCAAAAGCATAGGCCATTTACTAGCAATACAGGGGGGACAACTTCTAGAAGAAGGTCTAGAAACAGAAAATTTAGGTATCTCCAATGATAGATAATCCATAAATTCTTCTAGTCAAGGGACAACTCGCTCAAATGAATTTTTAAGTACTAATTCCATATCTATCTCACACAAGAAGAAGAGAAAGCATTCAAACAAAATGTTTCATGAATAATTCAAGAAGGCAAGCCCACCTACCTTCAATGGTGAAATAAAGAAAAGTGAAGAGGAAGAGGCATGGTTGTTGGGAATAAATAAGTACTTCCATGTGCACAAGTATTTAAGAGACATGAAATCTCAAGTAACTATATTTAACATGAGTTGAATGGTTTCCATATGGTAAGAATACCTCAAGAACTTAAAAGGAATTAGCAAGAGGAATATATGTTGGAAACAATTTAATAAATACTTCATGAAGAAGTCTTTTATGAAAGATACAATGGTGGAAAGGTTAGAGAATTCCATGAATTGAAGTTGGGTCAACTAAACATGGAGTTTTATGCAAATATTTTTTGAAACTATTGCAATATATTCCATATATTAATGATGAGAAAGTAAAATTCAACATTTTCTTAATGGGTTGCCTCACTCCTACCAGGACTGATAGAGTTTGATGCTCTCAAGGCTATTGATGATATGATAATCAATGCCAGGTATTGTTATGAGCAATCAAGATGCCACCCAGAGATGCATAAGCCTTGGAATAAAAAAAACAAATCTGGATTGAAGGAGAAGAGATTAAAATTACATCAACACAAGACTTTAGGAAAGGGCACAAAGATGAGTTACCCAATCAAAAGAAAATTTTAGTAGAACTACCCCATGAAAAGTGGGAATAAATTGATAGAAACCATTGAAGAAAATAAAAGGGATTCAAAAAAGGGACTCTTGAAGTGTTGGGGCTAAGGATAAGATTATCTACTTCAATAATTTTCCCACAAGCAATATGATATCAAGATGATATATCAAGTGCAAGAGGCTATTATCATTAATGATGTAGTAGAAGCAATGCCTCAAATTTACACAATTGTGGAGAATTGAAAAGTAGGCCACCATGCATCAACAATTGAGATAGAAGGTATAACTAATTGAACAACCTATTTATATTTTTATTGACCCTATATCTAACCTTAGTCATGTTGTACCCCAAGTTGTTGATGCTTGTGTCCTCCAAAAAGTTAAGTATAAGAAATCATCATTGGTATAGCTATCTATAATGACAAAAAAAAGGTAACCGAGTTAGTGGAAGCATGTTTGATTGAAATAAACAAGTTACACATGCCATAAACATTAAATTTATTTCCCTTAGACTCATATGATGTATTGATTTGCATGGATTGGTTGGAAGCGCACTGGGTCAAGCAAGATTGCTACAAAAAGACTGGAATGTGTGGATGACAATGGACATCCTAAGACCCTCAAAGGCATATCAAACCCATGGTTTTAAGACAGGTATGAATGATGCATCTTGAGAAATCCTACAATAAAGGACGATAAATGTATGATATTGTTGTACTAGATTCAATAGACAAAAAACAAGAAAATATTGAAGACTATCCCATATTGAAAAAGTTCCATGTATATCCAGAAGAGACACCAGGACTACCACCTAAGCGAGTGTTAGTGTGAAAAATCTTGGGAAGGTGTATCAAAAATCTTCACTTAAGTCACTAGGTGACAAGTGACCCTAACAACAATTTGATGGTTGTTGTTGTTCTAGATCTGCAATACAAATGGAAAATATGCAGTAAAATAAAACAAGATCCAAAACAAATAGCAACAAAATAATGTATCCAAAATAATAACCCAATTGGAAAGACATTTTTAAATGAATAAATATTCATTGATAACACTTCGTGAAGGAGATCTACGGATTAGTCTGTAAGTCCCCCTCCATGGGATGAGTCCTTCAATATCCTTGACGCTTCAAAAATAGAATTCCTTCTCTCAATCATGTGAAAGAACCCAAACGAAGATGAAGAACTCAAATGGGAGCTCAAGGAAATGACGATAATGTAGACAATGATAATGATCATGGTGAAGAATGAATGAAAAACCCTCCTTTATATAGAAAAGTATGGAGTTAATCTTGAAAGTGAAGAATAATAAAATATTATTGACCAAATTCAGTTCTAACTACTTGGAATGCTTTATTATATTTATTGGAGAGGGAAAAGGAATTTAAAATGGTTGAATTCCTTTATTTAGAAACAATTAACAAATAAAACGATTTATTAATTATTTCGCGAGAAACAAGAAAGGTGTGAAATCAAAATAATTATTAAATATTGATTTAATAACTATTCTAATAACAGAAATAAGGAAATTCAAATAAATAATGATTTATTTAAATATTCCTAAGGAAATTAGTCAAATGTGACAAGGAATAATTATTAAATAATGATTTAATTCATAGAGAAAATTAAATAAATAATGATTTATCTATTTATTCTCATGGGGTTTTTTTATTTATATTAGAAAATAATTTAATAAAAGTGGTTTACTAAATTATTTTCCATGGTGAAAGTGATTTTAGTATGGTAAAATTAAATCCACATGGTGTATTTCGATCCACCTAGTTAGAAATGGCTAAGTGATCATTTTTTAGTGATAACAATGAGATATGGACTTCTTGATAGAGCTCATGCAAGAATCAGTACCAGTATCTCGAGTATCTTATAGGATGAGCACACCTAAGATGGTGAAGCTAAAGTTGTTATTAAAAGAGATGTTGGATAAGGGATATATTAGACTAAGTGTGTCCCATTAGGGACCACCGACCTTGTTTGTGAAGAAGAAATATGGCACTCTCAGGTCGTGCATTAACTCTCAACAATTGAATAACTTTAAAACAAAAATTACCCATTGCCACAAATTAATAATTTTTTTGATAAATTTAGGGGAGACACCATGTTATCCAAGATAGACTTAAGATTGAGACACCACCAGGTCAAGATAAAAGATTAAGATATTCATAATACAACATTCTACACTGATATGGGAATTATGAGTTCGTAAGTGTACCATTTTGGATTACCAATTTTGCAACTACATTCATGTACCTATTGAACAACATCCTCAATAAGTACCTGGACAAGTTTTTGTTGGTATTCGTAAACAATATGATCATCTATTCAAATATTAAGGAAGAGCATGAAGAACATCTTAAGAATGTGCTACAAGAGCATAGGGAGAAATAGTTATATGCCATGTTCAACAAATTTGACCTCTATTAGAAGAAAGTTCATTATCTAGGTCATGTGATCTTTGAATAAGAGATCATAGTGGATCCTAACAAATAAAGGTCATCACAAATTAACCTACCTCGAGGAAGGTTATTGTAGTGAGATCATTCATGGGATAGGAAGGATACTATCCATGAATCATCCAAGGATTCTCCAACATCATCCATTTTATCACTTCATTGCAGAAGAAAGGAGTGAAGCTTGTTTGGACAAAGGAATGTGAAGAAATTTTTCATAAACTAAAGCATCTCCTTACCAATGCACTAGTATTGACGATTACAAATCTAGACAAAGATTTCCCAGTGTGCATTGATGTGTGTAACGAAGCGAAGGGAGGATTCCTTATGTAAGATGGATATGTAATTATCTACAAGTCTAGGAAGCTCAATGAGCATGAGAAGCATTATTTCACACATGACTTGGAAGTCATAATTATTATGCATACCCTTAAGATGCAATGACATTACATGCTTGGCCACAAATTTGTACTAATGACTAATGACAAAGGGATGAAGTATTTATTTGACTAGCCTCATATAAATGTTACACAAGCCATATGGTTGGAACTAACTAGTGAGTATGACTCTTAGATTCAAGACAAACATAAAAGAAAAAACTGTGAGGCAGATGCATTAAGCCACAACATGTAGGTAATACACATGGTAGAAATTAGCACCTATGAGATTGATTTGAGAACTAAGATAAAATATTCTTTATATAATTATGCTACTTTAAGCATGTTGAGAAATGCTTGCAACACAAGATTCATGGACCAAAATGTGTAGAACATTGGTTGACTGAGGATATATTATTAGTCTACCAAGACATATTGTACATACCAGATGTTGTATTAAAAACCATCATCGTGGATGAAATACACAAAAACCATTATTCTAGAATCCCTGCTCATCAGAAGATTATGACAAACACGAGGAAGTTATACTATTATCTTAGGATGAAGAAGGAAGTTATAGAATACATCATTCAATGTTTGGAATGCTAGAAATTAAAGGTCGCGCATATACATTCGATAGGTTTATTGCAACCCATTTCGGTTCTGGAAAGGGAATGGGAAATATTAACTATGGATATCATCACAGGGTTGTCAAAAACTACATGACAACAAAATTCAATAATTGTGGTAGTGGACAAGCTAAGGACACCAACGCATTTCATCCCTGATATGGGTTGGATCATTATATTATTTTTCATCCATATTGATGCTTGTAGAGTGGAAAAATTGGAGGAATAAACTCACAAGACCATTTTACCGGTGGATCATAGTTTGGCGAATTGGAGTGTGAAACCTTCCGGAAGTAGTTTGAGGCATCAAACGACTTTTTTTGGGGGTAAATATTTACTTAGTGGTGAAAGTAGGAAATTAAAAAAACTCTATGAGCCTTCCATGTTGGACTATGAAGAGGAACATGTCTTACCTTATGTAGAGGATTTGACACTAGAATCTTGGAAAGAGTTGACAGATGATATAATTTTTCATAAGATATCCAAAATTACAAGGCATGGAAAATATGATTTTTGGCATATTAGGTTGAAAGGACAACTTCTAAGCAAGGCTATATGGAACTCTAGGGATAAGATAGAGGAAACTTTTCTTCACCTCCTTTAGAAAATCCTTTTGGGATTAAAAACCTCCCAAAATGGGGAGGTGTGATCTAGATTGGATCATTATATTATTCTTTATCCATCTTGATGCTTTTAGAGTGGAAAAAATGGAGGAATTAGCTTACAAGGCTATTTTTATCAGTGGGTCCCAGTTTGGTGAATTGGGGTCTAAAACAATCTAGAAGTAGTTTGAGGCATCAAATGGAATTTTTTGGGATAAACCTTTGTTTCTATAAAGGGGCATTCCTAATGTTATTCTACTCACAGATACCTTTCTAGTGGTGCAAGAATTGCCTCAATCAAAGTCTTAATGCAAAACTTATGCCACCTGAAAATTTACCTTCCTACTTTGACCACAATGATTCAATAGGATGCCACATCAACCCCCATTATTCATGCAAAATGGCTAAGAACGTGGTTTTGATGAAGGAGACTGTAGAAGCGTCAATATTATAGCTCTAGTTAAGAGTTGAAGGAGTCAAACTTAATTACTAATAGGTTATCGAGTTATGTTATAACTAGGCCACTAGGGGGAAAAGGGGTTCCATTTGATTTGAGTGAATTTTGTTCCATTGATGAGTAGAGTAGCTAACACTGTTTATAAATAAAGAAAATAGAGAGGGTTTGTAAGTTGTAGCAACCCATGAACCACATGTTTTGCTTCTTTGTACTTGCATCCATTTCAAATGAAAGAAAGAGAGAGTAGAGAAACCTGACCTTTCCGTTGCATTTTCTCCAATAAGGGTTTCCCATGTCATATCTTTGCTACTATGTTTTTGAGTGATTGTTTTTAGGTATGTTATATATTTTCCATATTTCATATACAACACACATAAGAATAACATAGTAATTAATGAATCCAAATATGTAAGGAAAAATTAATCCTCATAGTATATATTTAATATTTCCATTATGTCTTCATAGATCTATTGTGATGAACTATCTATTGGAATATCCATAACAATTAATGGACCATATTAGTATCAGAGTAGGTTTATTTGGGTATATTGTGGGGAGTTGGAGGGGATCTAGATTAGTTAAGTTAAAAGTCACAAAACCCTAGCCATGGTCGATGAATCTATTAATAACCATCATGATCCTGTAGAAGAGAGGTTTGCACGACTGAAAGCACGTCATAGATGTAAACCATAATTTGATCCCCCACATAGTGTCTTGAATGATAATTTCATGCTATTTGGAGAAGATGGATGTTCTACCCCAAAGGCTAATTCAGATTGGAGATTAGGGGATCAAGAAGAATGAGACAAGGAGTCTAAGAAAGAACCAAACAGAATTAACCGAGTTTGAGTGTTGTGAACCATTCTTAGTCCATATTCAAGGTGAAAAATGAAGGTCGACAACAAGATATAATAAGGCTATATTGACGCTTTGAAGGAAAATCATTGGTTGCAAAAATTTGAAGTTTATTTTATTGTTCACCATATAGAGTAAGAACATTTTTTTTGGCTCATCTGAAACTAGAGGGTGATGCCTTGAATCGATGGGAAAGCAACATGAAGACCTTGAGATTGTAGGGATATCCTCCAATGAATAAGTCAAAGTATTTCAATATGTTGGGTGTGGAGCCTGATTATCTTCTGTATTCAAAGGTTTTAGCTAGATGTATACCCTAGGAAGACTGTACACCCCTCCACGCGAGGGGGTGCGAGAGGGACTTGTCCCCCCCTGCGGGGGTCCGGGGGGGCTAATCTCCCTTGGCTGGGGGGTCCAGTGGCCAGCGGTCCCCTGGCGAGGGTTCAGGGGTAGCGCCCCCGAAGCTAAAAATAGATGTAAAATTGCCTTGTAACAATCTAGTAATTTCTAGTCAATCTGGGTCATTCATTAAGCGGATGATCTGACGATAGAAGTTATGTGTAGTTTATGGTTTTTACCCTAGAAGGCAACCCCTCACTATATATGAGGGAATTGTATTGCGTCTATGTATCTTGGTATGCTGAGTAAGGAAGAGAGAGGATATTGGAGCGAAGAGGGTGTTATAGTGGATCTGTTGTAGGTTGTATCTCTTCAGTTTGCTGGATAATATAATAATAGAAGGACTGGTTGTTTCTTCGTGGACGTAGCCCAAACTAGGTGAACCACATATATCTATGTCTCTCTTGTTTTATGCGTTTTTCTGTGTTTATATTTCTGCAATATTTTATGTGTTCCATTGCTCCGTAATATATAATTTTCTAACACAAGACTCTCATAAATTCATAGTTTTATCCTATCAGGTATGTAGAGGACTAATGGATCAGGTGGCATTACTTCATGCAAAGAAAGGGGCAAAGTGTACAAGGGTACACCACATAATTTAGAAACATGGTCATAATGTTGGGTATCTTTCCAAAAAACTTAGACATAATAATCACTTATCTAGGGGGTGTACATAGCCATTTCTGGAATGAAATGATGATCAAACGTCAAATGATGGATGAGGCTTGTGTAGAAGAACAATAACTAGAGAACATATGATAGAAGAAAGGGAAATCAATTGGATCAAAGTGGAAGGGGCACCAGGAAGCTTACAAGGAGGCGAAGAAGAAGTGGAAAGGGGGAAAATGCAAAAATAAAGAAACCACATCACACCATTGAAAAGATACCAACAATCATTGAAACTACTAAAATATTGATGGTCATAGTGAGGAGACTTGTTGGAAGTTGCATCTAGCACTCAACCTAAAGAACCAAAAGAAATATGGTAAGAAGAAAAATATTATGGAAAGATATTCTAGTAATCAAGTGGAAGGTAGTTTGAACTTGGATGAGAAGATTTCGCATACATATATGATAAAGGAGGTGAATTTTTGTAGCCTTTAGCAACAAGAAGAGAAGGAAATGACTAGACTCTTCCATATAAAGATACAAGTCAAGAAGACAAAAAATGATGCTCTATTTGACACAAGATCATAGAAAAATCTCATAGAAATAGATCTGGTTAATAATTTGGGATTAGAGACTCATGAACATCCTAAGCCATATCCATTGGGATGGGTCAACGAGGAGGTAGAAATAAAGGTAACTAAATAGTGCATAATCAAATTTTCTATTAATGTTGACTTTATTGATGAGATCAAATTGGTTGTATTTCCACTTGATGTATGTGGAATTGTGTTTGGGAGTCCCTATATGTACATGTGATATGTAATATTCATGTGGAGAGCTAACCAATACTTCATCATCAACATGCACAAGGGAAAATGAAGTTCTCATTGGTAAGTGCCAACTAGGCTAAAAAGTTGTTCAGTTCTAGAAAGAAGTGCATTTTTTTGTTTTTGAGGGAAACCTAGTTTGTAGAAGAGTCCACGAGATCTAAGTCATTCCTAAATGGGTGTACTAAGGAATAGAGACAAAAATTGGAAGAGTTGTTATAACCATATAAGGGTGTGCTCCAAGAGTCTAAAGGGATACCACCCAAGAGGGAAGTGGACCATGATATCCAATTGTTGCTAGAATATTTGTTGTTAAACATTGGGCTATATAGGTAGTCTTCTATAAAATAAGGGAGGTAAAGAATTAGTTGCAGTAACTACTATAACATATTGTCATTCAACAAAGTACCTCACCATGTGGGTCACCCATCATCATATTGCCAAAGAAGGATGGGACTTGGAAAATATGTATTAATTACAGGGCATTAAACAAAATTACACTCGAGAAAATGTATCCCTTGCATAGGATAGATGATCCATTGAATCAATTCCATCAATCCAAATAATTCACCAAGATAGAATTAAAGTCAAGGTATCACCATGTTTGAGTTAGAGAAGAGGATACCTCGAAGATCACCTTAAAATCCAAACAAGTGGTTGGTGCCTAATAATGTTTCTTAAGTTAGGGTTTTGTTGGGGTAGCGCAGTATCGAGGAAATTCATAGGCTTGTTTTCAACAATAGCAACACCACTCCATTCCATAAAAATTAATGGTAAGAGCTTCCAATGGGGAAAGGATCAATTGAGGGCCTTTGAGGAGTTAAAGAATAATATTACTCAACCATCGGTTCTTTCATTACCAAACCTGTAGTATCCCTTCGGAGTGGAGATAGAGGTGAGTATGGTATGTTATGGGAGTAGTCTTGATGTAGGGATAAATAACTATATACTACCATTATGAAACATTTAATGGGGTGATTCTTAACTACCCTAACTATGACAATGAACTCTATTCCCTAATGTAAGTTGTGAAGAAGTGGAAACACTATCTGATGGGAAAGGAGACAGTAATCCACATAAATAATTAGCTGATAAAGTACCTATAGGCCCAGAGTAAGCTACATTAGACCAAGAATTACAAGTGGATGTGGTTTTAATAGTAATTTCATTAAGTGATAAAGTACAAGAAAGTTGGTCAACATGCTTTAAAAGCCACCCACATCAAATATCTAAACTTTGGGAAATATTATGTGCATGGAGACTTTCACCCATGATGCATACAAAGAGACATATATAGAGTATGGTGACTTAAAGGAGGTTTTTCAACATTTGCAAAGCCAAATTAATATGTATGATGGTGAAAGGACAAGTGACTACCATCTTTGGAATGGGTTACTCTATGATCCAGGTTCGGGTCTGATGAAGGACCCTTCCAAGACCTTTTACTTTCATGATGTGTTAAATTGAATTTTTAAAAGAACATAAGTGAATACATGTGCATGTTGTAAAGAAGAGGAACATGTCAACCATTAGCAACATAAAATAACAAGACCTTGATAACGGAGTTCGTCTAGGAGGGACTATGTCTCCGGGCCCTAGTGTCAAGATGGTGTATGCTGCTGCATTAAGTGTTGTCAATAGTGATGATGTACATATGAGGTTATGTCGTTATCATTCAAGGAAAATTCCCTCACACAGGAGTGGCTCCAAGAGATGTTCCACTACAGGATCTCTTAGTCAAAAGGACTCCTATAAGTATGACACAAACTCATGCATGATGATCAAGAGCATCTCACCAACATGGCATAAAAGGGATCTCAATGCAAACATGCATGATGACAACATGAGTATCCCATCAACATACAACAAAGGGATCTCAAAATATAACATGATGAATCATGACAACAAGTACATCACATAGACGATTCTGCATCGCATCAATATAATCATGAAAACAAGTAATAAACAAGATCCCACATCAAGCATCAACAACGATCGGTGCAGCGCAATGCACAGTGAAAGAAGTACATGAACACACTACATATACCTCACAACCAAGGTCCATCTGAAGAAGTGGATGTCAAACTACTGAAGTTGCTCAGACCATCGATCTCATGGCATCAATCACATGGAAATGGTTGCTCGCACATGAATGTTGACACCTGCATTCCACTTAGAAAAGTGGCTGATGAATAGAATGAGAAAATGAGAAATCTGAATGCACCATCAGATTTGTGGCATCGAATAGTGCAAAATCGACTGTCAAATTTCTAAATTCTGAGAAATTGAGAATCTCGGGCTCAAGCAATCTTTTAGAATCCCCCTAGATTCCTCAAAGATTTTGCTCCATGGGTGGACTAGAAATCTACAACTCAAAAGGTGAATCTGCCCTCGCCATTGTGATCCTTGGGAAAACCATGAAAAACAATTGTAAACTTGACTATATTTCGACATGGAGAAAAATTACCTCCTCGGGAAAATTTCAAGGATCATGGTTCTGCTCCCTGTTTTTGCAACAATCATGGTTCCACCTGAATACTGAAAAATGGCTGAAAAATGTAGAACTCTGATGGAGAAATGGACAACATCATTTCATTCATGGTGTCGAGAAGTGTTTAAACCATATAAAATTTGTCAAATTCTGACAAAGTGAAAATTCACCCCTCCTGAAAAATTCTGCCTTGAACTGCATGCACTACCTTCTCCCCCTAGGCGCACTGATAAAATGTGTTTAAATAAAATAAGGGTGACATATTTTTCAAAGAAACAGTTATAGCGCAATTGGTTATGGATCCAAACATTGTGGAGGAGGTCGGGTGGTCAAACCTCGCCTCCTTCCTTTTTTACACATCACAAAACAATTTTTTTTTAAATTATAATAGTGGTTGGGTCGGCCCCCCCCACCATACCCACCAAACACCCACATTCCCTTTTAAGTGGATGGATTTGTGCCCCAAGGCCATCCCACCACCTTAATGGACGCATATCGCTCTGTAGTATGGGTTGCTATGAGGGTTGTGGGGTGGCGGGGTCATGGCCATCCACCCTGTTATGTTGGTTGTTCCATGGGAGGGGCTTGGGGTTATGGCCCGCCCCTCCACCATATATATTTTGGTTATATGCGGGTGAGGGTTAGAGTGGCAGGGTTGGTGGCCCGCCACCCACCTTTTCTTATAATTTTTTTTGTTATTTAAACAAACCCTGCATTTTTTGAAATTATGTTTTTAAGTCATAGGAGTCTTTTTAACTAGGCCACAATTTTACTCGAAATCTAGCCAGAGTTGGTCGAAATCTGGTGGTTGGATTCTGTCCAAATTGTGGCCTCCTTAAGCCTGCCCAGTCAGCAAAAAGTTAACCCGACTTTGACTTCTTCTAACTTCCTTATCCGAACTTGAATTTACGAACCGTTCACACCACCGTGATCAAGACGACGAGGTCTATGCTCTGGTCCTAGTTTGAGCATAATCCAAACATTTTGATTTTTGAGATTTCCTAAGTCCTCTTTGTGCTGTGTGTGTCTCTGGAGCCACCTGGATCAATCCTCCCCACTGAGGAGCTTTTGGTCCTCCAAAACCATGAAAATTAATCTGCAACTTCTATGTACCTTGTCTACATCACAAGCGTCCTAAAAGGTCTCGCTTCCATATCCTTCACTTTTGTTCTTCAGAGCCTTAAGCGATGAGCCGACACCTGGAACCTCTAGTACATTGTTTTGCAATTTACATGCTTGATCTTAACTAACCAACTAACAACCCAAGTGTCCCACACTTGCCACAAGTTTATAACACATACTCAGTGGTCAAGTTTACAACAAGATGGATGCAACACTCCAGCTATGAAAACAAGGCAAACATATCATTGTTGCTTCAACAAGTGATGGCAAAACACATCATCACTGCAACACATGATTTACAACGATAAGGCCAAACAATATTTTCTTGACAAGTGATGGAAACATGACATCACTTTCAAAGTTTAACATTGTAATGCTCTTAACCCGCAAGATGATACCAGAATACCAAATATGCAAAGAAATATACCCAGAACATAGAACTGTGAGAAATAACAGCAAGTATTTTATTATTCAGAAAGCAATGTTCACTTGCCTCTTCGAGGGGGTAGCCTCCAATAGAGAAGATCTTGATTACAAAATAAGACACGATGCTCCTCGAGGAGAGTCTCTATCCTTTATATAGGATTCATACATGCAATACCATGGGGCAATACCATGGTTCTTATTAATACCATCTATCTAATACCATGGCCCATTTGCAACTAACTGCGGTCCCTTCATTAAATGCGAGTTAACCACTTACAATTATTAATATGAGCTTTATTGACTCTTTACTTAACTATAACTATGACTGGATCCTATTACATAAATAAGGGGGTTAGGGTGGGACCCTAACATGCCCTCCCCCATAAGAATAGCCTTGTCCTTAAGGCTGAAGCTACGGAAACTACTGAAGAATAGTGGATGGTTCCCAGGTTGCATCTTTCAGAGAGGTGTCTTTCCACTTGACGAGGACTTCTTTGATCATGCGGCCACACAGGTGCCTTTCTCGTGTATCGAGAACCTATTCAAGTTGGAGCCAGATTGACCCTTGTTCATCCAGTTTAGGTAGATTGGTTTGAATTCTACATTTGTTCCCAATCACTTTCTTGAGGCATGAGACATGGAAAACTGGATGGATTTTTGTAGTGGGTGGCAAAGCTAGCTTGTAGGCAACTTCTCCAACGTGTTGAAGTACTTGATACGGTTCGTAGAATTTTGGAGATAGTTTCTGAAAACCCTTGTCTTTGAGTTATGTTTGCTTATATGGTTGCAACCTCAAAAATGCCTGATCCCCTTCTTGAAATTGGCATTTTGAGCGATGTTGATCTACCTATTGCTTCATGCGGTTTTGAGCTTAATGAAGATTCTCTCTAAGGTGAGCCAGCATGGTTGTGCGGTTTTGTAGGAGTTGATCCACTGCTTGTACCTTCGAGCATCCCTTAATATAAGAAGTAGGGGAAGGAGGGAGTTGACCATAAACTGCTTCATATGGAGTCATTTTGGTGATGGCATGATAGTTGGTGTTATACCACCATTCAGCTAGAGGTAACCATTGTACCCAGAGATGTTGCTTTTCTGAAGTGAAACACCTAAGGTATGTTTCCAAACATTTGTTGACTGCTTCAGTTTGACCATCAGTTTGTGGATGGTAGGAAGTATTGAGTTGTAGTTGGGTACCTTGTAGCTAGAAGAGTTCCTGCCAAAAGTTACTGGTGAAGACCGGGTCACGATCAGACACAATGGAAGTGGGCATGCCATGCAATTTGAAGATCTGATCCATGAAAGATTGAGCGACCAAAGTCAGTGTAAAAGGGTGGGGTAGGGTGAAAAAATGAGCATACTTAGAAAGTCTATCCACAACCACCATGATGACTGACTTGTTTCCTGACTTTGGAAGACCCGTAATGAAATCCATAGAAACCTCCGTCCAGATTGAGGCCGAGATGGGCAATGGCTGTAATGTGCCTGAGGATTTGACTGTTTCTCCTTTGTGGTGCTGACAGACGTCACATTCAGCTACAAAAGTAAGAATGTCCTTTTTCATGCCTGTCCAAAAAAAAATATCTTCGAGTGCCAGCATACGTCTTCTGAAAGCTTGAATGTCCTGCAGTGGGAGATGAGTGCAACTCCACCAAAATGTGGCTTTTAAGGGTGGATGTTGATGATATTACGACTCTGTCCTTGTAGCGAAGAATCTCATCCTGCCACGAGTAGCCCGCTGTGCAATTTGGATCCGCCTGCAATTGATTAATGAGTTGGGAGAGCCAGGGATGTGAAAACCATTCCTTGCGAGCTTCTTCAATCCATTCTGGAATGGGAAGGGAAATTGCGAGCAGGGTACTTTCCTCCTCAAATTGGCGGGATAACGCATCTGCTACAATATTTTCGCGCCCTTTCTTGTAAATTATCTCATAATCATATCCCAGCATTTTGGCGAGCCATTTATTTTGTTGTGGTGAGGATAGGCGTTGCTCCAAAAAATATTTAAGGCTTTGATGGTCGGTGTAGATTTGGAAACGTAACCCCAATAAGTATGGTCGCCATGTATCTACTGCATGTAAGATGGCCATCATCTCCTTCTCATAGGTAGATTGTCCCAGATTTTTCCCACTTAGTTGTTGGCTCATGAAGGCCAAGGGTCAACCTTCCTGCATTAAGACTACCCCAATACCTGTACCCGAAGCATCACATTCAATCACAAAAGATTTGGTGAAGTCGGGTAGTGCTAAGACTGGAGTGGAACACATGGCATGTTTGAGAGCTGTAAAGGCCTATTGTGCTTCATCATTCCAGAGGAATGAATTTTTCTTGAGGAGTTGAGTGAGGGGCCTAGCAATGCGACCATAATTGCAGAAAAATTTGTGATAGTAACCTGTGAGACCCAAAAATCCTCTCAGGCTCTTCAATGTCTTATTTTGAGGCCAATCCTGCATTGCCTGGATCTTTTTGGGGTCCACCCTGACACCTTCACGCCCCACAATGTGGCCCAAATACTCAACTTCTTCCATGCTAAAAGAACACTTAGACATCTTGACAAATAATTTATGCTTGCGGAGCAGTTGCAAGAGTAGATCTACATGTTGAAGATGTGCAACCCAGGTGCGATTGTAGATGAGGATGTCATCAAAGAAAACAAGGACAGATTTTATGAGTTATGGTTTGAGCAGGTGGTTCATAAGGCTCTGAAAAGTGGATGGGGCATTACAAAGATCGAATGGCATGATCAGGAACTCATAATGGCCTTCATGAGTTTGGAAAGCAGTCTTTGGGATGTCCACATCTTTCATGCGGATTTGGTGGTAGCCTGAGCGAAGGTCAAGCTTAGTAAAGAATTGAGCCCCATTTAGTTCATCCAACAAATCATCAACGACCGGGATGGGAAATTTATCTTTGACTATCAACTTATTAAGGGCCCTGAAGTCTGGACACATATGCCATTCCCCATCTTTCTTGAGCACCATGACCACTGGCGATGAATAAGGACTAATGCTGGGAAAAATGACGCCTGCTTCCAAGAGTTCCTTGATTATTTTTTCTATTTCATTCTTTTGGGCAAACGGATATCTATATGGGTGCACATTTGGTAGTTGAGCCCCTAGGACCAAAGTAATGCTATGATCATGTTCCCCTCTCAAGGGTGCAAGCTCATGAGGCTTGTCAAAGACTCGCAGACGGTTGTTTAAGATCTGTTGTATCTCAGGATGAATATGAACAGGATTGGGTTCGCAAGCCTGGATGGCATTAAATTGAGTTATAACTCCATGGTGGCCCTTTTTTAACAATTTTTCCATCCGATGTGAGCTGATGATAGAGGGAGCTCCCGCTTGGAGTCCGCAGAGGGTATGTGTGTGGTTGTTCTGCTTAAAGCTCATATATAACTCCTAGAAATCCATTGTGATTGGGCCAAGTGTGCGAAGCCATTCAGCACCGAGGACAATGTCGTACCCTCCCATGTGTATGGAAAACATGTGGGTCTTTAATTGATAATTCCCCATTTGAAGTTTTACATTTTCACAGCGGCCTTCACATTTCGTTGTTCCCCCATCAGCAATTTGGACCTGGAAGTTAGAAACTGCTGGAACAAAACAATGCACTACTTCTGTGACTCTTTGATGGATAAAATTATGTGTACTTCCACTGTCAATCAAGACTACTACTGGTCAATGCTTAATAAAACCTCTGATTTTGAGAGTTTGAGGCGAAGAAATCCCTGCCAAAGCATGCAGCGAGATAACTGGTTCTTCAGGTACATTGTCCTACTGGTTGTCCTCTTCTTCCTCCTATGGTTGCTCAAGTGGTGGGGCTTACTCCAATGCACTGTCATCAGTAGCATCAATTTAAAAAAATTTGGGCTCCTTGCATTTATGCTCGGGGGAGTATTTCTCATCACAGTAGTAACATAATCCTTGCTTTCTTCTTTCCGCCATTTCTACTGGTGACACCTTTTGAACCTTGAGTGTCTGGGTAATGCTTTGAGCCTGTGGGGGGCGACCCTTGGCGATGAAATTTGGGCGATTGGACTGTGCCACCAACGCACGTTCGACTTCACGAGCTATCCTACAAGCATGCAGCCATGAGCTAGGGTGGTGCAGTCAGACATGGGCTTGTATGGCTTCTTTGAGACCACTGACAAAACATTCTGTGTAGAACTCATATTGTAGACCTCAAGTGCAGAAAGCTAAGGCTTCAAAGGCTGCAATATATTCATTCATTGTTCTTGTCTGTCTGAGCTTAGTGAGACGGCCCAAAAAGTCAGATTCATGGTCAAAGTGATCCCTAAGAGCTTTTTTGAATGTATCCCATGACAAGGGCCTTCCATAGCAATGTTGATGCCATTGCCACCATTGCCATGTTTCATTGTCCAAGTACATGATACCCACACTAAGCTGAGTTGCATTATCCAAGATGTAATTCAGTGTGAAATATTGCTCCATTTGTGCTATCCATGCAGCCGGGTGAGAGCCATCAAATTTATACATGTCCAACTTGGGTAGTCGCGGATGGGATTGTTGGTGGGTGCCAAAGAGGTGAAGAGACTGGCTAGACTCACCCTCACTATTTTCATTACCCATATATGCCTCCTCGCGTGCCTCCACCTTGCCCTTAGAGAGTGTTGCAGTTAATTCTTCAGCTGCGATACGATGCCTTTCAAGGATGATTCAAGGTTGTCCATCCTCTCATTCTCCATAGCTTGAGCTCTAGTTTGTACCATGCACCAAACCAATTTACTTGAAATTTGGGACTGCCCGAATTTTTTGGCACTAGCAATTGAATGGTACCACCTTGGTTAGCTCGTCGTCCTGATTCTTATGGGCTAAGTCACCAATAAGCGCCCCTGCTTAGGAATATTGTAGTAGCCAAATCCCAGAAATGTCAATGTTTCCAAAAGTCCTACGAAAATCACGCCCAGGTACAGGAACCCACACAACTACTCAGATCTAGATGGCAGATCTGATGGATCTGAGAGATCTGAATGGCTGATCTGATAGATCTGAACGGCGGAACTGATTGCTGCTGCAGATCTAATGGATCTAATAGATCTGAATGGTTGTTCTAATAAATCTGAATAGCAGAACTGAATGTTGTTGCTGCTGCAAAACCCCACTTGTGAGATCTAATCTGGCAGAGATTATGTGTGATCCAGAGATAGAGAAAGGAACTATGGTCTCCAGGAGTGTCAGGTGCTACAGATCGCAATATACATAAGGGTCTGACAGTAGTACTCGGCCCAATTTTTCAAGGCACTAACCAAGGAGGATCAACCATACCCTTAGCCATACAACCCGACTACCCTATCGTACGGGCGAGTAATCTCTCCGAGTGTTGTTCTCGGTGTACTGTAGCAGCAAGGCAGCCAACAGTTTATCCATGGCGAGGTTTCAAGGGAGCTAGGGGGCTTCCGATATACCCAGAGGGTACTTGGAAGACAGTCTGTGCGCAGTTCTTTCTAATGCGCTACTACTCGAAGGGGTATCCATAGGGGTTACAAGGGATTCCAACAAGCGTGACCACCTCTTGTATTTCCTATGTGCATGCCTCCCCAAATCCACAGGTTTATGCGCTCAATGACAGATCCCATGGTTTAAAGACGCCGGAACACGTCTCTAGCCAAAAAAAAAAAAAAAAATTGCTAAAAGATGGAGATCCCACTGGCCCTGGAAAGCACTCTGATACCACTTGTTATGCTCTTAACCTGCAAGAAAATACCATAATACCAAATATGCGAAGAAATATACCCAGAACATAGAATAGTGAGAAATAACAGCAAGTATTTTATTATTCAGAAAGCAATGTTCACTTGCCTCTTCGAGGGGGAAACCTCCAATAGAGCAGAGCTTGATTACAAAATAAGACACCATGCTCCTTGAGGGGAGTCTCTATCCTTTATATAGGATTCATACATGCAATACCATGGGGCAATACCATGGTTCTTATTAATACCATCTATCTAATACCATGGCCCATTTGCAACTAATTGTGGTACCTTCATTAAATGCAGGTTAACCACTTACAATTATTAAAATGGGCTTTATTGACTCTTTACTTAACTATAACTATGACTCGGTCCTATTACATAAATAAAGGGGTTAGGGTGGGACCCTAACAAACATGCAACCCAAAATAATATCAAACATCATTGTTGCTGAACAAGTGATGGAAACACATCATCACTTTTACATTTTAAAATGCAACAAATGATTTACAAAAGCATGACCATGAAATGCTAACATATCTAGAAACCATTTTTCACTTATCAAGGTGAATGGGTCGCCTCCTTGTGGCGCATTCGATGGTCGAACAACTGCTTCACCTGGTTCATGCACCGACACTTAGTCTTGAAGGTGTTGCTCTGGATGGAGCCTCCAACAAGTGGTTCTGTGATGGCCATTTCTATCACAATGAACGCAATAGGTTTTCTTCCTCCAGATCTGCTTAGCATATTTCTTTCCCTGCTATCGAGAGGGTCTTTCATGCCTCTTCTTTGTTTGCTTTTCCAACACTTAGCAAATGTATGGTTATGTAATCTACAAAAGGTATAGGTTTTTCAATACCATGTTTTATGTCCATCATTAAAAACATGATTATAATCGAAATGAACATTCAAAAATCGAAACTAGTTACACCTTTCCTTGTTGTCTCTGATGTCAGTATGGCGATGAGAGATTCCCTCAGCTCTTTCCCTGCAATGGAAAATTCCATGGGATGATGGGGATGGGTTCCCATCATTCTCTTTCCTTGACGATTTCGACGATGTATCGGAAGCATACGAAACCTTTGAGCATTCTCCTTTGGTGTATCTCGAGCCTGCAAATTGATGTTTATGTACAACCTCCAAAGGTTGAGTTATGTCTTGGTTATTAACACCAGGTTCTTTTTCCTCCTTGTGCGTCATCCTGGTAAGGAGCCTCATGTTTGTCCCTATAATTGGAATCTCCACATCTCCAACAGAAATCATACTATGTGATGACGAAATCGAAAGAAAATCAACATCTTTTACCTCCTCTGTCGATTTTTGAAGAACTTATGAGGGTTTCTCATCATCTGTTGTTGGTGGTTTGCTAACTGTCTTAGCGCATTCCCCAACTTCCTTTCTAACATACCCAAGTCCTATTCAACATGGAAATTCCTCTACTTTGATGGGATTGATAATGCCTTGGCCATTAATGCCCAAGCCTTTTCCTTCATACCCCATTCTCTTCAACAATTTGGAGCCAATTCTTGTGGTATGATTTTCGAAAACAGTGAAATCATCAAGAGGAAACATACATGAATTTAGAGAATTACATTTTACCTCACATGGGTCATGTTGCACCTTTTCCAAGGCCTGGTCCTTTGCTTGCAGTTGTCGTAGCAAACTATGTTTCTCCTCTTCCTTTTCATGTAGACACATCTTTAATTCAACATTCTCTGTTTGAAGATTCTGGTTGTTGTGCTTCAGTTCTTCCAGGGCCTCTTCCAGGGCTCGCAACTGAAGCTACAATCACTCCTTTTCCTCTATCTCTTTCTGTAAAGTTTCATACACTTTTGGAAATTTTGAGCATGGTGTCGTACATCGCTTTTTCATCCTCTGTCGCTGCACATATTATTCACGCTGCAATTCACATCCACGCAAAGACTGCTTTGATACCACTTGATCCATGTCCGGGTGTGACAAAGGACCCTTCCAAGACCTTTTACTTTCGTGATGTGTTAAATTGCATTTTTAAAAGAACATAAGTGAATACATGTGCATGCTGTAAAGAAGAGGAACATGTCAACCATCAGCAACATAAAATAACAAGACATGATAATGGAGTTCGTCCAGGAGGGACTATGTCTCCAGGCCCCGGTGTCAAGATGGTGTAAGTCGTTGCATTAAGTGTTGTCAATAGTGATGATGTACATAAGAGGTGATGTCGCTATCATACAAGGAAAATGCCCTCACACAGGAGTGGCTCCAAGAGATGTTCCGCTACAGGATCTCTCAGTCAAAAGGACTCCTATCAGTATGACAGAAACTCATGCATGATGATCAAGAGCATCCCGCCAACATGGCATAAAAGGGATCTCAATGCAAATATGCATGACGACAACATGAGTATCCCATCAACATACAACAAAGGGATCTCAAAACATAACATGACAAATCATGACAATAAGTACATCACATAGAAGATTCTGCATCACATCAAGTAGGAATCATGAAAACAAGTAATAAACAAGATCCCACATCAAGCATCAACAAGGATCTGTGCAGCACAATGCATAGTAAAAGAAGTACATGAACACACTGCATATACCTCACAACCAGGGGCCATCTGAAGAAGCAGATGTCAAACTGCTGAAGCTGCTCAGACCATTGATTTCACAGCATCAATCGCATGGAAATGGTTGCTCGAACATGAATGTTGACACCTGCATTCCACTTAGAAAAGTGGTTGAATAATAGAATGAAAAATGAGAAATCTAAACACACCATCAGATTTGTGGCATCAAATAATGAAAAATCGACTGTCAAATTTCTGAATTCTGAGAAAATGGGAATCTGGGGCTCAAGGAATCTTTAGATTCCCCCTGTTACACAGTAATTTGTCACCGTTGGTCACCGTCCCTGTTACCCCTGTTTTCGTATATTGGAGGACCCATTCTGGGACCTATGAGCAGTGACATAACCTAAAAACATTTGCATTATGTTCCCCTAAGTATGTACTTCATGTTCCCTGAAGACACCTTTTGCAAATTATCCCTGAAAAGTGCCCTTTTTCCATTGGCACAGGTACATAGTGTCTTACCCGCGCCAATGACTCAGATCCTAAAAAGGGGGCGCGCCCATTGGCGCTCTGTCCTAGAGCAACACCCGCGCCAACTAAGTTTAGTAATGATTTTTGGCCAGTGCGCACCCATATGTTTTTTCCTCTCTTTTCATGAAGTTCCTTGAGGGAAAAATCTACAAGATAGAGGTCGAGAGTCATTGTTTATCCATGACAACTATCCTCAATAGCTTTTCAGGATAATGCCAATCCACAATGGGCTTCCTGGTACATTGTATTTTCCTCCCTTATTCATCTATAAAAGCCTGTCCTCATGCATTAAACAAGTTAGTTTTTGTGAGTGCTGAAGTAATGCTAGAGTGGTAGTAAGAATTTTGGAGCATAGGGAGGTTATGCTGCCGGAATCCTGAGAGAGAGAAGGTCTTGTGCAAGGCATATTTAGCTGCTCGCCCAGCCATAGAATAGGTTCAACGTCAGAACCTTGGTTGTATCTTTCTCTGCTTTTATTCATTAATGGACGACTTTCACTATGGTTCCACTCCTATTGTCTTCATAATGATGATTGAGTTATATCTTTTCTGACTGATATATAGTTGCATCTATTGGATTTTATGCTTGTATTTGTGTCGTTCTTTGCATGTGCAGGTGTCCGTTCACGAGGATCGTGGGGATTGTGACCAGCCGGAGCAAAGGAACGGGAGTGACGATTCTTCTACAAGTATTAGCGTTGGAATCCAGGTAGGCCATCATCATCGATCTTTGATTTGCAATTAGGAACCTGCGTGTTAGCGTTGTGTGATTGTTGCTAGACCCCATTTGGGCTAGTGGGATCGCCTCTGTCCGCAGAGGGGATTTACCTGTTCAACACCCCCTAGGTTCCTCAAAGATTCTGCTCCATGGGTGGATTGGAAATCTACAACTCAAAAGGTGAATATACCCTCTCCATTGCAATCCCTGCAGAAAACCATGAAAAACGACTGTAAACTTGACTATATTCCGACATGGAGAAAAATTACCTCCTCGGGAAAATTTCAAGGATCATGGTTTCACTCCCTGTTTTTGTAGCAATCATGGTTCCACCTGCATACTGAAAAATGGCCAAAAAATTCAGAACTCTAATGGAGAAACGAAAAAATCCATTGCGTTTGTGGCATTGAAAAGTGTTGAAACCATATAAAATTTGTCAAATTCTGACAAAGTGAAAATTCACCCCTCTTGCAAAATTCTGCATCGAACTGCGTGCACTGCCTTCTCCCCTTGGGCGCACTAATAAACTATGTTTAAATAAAATAAGGGTGATGGATTTTTCAAAGAAATAGTTATAGCGCAGTTGGTTATGGATCCAAATATTGTGGAGGAGGTCGGGCGATCAAACCCCACCTCCTCCCTTTTTTACACAACACATACCAATTTTTTTTTAATTATAATAATGGTTGGGTTAGGCCCACCTTAGGTGGCCTACCCACCATACCCACCAAACGCCTGCATTCTTTTTTATGTAGATGGTTCCATGCCCCAACGCTGGCCCACCACCTTAATGGCTGCATATTGCTCCATAGTATGGATTGTTATGAGGGTTGTGGGGTGGCGGGGTCATGGTCACCCACCCCATTATGTTGGTTGTTCTGTGGGAGTGGCCAAGGGTCATGGCCTTCCCCATAATTTTTTTTGTTATTTAAACAAACCATGCATTTTTTGAAATTCCATTTTTAAGCCGTAGGAGTCTTTTTAACTAGGCCACAATTTCGCTCAGAATCTGGCCAGAGTTGGCCGGAATCCAGTGGCTGAGGTTCTGTCCAAATTTTGGCCTCCTTAAGCATGCCCAGTCAGCAAAAATTCAACCCAACTTTGACTACTTCTAACATCCTCATCCGGACTCGGATTAATGAATCGTTCACACTGCCACAATCATGACAACGAGATCTATGCTTTGGTCCTGGTTCGAGCATAATCCAAACATTTTTATTTTTGAGCTTTTATGAGTCCTCTTTGTCCTGTGTGTGTCTCTAGAGCCACCTGGATCACTCTACGAGTTAGATAAGTTATGTGTTCCTAAAGGCGAGCAACAATAATTAATTATATAAGTTCTCACATCCAAGGTTTCAAGGAATTTGGTGTAGGGAATATAGTGGTCAACTTGCAAAGGTTGAGTACTAACCTAGGATGTAAGAAGAGGTAGGCAAGTTCATAAGAGGATATACGATTTGTTGTACCAAAAGCCTAGAAACAAGAAATAGGGTCTATATCATCCCTTACTAGTACGAACTCGTGCTTGGGAAAGAATTTCCATGGACTTTATGGGAGGTTTACAACAACCAAGAAGGGGCACGACTACCAGTTCATGTTATTTGACAAGTTCAACAAGATGTGTGTTCTAGATTCGTATAAAAGTCCCATCAACTGGTAAGAATTAGTGAAATTTTTCTTTGGATAGGTCTGGGTTCACTTTGGGATGCCAAGGAGCATTTTTTTAGACAAGGAAACATGATTTCTTAGTTCATTTTGGACTATCATGTGGGAGAATATGGACACAATGTTGAAGAGGCATACACCATTCTATCCACAAGTAGATAGGAAAACAAAAGTAATCAACAAGACTTTAGTGTAGCTTTTGACAAGTACAATAAGAAGCATCTAAATACTTCAAATGAAAATATGGTATATATATAGCACTCTCATAATTGAGTAGTCTACATTTATATTGGTAAGTCCCCATTTGAAACTTGTTTTGGATATTTTCCACCTTCACCTTTGGATATTCCATATGTGAAACAAGGAGGGGTGAGAGAGTACCTCACTGGTGACGCCTTAATGGTAGAAAAATTTGGCGAGAAGATTATGAAAATCCATATAATTGTATAGGATACATTACATAAGTCATGAAAGAAGTATGATTCTAGGCATGATCAACATAGAACAAATAAGTCATTTAAGGTGGGAGATAGAGTATAGTTACAAATTAATAAGGAGAGGCTACAAGGTCCTTGTAAGAAAATCAAGGTTCTACAATATGGTCCCTTTGAGATACTAAATAAGGTGGGAGATAATTACTATATACTTAGTATACCCTCATACATGCACAACTCAATGGTGAATGTAGAATATTTGAAACTTTACAAGCCTTCCATGCTAGATTAGGAAGAGGAACAAGTCTTATCTTTTGTAGAGGTATGGCACCAAAAGCTTAGGAAAAGTTGGTAGAGGATACAATTTTGCAAAAGAGGTCTAGAACTACAATACAGGGGCAACATGATCTTTTGCATAATGGCTTGAAAGGATAGCTTACAAGTAAGGCTAATTGGTACTCCATGGAGAAGGTAAAGGAATAATTTCCTCATCACATTCAATAAAATATTTTGGGGATCGAAAATCTTCCATAATGGGGAGTTATGATATAAATTGGAAAATTCTATCATTTTCCATCCATCTTTATGCTTTTAGATTCGAAAAATTTGAGAAATAAACTCACAGGACCATTTTTACCAATGTGTCCTAGTTTGGTAAATTGAGGCCTAAAACATTTCGGATGCATTTGAGGGATAAAATATAAATTTTTAGTGGGTAAAACGTTTTTCCTTAATTTTGTCACCCCATAGCACTATTCTACATACATATACCTTTCCAACGACGCAAGAATTTACCCAATTGGAATATGTATGCAAAGCTTATGCCGCCCAGACGTTGAACTTCATGTTTTGACCACCATGATTCGAGAGAATGTTATGTCAGCCCCCATTATTCATGGAAAATGGGCTAGCAACATAATAATGATGAAAAAAACTCTAGAATATTCAATATTTTAACTATAGTTAAGAGTTTAAGGAGTCAAACTTAACCACTAGTAGGCTGTTGGGCTATGTTATAACAAATCCACTAGGAGGAAATGGGGTTCCATTCTATTTGAGTATATTTTGTTCCATATATGAGTAAAGCAACTAATATTGGATAAAAAGAGATAAAAACAGAGATTGCTTGTGTACTATAGTAGCCCATAGGCCACAATTCACACTTATTTGTAGTTATATCCATTTCAATTTAGAGAAAGATAGAGCAGAGCAGTCTCACCTTCCATTTGAGTTTTCTCTCGTAAGGGTTTCCCTTGTCATATATTTTATATTATGGTTGTGAGTCATTATATTTTTGTATGTTGTCTATTTTTTGTATTTCATATATTTCATGTGTAAGCTTAACACAATAGTTAACAAATCGATAAATCTAAGGAAAAATTAGAACTCATAGTGTATATTTAATATTTTCATTATATCTTCATAGATCTATTGCAATGAACTATTCAATGGAATATCCACGGTAGTTTACGAACCAATCCTAGTGAAATCCACTCACAAGGAAATTGATATTGCTAAAGTATTCATTAACTAAATTTGTAGACTGCATGGTATGTCTAAGTTAATCGTGTCTAATCGAAATGTTATGTTCACCTCAATATTTTGGAAAGCATTATTTGAAGGAATTGGAACAAAATTAGCATTCAACACTTCCTATCATCCTCATAGAGATGACTAGATAGAAAGGACAAATGATATATTAAAATATATTATTTTCATGTATGTGATGAGTAAGCCTACTAAATGGGAGGATTATCTACCATTAGTAGAGCTTGCATACAATGATGGTTATCAAGAATCTTGAAAATGAGTCCATTTGTGGCATGCTATGGTCATAAGTGTAATAGTTTTATTAATTGAGACCATCAAGTGTATCAAATTACAGTGGGAACTGACACGTTAATGGAAATGGAACGGGAATTGTTACAGATCAATTATAGGCTGAAAGGAGTCGAAGATCACAAAAATAACTATGAAAATAAAAATAGAACTCATAGGGAATTAAGGTGCGAGATCATGTGTATCTCTATGTTAATCCAAAAATAAGTTCCTTGAGAATGGGAACTTTTATCTCTGCTACAGGTTACTGATAATTCAATGAAGCCGGAGTAAGCTTGGTCCTTGGTTTTGGCTCAAAATAAACCTATGCTAGTGTGTTCCCACCACCCTTCACCTTGCTCATCCTCATTTCTCCTTATTTTTCGGGGTCCTTTTTTTAAAGTCGCATATAAGAGCTTTTTCTCTTAGCCTCGAGCGTGGAGTTTAAATTGCCATATGACTACGTTCTCATAACCGTGCACTTTTACAAAGTCCCTAGCCCACTGCTTTCCCTGTCACATCATCACATAAAACATGTTCGTTAAACCCCGGCGTCCGATCGTCTACCGCACGATCGGACGGCATTTGCTTTCCCCACTGCCGAAAGTTGCCCTGACATTAACTCGTGGGAAAAGCGTAATTGACCCTGTCCCATCCGCCACGCATCACGCGGTAAGTGTGATCGCGAGCCACCGCAGGCTCTAAAGCAGTGCGATCAATAGCACCCACCACTTAAACTGTTTTCCCCGACTGTTAAGCTCCGTGTACCTTCTGTCCCCAATAACTGTTGGATCTATCTGCCCAAGACCCAACGGCTCAAGACTGTTTGTTCCCGCTTCTTCCTAATGTCTCCCGCCGATAGATCTCCGTCGTCCATCCATGTGATCCAATGGCTGATATTTATTCCCTATCCTCCATCCCCGCCCATTAAACCCCGCGTACCTTCGACACCCGATGACTGTTGGATCTACCCGCCTGCGATCCAACGACCTGTGTCCACTCCGCTACTTTATTTCCTTATACCTCCACTGAAAGATCTCTACCATCCATCTGTTTCATCCGACGACTGATCTTGCTCCACTGACCAGATCTTCCACCCGCCATGCAGTACACCACCTTTGATTGTTCCGTGCACCTGAAGGACGATAGTGATCATCTATCAAGTACCTGGTGCATTTCCTCCCCAACAACTACATTCAAGAAACAGAGTGGCCGAGAACGAAAAGGACATGCCTCGAGCAGTTGAATTAATTCAACAGTTATGGAGCATTCTTTCATACAACATTCCACCTGCTCAAGAAGGACAATAGAATATTAGAGAAGATCAAGTTCGTTCACCAAAGCAAACAGATTGTAGCAGAGACCAATATTAGATAGTTAAAACGGTTGGTGGTCAATTATGACCCCTCCACGCCTAGAACATCAGAGAATTTTTGTAATAAAACTCTATATATACCCAGAACACAGATGTAATCTGGGATGATGGTTGATGGTTGTTGTTTTGATGTAAGGTTCAACTTTTGGAGACTATAACTACTTTGATACTTGCAGTGTCTGGTCTTCATTTTCAGCTAATACAAGCTTCTTTTGTTGTTAATTGCTCACTTTCCACTTCTATTCTGTTCTAGGCTGTGCCAGTTATGCATTTGTTCATGTGCTCTTGATTTTTAGCATTAGAGGAGTTGTCATCCCACCTCTGTGTTGAAGTCTAGTATGTATCATTGAAAGTGTTATGCAGGTTTCTGTTTACTTAGTGCCAGAGAGCTGTCATCCTGTCTGTGCATTAGGAAATAGATTTGCAGACCTCTTTACTGGTTGCAGCCGGCCATCACAGGGCCCTGTGCATCTACTGGTGTGATCAGTATTCTCCGTATTCACCCAATCCTCAAGCTGTGAGCAATTGGTGGTCTAAAGCCTTGTAGTCTGGGGGTGTTCGCCCATGTCTAGAGTCAAGCATAGTAGAAGTGGTTATCTGGCTTGGACAAGCATCATTCCTTCCATTCATCCATTTCCCAACATTTAGTTGAGTTTGTAATGTTCCCGAGCATCTCCGAGATACAACTTAGGAGAGTTTCTTGGGGTGATAACATCAATTGGCGCCGTTGCCAGGGAGAGGAGATTGAAGCTCAACTTCCCTGGGAGAATGACAAAGTTCCAGATTTTGATGATAGACAAATTCTGGACACATTTCTCATTGTAATAATCTATCTGGTGACTCTACTGGAGAACCAACCTGGTGGCGACTCCGCGTTCTAGTTCTGGCTCAGTTCTTGAGGCATACCCAGAGAAATCCTCGGAAATCACCAGCTGAACCAGTGCCTGACCCTGAGAAGATCGTTAAGCAGAAGAGAACATCATAGAAAGGAGCATCAGGATCAGGTAAGCCTAAGAAATCTTATGTATCTCTGCAAGAGGAGGCTATAGTTGAGAATGTATCATTTGAAGACTTAGAGCCTTGTATTGCTAGTGAAGAATCACCTGCAGAGATTCATAAAGCTCCTTGTTCGTTTAGTTCCCCTTTGGATCTCAGTCCAAAGAAAGCATCCCATACAGTCCATAACATCCCCTTGTCTCTGTCATCCATTTCATTGTTCCATGCTGCTCAATCTACCAGTACTCTTCCACCTACCCCAATCATGGCAGGCCAGCAAGCACCTACGAAGATAGAAAGAATAGTAGCTGCTAGATATGGACCTTTGGTCTTGTCTGTTCCTTTGAATCCCATGTTTGCGGGAGAATATCAAAAGTATATGCCTAAATTTACTGGTACAGAAGGAGTAACAGCAGAAGAACATCTTGAGTCGTTTTATAGTTATGCTGATAAGTTGGATATAAGTGAAAATGATGTGTGGATGAGAGTTTTTGTCTAGAGTCTTGATGGAGAGGCCAGAAAGTGGTTCAGAGAATTTCCCCATGGATCTATTGCTGATATTGAAGCCTTAGATGATGCATTTTTGAAGCACTAGGGAGATAAAAAGGACTTGCTATATTACCACACTGCGTTTTGTAACCTGAAGAGAGATAATGGGGAATCTTTGCCTAATTTTAATAAAAGATTCAATCATATGTATGGTAAGATACCAGCTAAAGTAAAGCCAACCCCCACCTCTGCCAAACTTACTTATGCCAATGATTTTGACTCTGATTTCTGCCTGTTATTGAGAGAAAGAAGATGTGCCACTCTGGCAGATATGCAAGATGCAACCCTAGAAGTAGAGTCTAATATTATGGTTGCAGAAAAGCTTAGAAGTCATGCTGACAGAAGGAGGCAGAGAGGTGAGGCTTCTTCTTCCTCTGCCTCATCTTCTGAGCCTAAATTAGAAAAAATGACTAGGATGATAGAGTCATTGGCTGCTGAGATATCTAAGCTGAAGGTTGAGCAGAATTCAAGAAAGACAAGGCAGCATAACACTTTTGCTCCTAGAAATCCAAATCCATTTAGAAGAGAAAATGAACCATTGCAAATCATTCAGAGGGGTAAGGAACCAAATGAATAACAGAAATTTAAGGCTCCTTTTCAAAATGTAGTCATGGAGGAGGATCAGATTGAAGATGAGGATGATATCCATTGTTTGGAAGATAAAGGCAGTGCTCCCTTTTTAACCTTGGTTGCGTACGAAGAATTTTTGCTGCGGGAACAAGAAAGTCAAAGGTGGGACAGAGAGGCTGTTCTACAAACTGAGGAGTAGCAAAGATATAATCTGAGGTCAAAATCAAACAATGTCAGGGAGAATCCTGTCCAAAGAGTTGTTGTCCAAACAGAGCCACAGAATACCAGATAAAAAATACCAGCAGTTGATCCAGTCATCCTCAAAGCACCAGCTCAAGAGGTAAGAGGTCCTGACAAGTCCCCTTCCCCTTTCAGCTTTGAAGCAGAAGTCCAGAAGTTAAAAATATATGTGCCTCTATTAGAACTTGTAAAGAGTGAAGTGTTTAGAAAGCCTATCCTTGAAGCTCTTGAGCTGAAAGCCACACAAACCTCCACTGACTATGTCAATTTGCAAGATGATAAACCTACAGTTGTGCTTAACCCAATGACTGAACTTGCTGATGATAATTCTCCATCCTTTTATGTCTCCTTGATTATTCATGACAAAATCCTCCATAATTGCCTGCTAGACACAGGGGCTAGCCATAATCTGATGCCAAAAGCTGTCATGGAAGAGTTAGGCCTTGATATCACCAGACCCTATCATGATTTATTCTCATTTGATTCAAGGAAAGTAAAATGTTTGGGATTGATTAAAGATTTATCCATTACCCTAACTCAGTTGCCCATGAAGAGCATGGTGATGGACATTGTGGTAGCAGATGTCCCTCCCAAATTTGGCATGTTGTTGTCAAGAGGATGGATTAAGAGACTAGGTGGGACATTGCAGAATGACCTATCTTATGCCACTATCCCAGTTTTTGGAGGAGAAAGCAGGAGATTATACAGAGAAGCACAGTTGGCACATATTATCATTGATGAGAAGAATCCTTCTAATCATCCTATTTATGCTGTTCACGCTGATTTTAAAGCATGTGTCCTCCAAATTGAAGAATCTCAGAAGGCCTCGTTGCAGCTCAAGAAACCAATTGTTCGGGCTGAGGAGGAGCAGATAGAAGATGATGATGAAGTGAACAGATTCCTGCAGGTCATTTATAAATGTTTTGAAATGTAAATTGACCAAGAGAATGAAGCCTTGGAAGAAAGCCCCCAATCCCAGCTTAGAAACAAAATTGGTAAAGATAGCATTATCCAACCTCCCAGCAGTCATTTTCCTAAGGGTCTAATTCCTCTAGAAATATTATTTGACCACAATGATGTGCCTTACAAGGCTGCCCAAAATGAAGACCAGTCTGCAGTCTATAAGCATGATATAGGGAGTCCAGGTCAGCCAAGATACCTAAATCTGTCCACTCATCTGTTTGCTGACCAAAATACTAAGTATTGCAGTTTAATGAGGCATTTTGCTGATGTCCTTGCCTGGGAATATAGTGGCTTGAAAACGTATGATAAGAAGATCATCCCCCACAAAATTCTTTTACAAAAAGACACCATCCCTTTCAAACATAAGTTGAGGCCAATAAACCCTATGCCCCTTCCTCTGATTGAATAAGAACATAATGAGGAAGAATACATGACAAAAATGATCACTGATTTGGCAGAGGTACACCAAGTCAGGGAACAGCTGGTTGAAAAGGCTGCAGCACATCAAAAAAAGATCAAGGAAGCTTTTGACAAAAGGACAAAATCATATAATTTTCAGGTTGGAGATTTGGTTCTGAAGTGGGATGCACTGAAAGAGAAAAGAGGCAACCATGGGAAGTTTGATGCTTCCTGGACAGGGCCTTTTATAATTTCTCAAATCCAAGGGAAAAATACCTTCATGCTGAAAAGCATGGAAGGAGAGGCAGTTTTTGATGGCCCAGTTAATGGGCGTTTTCTGAAAATTTATGTGATTTAAGGTCTTTTGGCCTTAAAACTGTAAATATTTTGTTTTATCAGTTTTAGTGTAGGATTAGCTAGACTCCATGCCCAATGGAACACTAGGAATTTTGGCTAATTTGTTTTCATCAGGAAGGCAATGGTCTGCAGGTTCTTGAGACCTCACAGGGAGGATCTCATCCCCAGAAGGAGCCAGTGTTAGCTCTGCTACAGGTTGCTGATAATTCAATCAAGCCGGAGTAAGCTTGGTCCTCGGTTTTGGCTCAAAATAAACCTATGCTAGTGTATTCCTACCACCCTTCACCTTGCTCATCCTCATTTCTCCTTATTTTCTGGGGTCCTTTGTTTAAAGTCGCATATAAGAGCTTTTTCTCTTAGCCCCGAGCGCGGAGTTTAAATTTCCATATGACTACGTCCTCATAACCGTGCGCTTTTAAAAAGTCCCTAGCCCGTTGCTTTCCCTGTCACATCATCACACAAAACATGTGCGTTAAACCCCGCTGTCTGATCATCTACTGCGCGATCGGACGACATTCGCTTTCCCCGCTACCGAAAGTTGCTTGCACATTAACTCGCGGGAAAAGCGGTATTGACCCTATCCCATCCACCATGTGTTGTATGGTAAATGTGATCGCGAGCCCATGTACGAATGTCGCCGCAGGCTCTAAAGCGGTGCGATCAATACTGCCCGTCGCTTAAACTGTTTTCCCTGGCCGTTAAGCTCCGTATACCTTCTACCCCCGATAACCGTTGGATCTATCTGCCCAAGATCCAATGGCTCAGGATTGTTTGTTCCCGCTTCTTCCTAATTTCTCCCGCCAATAGATCTTCGTCGTCCATCCATGTGATCCAACGACTGATATTTATTCCCTGTCCTCCATCCCCGCCCGTTAAACCCAGCGTACCTTCGACACCCGATGATCATTGGATCTACCTGCCCACGATCCAACGGCCTGTGTCCACTCCACTACTGTATTTCCCGATACCTTTACCGAAAGATCTCCGCCATCCATCTGTTTCATCCGACGGCCAATCTTGCTCCACTGACCAGATCTTCCACCCGCCATGCAGTACACCACCTTTGATTGTTCCATGCATCTGAAGGACAATAGTGATCATCTACCAAGTACCTGGTGCATTTCCTCCCTAACAACTGCATTCAAGAAATAGAGTAGCCGAGAACGAAAAGGACATGCCTCGAGTAGTTGAATTCATTCAGCAGTTATGGAGCATTCTTTCATACAACATTCCACCTGCTCAAGAAGGACAACAGAATATCAGAGAAGATCAAGTTCGTTCACCAAAGCAAGCAGATTGTAGCAGAGTCCCATATTAGATAGTTAAAGCGGTTGGTGGTCAATTATGACCCCTCCACGCATAGAATAGTAGAGCATTTTTGTAATCAAACTCTATATATAGCCATAACACAGATGTAATCTGGGATGATGGTTGATGGTTGTTGTTTTGATGTAAGGTTCAAATTTTGGAGACTGTAACTACTTTGATACTTGCAGCATCTGGTCTTCATTTTAAGCTAATACAAGCTTCTTTTGTTGTTAATTTCTCACTTTCCACTTCTATTATGTTCTAGGTTATGCCTGTTATGCATTTTTTCATGTGCTCTTGATTTTTAGCATTAGAGGGGCTATCATCCCACCTCTGTGTTGAAGTCTAGTATGTATCATTGAAAGTGTTATGCAGGTTTCTGTTTACTTAGTGCCAGAGAGCTGTCATCCTGTCTGTGCATTAGGAAATAGATTTGCAGACCTCTTTACTAGTTGCAGCCGACCATCACAGGGCCCTGTGCATCTGCTCGTGTGGTCAGTATTCTCCGTATTCACCCAATCCTCAAGTTGTGAGTAAGTGGTGGTCTAAAGCCTTGTAGTTTAGGGGTGTTCACCCATGTCTTGAGTTAAGCATAATAGAAGTGGTTATCTTGCTTGGACAAGCACCATTCCTTCCGTTCATCCATTTCCCAACATTTAGTTGAGTTTGTAATGTTCCCGAGCATCTCCGAGATGCAACCTAGGAGAGTTTCTTGGGGTGATAACAGGAACCAGTACCAAGTTTCTTCCCTACTACTATGGACCATTTGAGATTTTAGAGAGAATTGGACCAATGACATACAAGCTTGCCTTAACTTCTAATGTTAATTCCCGTGATGTATTCCACATGTTTTTTCTTAAGAAATATGTTTATGATTCTAATCAAATAATTGGTTGGGTTGTGATCATAGTGGAACAAAAAGTAGAATTCCATCTAGAACCCTGATGCATACTAGATAGTAAGGAGAAGTTTCTTCAGAACCAAGCCATCGTGTAGGGCAAGGTGCAATGGAAACAATATGGAGAAAATGAAGCACATGGGAAATAGAGGATGCCGTAAGAGAGTGTAAAGAAACCAGCTCACAAAAATATAGAAAAGATAGATCAACGCCTTAGAATTCAGCCTCTTCGAGGGGGCAGCCTCCTTTACATTACATAAATGAACAATTCTTCAATGATTCAAATGACAAAACCTCCTTTCTATATATAGGAGTCGAAGGAGTCACAATATAACCCAGCCGACCTAACAATAATAATATAAAGCCACAAAAATAACAATAGAGGGATTCTATGGGGCACAGTAATAACAATATGGGGACAATAGGGGCACAACAATATTAATAAGGGGTGCAAATACAATAGTAATGGTGTAATCACTAGTATTATAGGGATCCAACATGCCCCTCTCCTTCAAAATAATGTTGTCCTCAACGCTTGAGTAGTTATGGATGCTTTTATATAAAATTTTCATGCTCCCATGTGGGATCTTCAGCGGATAAGTTCTTCCACTTGATAAGATGCTCCAAAATTGATCGATTTCGTAGCTGTCAAGTTCTTGTTTCTGTGACTGCTTCTGGTTCCAATATAATTTATCCTTCCTCGTCAAGTTCTAGCAATATTGTTTGAACTGGGAGCTTGTCACCTATAACCTTCTTTAAACATGAAACATGGAAAACTGGGTGCAATCGAGAAGCTGCAGGAAGCTCCAATTTGTATGCCATAGTACCAATATTTTGCAACACCTTGTACAGACCATAACACTTTGGTGATAATTTATTATCCTTCTTAGCTTGCTTGAGAGACATTTGCTTATATGGTTGTAGTCGTAGCAATACCCAATCACCTACATCAAAACTTCTTTCGCTGCAATGTTGATATGCCTGTTGTTTCATTCTATCCTGTGCCAACACGAGGTTATCCTTTAAGAGTTGGAGGACTTGTTGTCGATGTTCGATATGATGTTATACTACTTGAACCTTAGAATTTTCTCTTAAGTATGATGTGATGAATGGTGGCTGATATCCATAAAGTGCCATAAATGGGGTCATTTTTGTTGCTGTATGGAAGGAAGTGTTATACCACCATTCAGCTAGAGGTAACCATTCGACCCATTGTGTCTGTTTATCAGATACAAAGGAGCGAAGATATCCTTCCAAACATTTGTTTACTATCTTAGTTTTCCCATCAGATTGAGGATGATAAGATGAGCTATGAGCTAACTGAGTACCAAGACAAGAAAA
>APFE030537121.1:231481-303074 GCA_000404065.3 Pinus taeda
CATTATTGAACCCTTTTGTTTGAGACTTATCAATTGGCTAAAAAAAGTGTTTCATTTTGTATCCTCATAATGCGCTGTCAATTATTCCGTAAAAATTGCCCAAGTGATAATTTGTTTACGAGAGCAAAGCCATTGATACCATACAAACTGATTTGGTTCCAATATAAAGTTGCAATACGTACCTTTTGTGTGTTTTGCACATTATTGAGATCGAAAAATTGCTCCATCTGTAATATCCATGTTGTGGGATCCTTGCCATCAAACTTCCACATATCGATTTTGGAATATGGTGGGTCTTCAATCCCACATTAGAGTCTATGATATCATGATTAACGTTTCTTTTGTTCGCATCATGAGTTTCATTTACTACCTTTTCACCATTAGTAAGTATTTCTTGTAGAAAATTTGTCAAATCTGTCTTCAAATCTGCCATGTCTCTCTTCAAATCTGTCTTCAAATCTATCTTCAAATCTTCCATCTTAATTTCCATGCCCTTTATCTTAGCTTCTATTAGCTTTTGTGAGAGTGACATTTGTTGCACTTGGTCTTGTAATTTTGATATATCATGTAGCATTTCTTCCTCTTCTTCATGAGTCATGCTAGAGATTTCAAGTTGCTTACTAGGCATTTGCATTTTCTTTCCTCAGGGCATCAGTTACCGATAATAATTCTCTACTATGCCCTTTGAATTTCTTCAAAATAAATTTTCAAACCAAGCTTAAGCAAAAATTTAAAAAAACCTACACACCTTTTTTTCACTTTGTAGGAGCTCGATATTGCTGTTGATGTATCTTTGTACTTTTGGATCAACCAGTTCTAAACTTGTGAACTATAGTAGCCCTTTGTGTCCTCTTTCTAATGCCACTAGTGTGATCCAAATTGGATTCTCCAGGGAGGAGTTATATGAAATCTCCCACAGTGACCTGATTATAGACTATTTCAGTAGAGCGAACTTGTACGACGTGCCACAAGTCACTGTTTCGACCTTTGGCTCTGAAAAATATATAGAGAAAACTACAATCCATCCTATTTTTGTACCTTCTTACAAAATTTCAATCCGATGCTCAGAGAGAAGGTTATGACGATTTTCCCTAGGTCACCTGTTTGGAATGTAATTTAGGAGTCTACAAAAAGACCAACTTCCTCAAATCATATCTCCGCAAATATAGAGCGAAAAGCTCTGAAATTTAGACCGAAGATTCAGTGCGATTTCTTCTCAAATGGGTTTTTTTTTTAGCTTATGAAACGTCGCAAAAAAAAAAATTAATAAAAAATAAATAATAAATAAATAAAATTATATAGCGAAAATTCCACGATGACTTGTTTGGAGCAGCGAAACCCTAGAATCCAAAGGCTTTGATAGAAAAGATAGATCAACGCCTTAGAATTCAGCCTCTTTGAGGGGGCAACCTCCTTTACATTACATAAATGAACAATTCTTTGATGATTCAAATAAAAAAATCTCTTTTCTATATATAGGAGCCTAAGGAGTCACAATATAACCCAGTCGACCTAATAATAATAATATATAAAGCCACAAAATAACAATAGAGGGATTCTATGGGGCACAGTAATAACAATATGGGGACAATAGGGGCACAACAATATTAATAAGGGGTACAACTACAATAGTAATGGTGTAATCACTAGTATTATAGGGACCCAACAGAGAGGCATACTCGTTTTTGTTTACTACATAATACATTATTGTATATAGCATAACACCAAGGACAACACTCCTTTAAGGGGGAGGGGATTGTAACAACCACATTTTGAACCCTAGGATTATTGTAACTAATTATGCCATTATCACTTGCAGTGACATTTAAATGTCATCATAGTGGTGGGACACGCTAAAATAATTGAAAATGATGCATATGTAAATAATTTATGTAATAATAAAAAATGTTGAGAAACCAACTGGAATTGTGAGCATCAATACAAACTATGATACCATGAGTGAGAATTGGTGATGGGATTATAAGAAATAAACCATTCTTTTTATCATAAGAAAAACATCACCTAGTTACCTATGCTAAAATTTGAATTTGAAATTTTCTTACCTTGTTTTTCCACCAACCCATATCTCATTGAATCAAGTAATGAGTAGTTGAAACAACCAATTGGGACATTTTTGGATATTGAGTGGTGGTTGTGGAGTGATTTATGAATTAATCAAGAAGCATGGGAAAGTACCCATCTAAAAATACAATTGTTGACCAACAAATAGTGTGGAAAAATGGGGAAAAACATGTAGATCAGGCATCCACGAGTTCATTCAAACAATACCTAGAGAGATCAAAGACACATGAGTTCCTAAAGTAGTGATTTCATGAGTAGAGAGAGCTGGAATTTTTTAATAGAAAGTTTGTTGAACTATTTTGAGTGTTTATATTGAGTTATGGAAACCCAAATATGCCCCAAAAAGTTCCAATCATGGATTGGAACATTTCTAGGTATTTTCGGCTTATAAAAATGAATTCTCAATTCCCATTACACATCAAAGAGCTCTAGAACTTAGCCAAACAATGGAGGTTAAAAATTGATGATTGTTAGGATATTATGATAAGAAATGAGAAGGAAATAATCAAGGGATTGTGGAGTATGGAAGGTGTTTATGTATCGTTATGTTGGCTAGCTAAGATGCATCTAAGATTTGTTGAGATACTAGGGTTAATAATTAGAGGAGTTCTATGAGTTTTTTTTTTTGTGAAGCAGAGTCAAACATTTGGATCTAGATATAGATGTTTCCAAAAATTTCGATTAAATAAATTTTTGGATTTCCAAATTCCCCCTAGTGATCAATATGTCACATTCACTATCACATCACCTCCACAGTGACTACCACTTGGATTTTACCTCAAAATTACCATGCCTCTAAGCCACGTCATCACCATGACACCTCAACATAATCAACAAAAATCAATCTCCCACTCATTTGGATATCTGGATTTTTTAATTTTTTTAACTCATCCAAAAATCAAATCTTCCAAATTCATCTCAATCCAGAATAAAACCCAAAAAGGATAGTTTTACAAAATTCCAGAATTCCTCACTTTGAGATTCCATGTCATCTTCAATGATGACCACTACGTCAGCTCCTCCACATGATATTTCCATGTCATCATTCTAAATCATTATGTCACATCATCTAAACATGTCCTTCATGCCAAATAAGCATGACACATCACTATTCCATGTGGACTCCATGTAACCACCACGATGGTATATCAATTGGAATCTAGATATGGGTTTTTCCAAAAGGTTGCACTTAATTTGTTTTTGAATTCTAGATGGTTGAATATATCACTTAAACTAGACAATTTCCTTTTTGTTTCTCCTTTATTTAACTTGTTGAGTCCTTTCTCTTTACTAAATAGAAGCCAAATGTTTTTCATGTCTCTAAATAAAATCTCAATGCTTGATACTTTTCATTTAATAGAAATTGGATATGTTTTTCATATCTCAATAGAATACAAATGTCCATAATTCAAAAATTATAATAAATCATTAACATAAAAAAGTATGGATTTGGATGTCGATATTTTTTTACTAGATGCTGGAAAACAAGCACTGGAGTTGGAATTTACCTTTTCCAATGGCCAAAAAATTACTCTTTAAATTCTAATTTTCCTTTGTAAAGCCTTGGTTGGAACCTGAAGGTGTAACTCTAAAATAAAAAAATTCTTGATTTACCAAATCCATTTGCTTTATAGACTTCCCAATGTGGAACCTTCAATCCAAGATCTTGCAAAATCCATAAAATATTAAAACAAATGGATTTTTGAAAAATCACAATCTCAATGCTTTGCCACCTAGTCCACATCACTCATCCATGTCAACAATCCATTCCACTTGTGGGAGCTATGATATAAAGGTAGAAGTACAGAAAAAATCAAATTTCAAGCTTAAGAAAATTTGGATGGGGATATTTAAAGAGTTGATAGTCACTAATCTTATGTCAATCAATGGTATATAATAAATCACCATTTAAATCTAGATATGAGACTCTTAATCATTTGTATGCTAAAATAACTACTTACTAGGATTTTTTCTCTTTGTAACAAAATGACCCTTCCATCTATCTACTCTCAACCAATATTTATTCTTTCATTAATGATCACATCCATTTGCAACGGTTCTTGATTATATCAACCAAATTCACATAATTAAGGGAAATTTTTAAAAAGGAATTACATTGAAGTGCACAGAGACAATCCACATTGTATCAACACTGCAAATTTATTGGAATGAAGATTTGTACACAATAAAAGTTGGAGTCTATAACCACATGTTTCATTAATACTCTTAAAATTACACAATTTATCTCCAATTCCTAATAGTATACACACATTATTAAAACTATGTGGATATTTCTTAATGTACAAATAAATGGATCTTGAGGCATAAACAAGGTTAGGAGGGGAAAAAAGGAGATTAATAATTAAATGACCCTTCTTGATCTCAAGTGACATGGTTAGGAGAAAAAACACTCAATCCATAGGAATTAAATATAACTTCTTAGGATCAATCATTATGAGAAACACTTATAAGCCCCAAAATTGACCCTCTTTATAAGCACCATGACAAGGTTTTGTGCATGGAAACGAGTGTTAAGGTATAAACATGGTTAGGGAGGAAAAAATGGCCTTAATCCATAATCAAGATATCTTAAGCTCAAGCACAATGAGAAACACTTAAAATCCATGAAACAAGACCTCTTCGGAGAGTATTTAGCATCTAAGTTGAATGTGGGTGCCTTTACAAGGTATTGGGCACCTTGGATGGGTCTCAGTTCCTTCACCATAGTCTAGCAAAGGGAACATTAACCTTAATGATAATATTTTCTTCCTAGGTTGAAGAACCATGGATGATACCTCAAACCAACACATATGACCATTGTAGTGTATCATTCACCTACAAGTGGGAAATGACTATCATGAGTAGGTTAGTTGTGAAGGAAGAACAAGTGTCAAGATATAACGAGGATTGGGGGGAGATAATAATATCCCCATAGCCTAAATTAAGCTTCTTAATATTAATGACCATGGATAACATTTAGAACCCATAATTTTTTTGTAACATCCCCTGTTCTTTGCAATAGTAAATGTGATTGCAATACTAGTGTGGGGGGAAACCATGACTAGTTACACATATGATTAAATATATGATAATTCTTAATTAAATCAATTAATTGAAACAACTAAATGAATGATAGACTTATAGATCCATGGTTTGAGGAAATAATTCTTGCTCTCCTGTTTTTCTTGAAGCCATGACCCATACCAGCTAAATTAAATTCCATAGTGGCTTGTAGCAAAGAGAAACCATTGTCCAACTAGTTTAATGTGATGTGATTGGGGTTGAACTGAGTTGGAAAAGAAATTTACAGTGACATTTATGATATTGGATTGGGCAATGGAAGGTTAGGTGACACCCATTCCCTTCTCCCTCCCATAGATGAAGAAGACAACAAATGTAAGAGACGATTTAGGCTCTCCCAATTGCACGAATATACACAAAGAATGATATGCATACATACATATGAAGGAGCAAGGGCAGATGTTCAAACTCACTCCGGTTCCTTATCTCACTCACCCTGACTCTCTATCTTGTTGGCTCATACTTGTTCTATTTTCTATTAGAAGGGGTTCAAGACTGATTCTAAGTGGTGTATAGTTGTGGGGCGTGGTATAGCTGGCTAGGTAGTGTTGGGACTAATTATTGATCTTGTAACTTGGAGGGGTTATCAGTGACCTTAATTTTGCATTATGTGACCCTAAGTTGTGCTTTGTGACCCCAAGTTTCAATCCCTATGGTTGTGTTTGAGACAATGGACCTACATGTCTAAGCCTATGTGGCATGCATTAAGATCATTGAATGACCAAACCACTGGTGTAAACTTCCCTCGTGCAAGCATTTCTTCATACCCTAGATGTGACTCGAGGGTGATGTTTTGCAAGAAAAGTTGCAGTGTAGTTGGCCTATGTTTGCGTGGAGTGTGGAAGTCCCTCCTTCAGTTGTTAGTCAAATTAACACACACATATAAGTATACTTTGTTATGCATATTAGTCTACAAGCTATGGTGTCCCTTATTGTGCTTATAATTAATGATTAATCCTATTATGTCTGTTAAAGAATGCATAATTCACTATCTAATTATGGTTGACCAACTATCCTATATATCTATAGTGACAATGAACTACTTGAATTATGTGGTCACTTCCTTCTTAGTCAATTGTAGGTTGTCTGATATGCTCATGACTGGTGATTAGAAAATCACCCAGGACTAACCTATTATCTCATAAGTTCTAATTTATCTTATATGTTTATGAGTTTGGGTAGTGCACTGCCATAACCATTATTACAGGTTTTCCTACTTATTAGGCTATTACAATACAAACATGGCCTATAGTCCTCTTGAGTAATCATATAAACCTATATGTCTTCCTTCTAATGAATGAAGAAATCATATCTCTAATGAAAATAAGGTAACTATGCATTGTATTTTATGTGAGGATTCAACTAGTGCAAATGGTTACTTGGTTTAAGAGCATTGAAATGATTCTATGGTTTATGCACACCTTTATATTGTTGTGATGTCCCCAGCTTCAAAGAGTATGAATTTTCTATGGTTCCCATATGAAGTCTAGCCTTTGGAGTCATTTATTTGTTTGCTCAAGATCTGATGTAAGTTAGGCTTGTTGGTGCTATTAAATCTTCTATGGTCATGGCATAATACTTTTGAATGTTTATTTTCATAACTTGGTTCTTGTCCATGGAGTTTGGTGTTCTAGGAAAATTCTCTGCCTTAAGAAATTTTGATAAAACTCCTTGAATTTTCCTCCTTGCAAGTTTTAACAAATATCCATATATCATCCATTACCAAATGGTTTTCTTGGTGAACTTTGTATCTTGAACAAGATGGTATATTGGCAGACATTGTATCAAGGATGTATACCTTTTTCATATCCCAAGAGTTGGTTGCATTTGGATATGCAAGGGGGCATATTTCCAGTTGAGACACAGATGTATCTATTAATCTAGGCATCTGGCTGGTCAGGGCATGTACACATTGGTAAGGAACCAAATTTTACATATAACTTGCATATGTTCTGGGGAATCTAGGATCTAGGGTGGAAAGTGGTGTGCACCATTGTGGAGCCCCAAATTTCTATTGAGTTAGATTTTCCATGACGTGACTAAGTAATCTAGAGGTCTGGGGTTCTGGGGCTATGTCAACAATGGATAATGTTTGACCACTTAGATTTCCTTGGAACCAAATATAATGAGAAATGGTTGCATAACATGAAGGGTTCAGGACTAGTGGGACCCACAAGTTTGGGTTGAGGTGGAATGTGCCATAGATACCTATTAATGGCCATGTGGGCACCACATAGGTTCCACGAGTAATGTGGGACTATTGGGTTGATGTGGCAAATAATTTGGGTCACATGTGGAGGTCCCTTGTTGATGTGGTGTAATGTAATTTGTTAAACTTCAAGTGGGTATAACTTTCAATCTGGGAGTTAGACTAAGACATAACTTTATATCTTCAAAAATCTCTTGATGAGTTGAACGTGATGGTAGTATTAGTTTTGAGTTTCAACAAAGTTGGAAAAAGAGGAATTCTCTAACCCCATCTTCATAATAGACCTTGGAGGTTGGGTCAATTTAGCAAGTAACACTTCTTCCATCACGATATACCTGAATGGGGTGGAAGGGAATGTTATAAAGTGGTACTAGAGCCCAAGTTCAACACTCAGACTAGATGGGCCTTGAAGGAGAAAAATATTCTAATAATTGATTTATATATATGTTGGCTTTGAACTTACATACGTTGTGAATGTTATTTTATACATACAAAATGTTTACATGCCTTTTTAATTTATGTGGTTGACATGGTTGTTAAATGTTTGAACAACATTAGATCAACATGCATCATATTAGCATACCTAGTGTTGGCTTGACAAGGTAAAAAATTAATACATTTATGGTTGACATGACTAATAGTTGTGTGTGTGAAAACACATAAAACGATACGAATTACAACAAGAAATAGAAGAATGTGCAACAATATGGTACAACATGGTATTAACCGAATCCATCATGAGTAAGAAGAGGAAGGTTCCCTTAATAAAACCAATACCCCTAGGATTTTGACAGTTGATTTGAAGAGTTGCAAAGTAGATAATTAAAGTCTCATTATAATGCAAAAATAAAAAGCAAAGCTAAAAACGATGTTGCTACAACACCTGTCCTACATGCAAGAGCTATTGCAACATGGACCAACCTCTAGAGATATAGAAGGGCATCATGTTTACAAGATCAAAGAGAAACCTCATAAGGATGGGAAGAAGAGAAGGTTGTTGACATGTTTGGGTTGTGGAGAAAAACACTTGATCCTTGAGTCCTAACAAACAACAAAAGAATGATAGACCATGTAGACCCCAGACACATTAATTAGCAACCAACGTTACCGAAGGAAGTAACTCAAAAAGGAAGAGAGATGATGGTGTAGTCTGGATACCCTAACTACCAATAATGCCAGGCTAACCCACACACAGGTCTGTATTTACCTCAAATTCAAGAAAATTTGAGGCTTAGAGGTCGGCACCAATATCACCAATCTACTCCATCCATATGACAATGCATTCACTCTTTAACATATTCAATGCCAAACAATATAAAATACCCACACCTTTCTCTTTATTGTTAAAAAAGGATTCTCCTTTCCACTTAGCAATCTTAAATACCAATTTTATCCTCTAAACTAGGAAAGACAAAGGCTAGCCAATAAGAGACTTAAAAATCAAACACACCATCCTAATTTATTTATTTTTGTAGTCACTACGAAATGATTTTGTAGCGCTCGTTAAAATCTTGTAGGCATCGCAAAATGATTTCATAGTGCACTTTAAAATGATGCATTACAGGTTTCGAGGAAGTTAAAACGACTTGGCTTTTTTCCCAATCAATTCTCCATGACCTTGAATGGGTCCTTGACACAGTAAATGATTTCATATGCCTTTCTTTACTAGGCATTGCATGCTATTAGAGATTTTCCAATCAGGCAAACAAAACCAGTCAAAACGGATTTGACTGTGTTCCCAAAACATAGTGCTTTGTTCTACTATAACAACACTCAAATGGTTGTAAAAACTAGGGAATCACTATTCTGGAACACAAAACATTCTTTCACAGGGTTTAGAAGCCAACAAAACAAGAATCCAAAACGAAAAAAGGAAAAAAACAACTATCGAAGCTACCAGATTCAAATTCTTAATATAAAACAGTACAAGAAGCTACAAGCTTCCAAAATGACCAATAGTCAAATGAATAAACACACAGGAATACAAATTACAATAACAACAACTCATAAGAAAAAAAAAGTGGTTTAAACACAGGGATTCGATTCAATCTCAACCATTTAGCAAGCACACAACTTACAATCTAAAGTCTCCATTCATTTACACCACTCACATAGATCCGTTTACACATATTGAAGGTACATGCATATGTAAAAATCAAGACTACAATTCAGCAGAGAAATAATGAGTTCCTCTCTTCTTTTCCTCTCTCTTCTCCTCTCTCGAGAGCTTCTCCTCTTCTCTTCTTCTAAAACACTATTTTTTTTAATTGTTTCCCAAAAGGAAAGAATTATGACAACCAAGAGTCACAAAGTGTGAATCGTTTCCCCTTCTCCACAAAATAAGGGAAAATGAAAAACTATATCTACATTAGAAAATAAATTCTCCAAATTATTCTAAAAATCAAAACTCACTTCCTAATGTAAATATTTAAAATTTCTTCCAAAAAATTTAAAAATTCCTCCAAATATTAACATGTGACCATCCCATCACATTGGTAAGCTCTTGCCCAGACTCTTGTTAGTGTCGGTATCTTCATCCCTCCATTAGTGATCAAATCCTCTTGTTGCATTGCATGTTAGTTGTCTCACTCAATCAGATAAATTCCATTAGGGTCATGGATCATCTTATGGTAGTGGCTTATTATACATTTTCCCTCATGTCCTTTACCTGCTGGCCCCTTTTCATTCATCTAGATCATTTGCAGTCATTTTTTGTCTTTAAATCTGCAAAAGTCATTTTTAGGGTTTTAGCTCTCATTAGGTCTAGGGTTTCATCAATAAAGTATTGTAAACACTCAATAAAGGTCAGCAGGTGCATGAGGAGGTCAAATAAAGTTTTAGCAACAATAATTTCTATAATCACATGCTCAGTGATTGATTTTTCCTCAAAACCCTGTTTTGAGGAAAAACAGAGTTTTTTATGTTTTCATGTATAAATTTGATGTAATTTCATTTCTTCCATATGTAATAATTTCAGAGGAAGCCATGGTCACCTTGCCAAGCCTCTGCAACTCCATCACCTACAAAGCAAACAAAAAGTCAAAGCATTCAGTTCATCAAAGGAAAAAATAAAGCAAACTGCCCAAAAACAGAGTTTTAAAAGCAAGTCAAAGGCAAACATTAGAAGAATGGGTTTTGTAAATGAAAAATCAAAACTATATGTACATAAACCATTTTTTCATGTTTAAAGAGTTCATTTGTATCCAAAGGAGAAAGAGTGAGTAATAGAAGAGTCAGAAATCGCAAAGGAGGAAAAAAAATCGCAGCAACTTTGGTTTTCTCAATGGCGCAGCACACTCAGTTTGGAGCACGGCGCATTAGGCAACGCTTTGCAGTGTAAATTTTAAACGGGCGTGACACATTGAGAGGGTGCGGCACACTAGGTTTGTGGCGCGGCGCACAGGGCTACAAGGCCAATTTCTCTCATAACCTCTTCCAAAATTGCAAAATCACTAAATCCTCACCTTGTCCAAGTAAGTTAACATTCCTCCATGACCAATGAATGAGTTTATCTTGGTGCTTATGGTGATTTAATGGGAAAAAATTAAAACCCTACCTCCTTGCATTTCTTGTCAAAAACAATTGCACAAGGTTTATAAATTGCATTTCTTGCTGCTAATTCCACTCCTAGCCATTTCTCACTCCCTCCCTCCTTCATTCCCTCATTCCCTCATTCATTTTCTCCCTCTCTTTACATTCTCATCTACCCACTCCCTAATCCCCATATCCCTAAACTACTAATCTTAAATCCCTAATCCCACTATCCCAAACCCTAATTCTTGTCCCAAAGCCTAAATATTATTTCCTAAACCCTTTTATTCCCCAAAAACCTGTCAACAACATTCCCAAACCCCTCATACACATTCCCTCCACAGTCCTTCATACATCCATATCTTTGGCAGCAAAAACCCAAAGACACCATAAAATCTCTTCATACTCATCTAAGAAAACTAAACATTGGAAAACATGGAGTCAGATTCTTCCTATGACAGAGATGATGAGACAGTCAGTGTTTCTTCTAGAGAAATGCATGCACCAAGGAGGCCTCACAAGGGGGGAAAACAGAACCGAGAAGAGCCTACTTCACTTGCCAAGCTACTGGCCTTTCCTCTTGTTATTACATGATTTCAACACCAATCTTGTTATCAGTTTTGTGAGATGGTAGAGAGAGTCAAGTAACACCATGAGCTGGCTAGATTGTTTGTGCTCCGTCTTCATAATGGCCAAGTCACTTTGGCAAGTGTGACATTTACCTTGACACCTGAGACTATTTCTCAAGCAACTGGAATTCCAAATGTAGGTGAGCAGTGGAATAAAAGGTAGTTGATTGACAGAAAGCATTATGAGCCTTACATCAAGGCTAGTTTTCAGAGACATGTCAGTAGAGTTTTTCCCTTCAGATATCTAAAGGACACACCCTTGATGAAACTCATAATTAAATATTCTAGCTGTGAGGGCCGATTTTCTTGCCTGTATGCCTATCACATTAGATTGTTGATGCACTTCACTAGGGTGGGAATTATGAATCTCCCTATTTTATTTACCGGAACATTGAGAAGATGACCACCTTAGTGCACAGGAAGCCTCCTCAACAACAGTATAATAGCATATATCATTTTGCACTAATCAAAATCATCGTCTTGCACCAGCTTGGTTTACTGAACATCTCATGGGAGGATTTCATTTCACATGAGGTCTTTATAGGTCCTCAAGTACCCCCAACAGTTTTTCATGAGGCAGGAGGGCCTTCACATCAGCAGGAGATTCATGAGACACAAACCACTAGTGTACCAGTGTTTGTCACTTACCAAAAGGGCACTAGAAGGTTGTTTGCAGCAGTAAAACGAGTACTATCTCCACCCGCGGTGGAAGGGGTCTCATTTCCTCAATCATAAGAGTAGGTGCATGACAAGGGCAAGCAGTCATTACATGATGAGGGGCCTTCAAGAGGACAAGAGATAGATTGCATTCTTATTCAGGATGATGACACCGATTTGGGCTCACAAAGCTCAAAGCTTAAAGAGATCATTCGGGAGCAGCAAGAGGACATTCATGATTTGTCTCTCAACCTGGAAAGAGCCAAATGGATAATCAAATATATGGAGCAAATAAACAAATAGTTAGAGGATCAACAAACCATTATGGAGCTACAAAACATACGAGAAAACCGGCAAGCTTCCAAGAGGAGGAAAATCAAGCTGACACCACTTGAACAAGAAATTGATGTTGATCATGAATCTTGGCCTGAGAGGGCAATTATGCATTTGGAAAAGATGCTAGCGAAGGCCAACAAAGAGAAAAATATGTTGAGGCACATGGCCTACTACTACTTGGCGAGAAACAAGGTGTGCAAAACAAGAATTAGGATTTTGAAGGCCAAGTTGAAGAAAGCATCAAGGAAGAGAAAAGAGAAAGACAAACTCCAGATCTTGGCTGAGGCTTCCTTGGCCCAAAATAGCACTTAATGAAGGACAATCAGCCCAAATTTCAAGAAATTTGGGACACTTTTTGCAATTTTGAAATTTTTGGCCTAAAAAACAGGTTTTCCTCCCTGATGCGCCACGCCTCCGGCGCTACGCATTGAGTTGGCTAATAATTTTGCAAAATGGCTTCCATTTTTGGATTTCTCATGGAAAAATATGAATTCCCTCACATGGAAAAGAAATTTTGATAGGTTTTGAGATTCTAAAAAGGTCAAAAACACCTCAAAAATGACCTTTCTGCCCCTTTTTGGACACACAGGAAGCAGTGTTGGGAGAACTAGTTTTGGAGGGGAAAATGGATGCCAAATTTAGAAAATCCACTTGTTCTAGAAAGTATACAGGCAGACCTTTCCAACAAGCCCACTTGGAGAAAATTTGGTGCACGGGAAGGCCTCCAAAATCAGCTACAAAAAGGTGCTATGCATAGGGAAATCAGCGCGGCGCATAGGATGAAATTTGCTCGTTTTGGCCAAAAAACTCTGTTTTTCACCTAGTTTCTTCATAGTTTGACTTTTCTCTTTCTAATAGTCAAACTCATGATGTAATTTAATATGACGTGATGGATTTTGATGTAATTATGCTAAATTTTCACTCATAGAGGTAGATTCATCCATGAAAAGGTAGTTTGCAACTGAATGAATCAGTTCCCTAGTTTTTAGAGGCAAGTTGTTCCACTGCCTACTTTTTAGTTCTCAGTTTAGAATTTGTTGGAACAGCTCCTAAACTTATGAGCTCAACCCCTAAAGGCTAGGATAATTTGTTTATTGCCTATATCTACTTGTCTTTCAATCATTAGGAAAGGTTAGCCTTTTGGGAAAGCTTGGAGCTTCATTGTATACTCATTTCAGTAGTTTGGAAAAGGAAAAGACCAAGGTTTGTAGCACTTTATGAGATTCTTGTGGCATCTTGATTTGGTATTGTGTTTCCTTCTGTAATTGTAAGTTTACATGTGTTTTATGTTTGCCATCATCTCTCTTTGCTTCATCTTAACTAAATCATATAAGGATAAAGGTAGAATTCATTGATTTGTAGTGCTCTACCTAGGGTTTGTTTAGTTATTTATGCTTTCAGCTATTTGAAGAGGATCCCTGAGACTTTCATGCCCTCTTCAACTCCTCACCAGTCTAAAATCTCTCCATCTCACTCAATTTGAAGTACCAAACCATTTTCCTACTTCGCCCCAGAGAGATCTCTGCAAAACTAAGCCTCATTCCCCGGACCCATATCTGCCTTTCACATTTGAGCCAACAAAACATCATCAAATTCAATCAAAATCTTCTGAACACATACCTAGCCTAAGATCAGCATTTACATCAGTCATCTCAAGCCTCATTGATCATATTTTGTTGACATTGGCAAGGAGAGAGCCCTCTCCCGACCTGGTAGGGCTAGCTACCAGGTTAAGCGTGGTTTGATGTTATCCTAGATCCTACCTTTCTCAGCCTGAGGTAGATTTAGGCACTAACATAGTGGTGACCATACTAGGGAAGAGATTGTTTATTTGTTAGTGTTATTCATTTTAGAAACTACAGACAGAGCCTGAAGTTATGCCAGGTAGCCTTCAAACTGCACATTGCTTTGCGAGTGCATAAGTAGATAAAAGATGCTTCAGTCAATCTCCGGTCTAGTCTTATAAATGAAACATCTGACTTGTGAATTGCCCCAGTACATCAGATAATTCTAGACTTTTGGATGATGAGTTTAGAATTTGTAGGCTGAAAAGTTTATAATGTCCATTTCATTTCTTTGGAATATTTCAACACACTAGCTTCCAGAAGATACACCAGAGAAAATCTTGATCCTGATCCACCTCTTGTGTATGAAAATCCCAATCTTATTCCGAGAATCCTCCACCGAGAAAGTTCTATGATTCCTGTGTTTAGATCCCATTCATGTCCGATTATTTTTGAATATCTTGATTTTGACGAACATTTTGATCTGTTGTTGTTTGAGACTAAATCTGAAAGTGTTGTTGGTTCTACTGTCCTAAATCTAGAGTTTGTCAAAGATATTGAAACTAAAAAGGCCAATAAATCAATTGACGATTATATCTTGAAACTTCAAACTTCCATTGTGGCTACAAACATTCCTAAGTTCTTAGAGTCTGCATCAGCAACTCTTAGGTCATCCGCTATTGCATCCAGTTCAGAAATTCCTACGAAAACTCCTTTCATTCCCACCATTCCCATGCAGCCTTCCATCTTTGATCAGAAATCTGCAGTGTTGTCACCTCCATCCACTCCTTCTACCCCTCAAACTTCAAAAATTTCTTCACCTCCATCCACACCTCATACACCTCATACATCAGCTGCTCCAACCCCTCCTACATCCCCAAGACCAGCTGTAAATCCACCTAGAGCAATGGCTGCCCGATATGCACCCCTTGTGTTGCCTCAAAATTTGGATGCCATGCCCGCCGATTATCAAAGCAAAATTCCATTATTTGATGGCACTCCTCAAAGTATCACATCTCAGTAGCATGTGGATAGGATGGTATATTTCTTTGACCTTCATGAGATTGATGCTAAAAATGCGACTATGAGATTGTTTGTGCAAACCTTTGGAGGGGAAGTGAGGAACTGGTTCAGAGCTTTGCCAACTGCAAGTATCACTACATTGGCTAATCTTCAGAGACAATTCTTGCATCACTGGGAAGTAAAGACCCTCTTCAGATCCTTTCCAAATATGAGAACATCAAGAAGAATGTTGGTGAGACTGTTCAAGATTATTGTATTAGATTCAATTCTGTTTACAATGCAATTCCTGCTGATATAAAGCCACCTATGGGGATGGATTTGATTAAGTTTCCTAATGGTTTCGATCCTGATATGGCCTATCAATTAAGAGAAATAGATCCGGCCACTTTGGAAGACATGCAGAAAATTGCAGTCAACGTTGAAGCAAATCTGCTTGCCAAGAGAGCTAGAACAAAGGCTGAAAAGAAGGTAACGATAAAGGAAGAGGTTTCCAATTTAGATCAAGTGCTCCGTAAGATTGATAAGATGTTTGACAGATTAACCATTGATAAGCCTAAAGCACAAGTCATAAATCCAAACTTTCGTGGTCAGCAGCAACCACAATTCAGAATCAAGCAACGAGCATAAGACCAAGCAGCACAGCAGCAAGTGAAGACACCCTTACAACAGAATTTTGTACATGGTCTGGAATCAGATGATGAGGAGAACGTAATTGGAGAGGAGAATAATTTCTTTACACCTGATGATATGCCAATTTTTATCACTAAAGATGAGGAGTATTCAGAGAGACCAGCTGTACAAAGGGATGAAAATTTCATCTTGGCAAATGAAACAGTTCTTGAAGAAGAGTCTGATGAATGTCAGAAGGGATACATGAATGCTCTGACAGCCCAGCAGCGACAATATTCACTCAAGAGTAGAGATGTACCCATAAATCCAATTCAGAAAAGGAAGGAGGTGACACCGCCAAAGAATGATCCTCCCATTGTGCAGAAAAAGGGAAAAGAGACAATTGATCCTACCACCAGCAAAACACCATCACCAAATGAAAGATCAAATCAGCCAAGTATATCAAAGGAGAAAACTAAAAAGAAGGATGTTTCAGCTAAAGAGGTAGAGAAATTTTCAATTTTTAACTTAGAAAATGAAATTGCTAAGTTAAAAGTATCTATACCTTTGACTGAGTTGATGAAAAACAACAACTATAAAGGTCGGGTGTCTAAGATTTTGAATTTAGATCCATTATCTGATATGGTAAACGTGGAGAATGACCAACCTGAGTTGATTTTTGGTCTAGCATTGGAAGGTCAGTCTCAAGATAGTGATGTAGCTCCTTTTTACATCAGTCTTAGGGTGCATGACTATGTATTACATAACGCTATGTTTGATTCCGGAGCCTCTCATAATCTCATGCCTAAGGCAATCATGGAGAAATTGGGTTTGGATATCACTAGAAAGTATCATGACCTTTACTCCTTCAATTCTGGTAGAGTAAGATGCATTGGTCTCATTAAAGATTTGGTGGTTAGTTTAGATTAGATTCCAGCGAAAAATGTTTTGATGGATGTGGTTGTGGCAGATATTCCTCCTAGATTTGGCATGCTTTTTTCCAGATCTTGGGGAGAAAAACTTAAAGGGACATTTCAGCTTGATTTCTCCTATGCTACTATCCCCATGTTCGATCAAATGAGGAAATTATACCGGGAGCAAAAGATGAAGTACATGATCACTAGCAAGGAGAAACCAGTAAATCATCCAATCAACTATGTACATACTTATTTAGAATCATTTGTTTTATATTCTGATAGCTTTAATGTTGTAAGTAGCCAATTAGTTGAAGTAGAAGACATTCTAGAGATCATTGAAAATTTCACAGAGGTCTTAAAGCAATAAAGACAAAGACTTGATAGTACCGCTAAGCAATCAACCTTCTGACAGCAGCAAAATATTGATGAACAACAAGGAAAAGTAAAAGAGAAAACAGAGTCTCAGCATGGAAGAGGACGAAGCCCGTTTGTGGAGCATGGATTTTGATGGCACAGCAGGAAGGGAAGGTGCTGGAATTGGCATTTGGATACGTAGCCCTATTTTCTCACCAAACAAAGTGCCAAGTAATGTAAGGGTTTGTTCGTATAAATTGGCTTTTGATTGTTCAAATAATGAGGTTGAATATGAGGCTTTAATTGTTGGTTTGAAAATTATTAGAAAGTTAAATGCTAAAAGAATTTCAGTATATGGCGACTTCGAGTTAGTTATCAAGCAAGTGAAAGGGGAATACCAAGCTAAGCATCCTCAAATGCGGGCCTACCACAATGCAGTATTAGATATCTTGAGATTGTTTCCAGATTACACTTTGACATGTGTTCCTCGTGCTCAGAATGTTATTGCAAATTCACTTGCAAAAGCAGCAAGTAATTTGAAAATTCCGATGAATTCAAACAATAAGTTTGAAATTCAAAGGTATTGGCAAGTGTTTCAAGATGATAAAGAGATCAAAAAATTTCTGCAAAATGAAGGTAAATTCAAAGACACTTCTATCGATGGGGAGCATGATGATGGTGAGGTGGATATAGAAGTCAACCAAATGGAAGTGTTGCAGCTGAAGGACAATGCCATTCCTAAAGGTCTAATACCTTTAGAGGAGCTATTTGATCAAGATGATGTAGCCCGAAAACTGAGCTTGCTGACAACCAAGAAAGGAGTTGAGGGTGTGAACATTGGATCAGTAGAAAATCCTAGAATGGTGAAGTTATCAAAGGCGTTGCCTCCACAGGTAAAAGCAAAGTATATCATTTTATTATCTTCATTTACTGATGTATTTGCATGGGACTATTCAGATTTGAAGGCATATCATACGAGCATAATTCAGCATATAATTCCGATCAAACCAAATCAAAAGCCTTTTCGTTAGAAGCTAAGAAGAATAAATCCAAAGCTGCTACCCTCAATAGAGAAGGAAGTGAATTAATTGTACAAAGATGGTAAAATCGTCCCCATAAGATTTTCATATTGGATTTCTAATTTGGTGCCCATGTGCAAGAAAACAGGTGAAATTCGATTATGTATTGATTTCATAAATCTAAATAAAGTATCTTTGAAAAATAACTATCCATTGCCCAAGATTTTTTCTGAAATCGTTCCCTGCGAAAATGAACCCTAGCACTTGCACGGCCGCCTCCCTCTCTTCGGCTATTCTCTGGTCCTCGAGAGCTCCTGTCGCAGATGAAGCCGAGATCTTAAGCCATGGGTGGATAGCTTTACGATTTTCAACTAATCCGCCGGTTCTTCATTTGAAAGCAACAGATCTCCCCGCTCTCCTTTGCTCTGAGGTAGGCTTTCAGGCGGCCAGTCTTCCGCCCTCTGCTTTCTCTTGGCATCCCTGCAACCATTTTCAGAAGGCCGACGCATTGGCTACGACTGTTCCGGCAGAATTTCTTACAGCTTCTCTTTCGGCGAGGGCTCTAGGGAAGATATCACTTGCGCGGATAGGCTGCTCGTCGCCATTGATACCTCCTCCGACCCCTAAGAATCGCAGATCTCATGCATTCCTCCTTCAGAACCCCCTCAGCTCCCTGGATCTGCCTCGAATGAGCATCTGGAAGCTATTTTGGGAGGTTTATCTGGACAGAATCTTAAACAGATGGTTTCTTTCTGCGTCTCCTCCTAAGCCCCTGCGGCCAGTCTAGGAAACAAAGATAAGCCCCCTCACTGCTCAGATCTGCAGGGGACAGAGGAACTTTGACTTCTCTCCTTCGTTCCAGATACAAATCAAGCTCACTTCTGGAAAAACTTTGCTGCAATGGGTGAGCCTAACGGATCTAGTGCAGGAGCTCAAGCATGCTTTGAAAATCAAATTGGGGATTCCCTTTGCGGCTCAACGGCTTATCCATGCAGGTAAACAACTTGAGGATCTTTATCCCCTTTATTTTTACAGCATTAAGAGAGATGCCACCATAATTTTAACCCTTCGTTTGAGAGGAGGAGTGGCTGGAGAGTCATCCTCAGCTAAGGCTTTTTCTTACAAAGACGCAGTCCATGCTCAGAAGCCTGAAAAGGCTACTCCACCTGTTCAGGCTCCCAAACCTTTTTTGGTGGACAAACTAGAGGAAGCCCCCTCCATTGAAATAAAGCATCCATCACTGGATGAGCAAGCTGAAAAGTTTGCTGAGCATGCCATCATTTGTAGGTTCAATGGGTTGTGGCCTCGCACAGCAGACCTCTACCAATGGATCCACTCCAACTAGACTAACAATTGCAAGGTTCTGCTGTGCTCAAAGGGCTTCTTCATGGTAGTGTTCGCCTTCGATGAAGATTATCAAAAAGCTCTAACTGCAGGTCCATGGTTTTGGGGCTCAGCTAGCTTATTTCTCACCCCCTGGTTCCCAAATTTCGATCCAGCCACGGCAGTCATCACCAAGCTCCCCATCTGGGTCAGACTCCCTAACCTACCGGCGCATCTATGGCATTTTGCTGTTTTCCAAGGGATCGGTAATGCTCTAGGCCGCTACCTAGACACAGATATCTCAAGAGGGGAAAAGGGCATCTATACCTTTGCCAGAATTTGTGCAGAAATAGATATGAGTAAAGGTCTCCCTGACCAGATTAATCTCAAAATTGGAGACTTTCATTAGACTCAAGCCGTAGATTACGAGAACACAGCCTTTCGCTGCCAAAACTATCACAACACAGGGCACCTTCAAAGCTCCTATCCCGCGAATCCGGTCCACAAGAAGAAAGCCAATCCTAAGCAGAAATCAAAGAGTTGGAAGCCTCATACCCCTCCCCCCATGGATGATTTTGACTTCAGCACGGATGATGAGGAGGAGACTGCGGAAGACATGGATGCAAAACTGGCACAGGATCCGCCCTCGGCTGAGCATGTGGACTTGTCTATCCAGCCAATCTTACAGAAAAGGAATCATGAATCCTCTCCTTTGGATTCTGACAAGGAAACTTCTCCGTCTGCACAACCCAGCTTGCAAATCTTGACAATTCAGCATGGCTCTCCTAAATGGCTCAAAGCTGGTAAAAAGAAGGGGAAAAAATGTCGATTAGATGATTCCACCCATGTTGGGTAGAATCTTCTGCTCTGCTTTCTCTTCTCTGCTTCTCTTGCTTCTTCTTGATCAACTCTCTTCTCTTCTTTCTCTTCTAGGGGCCGAGGTGGATAGGTTATCCTTTCCGGCTGCCTTTTTCTGGCTCTCTTGGCAGTAATGTCTTTTTGTACCATATTTTACCTTAATAGAATTAGCTTTTACTGAGAAAAAAAAAAACTATCCATTGCCCAAGATGGATCACATACTTCAAAGAGTAGTTGGAGCATCCCGCATGTTGCTACTTGATGGGTATTCCGGTTATAACCAAATTTTGTTCCATGAGGATGACAGAGATAAAATAGTGTTCACCACTCCGTGGGGAACTTTTCATTATGCCAAGATGCCTTTCGGATTCAAGAATGCTGGTGCGACCTTTCAACGGGCAATGAATATTGAATTTGCTAATGAAAAAGATGTCTTTTTAGTTGTTTATCTTGATGATTTGACAATTTTTTCTAATTCAGATGAAGAGCACTTTTATCATTTGAAGATTGTATTTCAATGGTGTAGAAAGTATGGTATATCTCTCAATCCAAAGAAGAGTCTGTTTGCCATGGATGAAGGCAAGCTTCTCGGTCATATTATATCAAAGGAGGGCATCTGCATTGATCCGGCTCGAGTGGAAGCCATTCAGAAGATTGATTTTCCATGAAGTAAAAAGGAGATCCAATCATTCAACGGTAAGATGAATTTATTACATTGCTTTGTGCCCAATATTGCATAACATTTAAGGGAAATCACAAACATGTTAAAGAAAGATAGTGTAGTGAAGTGAACTGAGGAAGCAATTAAGTCTTTCAATTTGGTAAAGTTGGCCCTCTCCTCAGCTCCGGTCTTGATCAGCCCGGATTATACTCAAGATTTCATTTTGTTTTCATTTGCCTCGGATCATACTATGGCAGCGGTCTTAATGCAAAAAAGAGACTAGCTCGAGAAACCAATTGCATTTTTTAGCAGAACCATAAGGGATACAGCTTCAAAGTATAATATTATTGAAAAGCAAGCTCTTGTTTTGGTAAAGGCATTGAAATATTTTTGAGTCTATATTCTGCATTCTCACATCCTTGCTTATGTCCCTAACGCTACTATTAAAGATGTCTTAGTGCAAATAGATCTAGAACGGAGACGAGGCAAATGGATTGCTGCTTTGTTGGAATATGACGTGGAGATCAAACCAACAAAGCTCATCAAAGGACAGGGGTTGGCCAAACTAATGGCTAAGTCAAATTTGCATGCCTTGGACATTAATCTCATTGTTGCTATGTCTAAGGAATATGAAGAAAGTTCGCCCGCTCAGGTATCAGAAAATTTTCTTCTTTCTCCTTGGTATTCGGACATTGTTTATGTGCTCCAAAATCTGTCACGACCACCTGGAATGTCTAAGAACAAAAGTAGGACCCTGAAATTAAACGTTTCCAGGTTTTGTATCATGAATAATGCACTCTATTGGAAAGATCCTGGTGGTGTCTTGCTTAATTGTTTGGTTGAAGAAGAGGCAAAACAGGTTATGGAAGACTTTCACAAGGGAGATTGTGGAGGTCATCTATTCTGGAAGGCAACAGCCAATAAAATTTTGAGAGCGGGATATTATTGGCCAACTCTCTTTGCTAATGTGTACAAAATTGTTACATGTTGCCACGAATGTCATATTTTTCAAGGTAGGAGAAAATTGTAGCCTTTACCACTCAAGCCGGTTGAAGTAAGTGCTCCATTTCAGCAGTGGGGTTTGGACTTCATTGGCGAGATCCATCCTACTTCTTAAACATAGCACAAGTGGATCCTCACAATGATAGACTATTTTACTAAATGGATTGAGGCGATTCCCACTAGGCAGGCCACTGATTCGGTAATCATTTCATTTCTTGAAAACAAGATTTTGTCTCGTTTTGGCTGTCCAAATACGCTGATCACTAATAATGCAGTAGCTTTTAAATCTAAAATAATGATTGGCTTTTGTAATAAATATCAAATTACCTTGGGGCACTCAACTGCATATTACCCACAAGGTAATGGATTGGCGGAATCCTCAAATAAATCCTTGGTCAATATTATCAAAAAGCTGTTGGAAATGAACAAGAATTTGGCACAAAATCTTGTTAATGCACTTTGGGCAGATAGAGTAAGTCAAAAGAAATCTATAGGCATGTCCCCTTTCGAGCTCGTGTATGGTGTGGACATAGTATTCCCGACCTCTCTTGCAATCCGGGTGGTTAAACTCCTACAAGAAGCTGGCAGCGAAGTTGATCATTTGCAACGAAGAATCAATCAAATGATTCATTTGCAGCGAACTAGAGAGGAGGTTTTTCAGAACACTTTCAGACTGCAAGACATAATCAAGCTGATATATGATCGAAAGGCAAAGGCAAACAAGTTTCAAATAGAATACATCGTGCTGAAATGGGACAAGAGAAATGAAGATAAAGGTAAGCATGGCAAATTTGTGAATCTTTGGAAAGGACCTTTCAGAATTGCTGCATATCGGGGCCAAAATGCTTTCCTGATGAAAGAAATGAATGGAGAATATTTTCCGGGTGGGCCAGTCAACGATCGGTTGCTCAAATGGTATTATTTCTGAAATTTATTCTATTGTCATATGTATCATTGTATATACCGGTTTTGTTTATTTCATTGCAAGTGTGTATTGTCATCATTCATTCAGTTTGGGGCCCAAAGTGAAGGCTATAAAACTGAGGTTTCATTTCGATGTTGGTTTGGATTGTTTGAGTCAAGTCTTACAGTTGATTTCAGTCTTGAAATTGAGTCAGTTTTGAGTCAGATTTCAGTCCCGAAATTGAGTCAAGAGATTGGTTTTGGTTTGTCGAAGTTATTGACTCCATAGCCCAATGGACAAAGGCACTGCCTACTTTCCCAGAGGTCTGTAATTCTTGGCACCTCCAAGGAGCTACCATCCCCATTGGAGCCAATGTTAATGTCGGTATCTTCATCCCTCCATCAGTGATCAAATTCTTTTGTTGTATTGCATGTTAGGTGTCTCAATCGATCAGTTGCATTCCATTAGGGTCATAGATCATCTGATGGTAGTGGCTTATTATACATTTTCCCTCATGTCCTTTACCTGTTGGCCCCTTTTCATTCATCTAGATCATCTGCAATCATTTTTTGTCTTTAAATTTGCAAAAGTCATTTTTAGGGTTTTAGGTCTCATTAGGTCTAGGGTTTCGTCAATAAAGTCTTGTAAACGCTCAATAAAGTTCAGCAGACGCATTGAAGGTACATGCATATGTAAAAATCAAGACTACAGTTCAGCAGAGAAATAATCAGTTCCTCTCTTCTTTCCCTCTCTCTTCTCCTCTCTCGGGAGCTTCTCCTCTTCTCTTCTTCTAAAACACTATTTTTTTTAATTTTTCCCCAAAAGGAAAGAATTATGACAACCAAGAGTCACAAAGTGTGAATCGTTTTCCTTCTCCACAAAATAAGGGAAAATGAAAAACTATATCCACATTAGAAAATAAATTCTCCAAATTATTCTAAAAATCAAAACTCACTTCCTAATGTAAATATTTACAATTTCTTCCAAAAAAATTAAAAATTCCTCCCAGTATTACCATGTGACCATCCCATCACATTGGTAAGCTCTTGTCTAGACTCTTGTTAGTGTCGGTATCTTCATCCCTCCATCAGTGATCAAATTCTCTTGTTGCATTGCATGTTAGGTGTCTCACTCGATCAGCTGCATTCCATTCGGATCATGGATAATCTGATGGTAGTGGCTTATTGGAAATTTTCCCTCATGTCCTTTACCTGCTGGCCCCTTTTCATTCATCTAGATCATTTGCAATCATTTTTTGTCTTTAAATCTACAAAAGTCATTTTTAGGGTTTTAGGTCTCATTAGGTCTAGGGTTTCGTCAATAAAGTCTTGTAAACACTCAATAAAGGTCAACAGGCGCATGAGGAGGTCAAATAAAGTTTCAGCAACAATAATTTCCATAATCACATGCTTAATGATTGAGTTTTCCTCAAAACCCTCTTTTGAGGAAAAACAGAGTTTTTATGTTTTCATGTATAAATTTGATGTAATTTCATTTCTTCCATATGTAATAATTTCAGAGGCAGCCCTGGTCACCTTGCCAAGCCTCTGTAACTCCATAATCTGCAAAGCAAACAAAAAGTCAAAGCATTCAGTTCATCAAAGACAAAAATAAAGCAAACTGCCCAAAAACAGAGTTTTAAAAGAAAGTCAAAGGCAAACATTAGAAGAATGTGTTTTTTAAATGAAAAATCAAAACTATATGTATATAAACCATTTTTTCATGTTTAAAGAGTTCATTTGTATCCAAAGGAGAAAGAGTGAGTAATAGAAGAGTCAAATATAGCAAAGGAGGAAAAAAATCGCAGCAACTTTGGTTTTCTCAGTGGCGCGGCGCACTGGGTTTGGAGCGTGGCGCATTGGGCAGCGCTCTGCAGTGTAAATTTGAAACGGGTGCAACACGTTGAGAGGGCACGGCGCACTGGTTTTGTGGCACGGCGCACAGGGCTACAAGGTCGATTTCGCTCATAACCTCTTCCAAAATTTCAAAATCACTAAATCCTCACCTTGTCCAAGTAAGTTAACATTCCTCCATGACCAATGAATGAGTTTATCTTGGTGCTTATGGTGATTTAATGGGAAAAAATTAAAACCCTACCTCCTTGCATTTCTTGTCAAAAACAATTGCACAGGGTTTATAAATTGCATTTCTTGCTGCTAATTCCACTCCTAGCCATTTCTCACTCCCTCACTCCTTCATTCCTTCATTCCCTCATTCATTTTCTCCCTCTCTTTACATTCTCATCTACCCACTCCCTAATCCCCATATCCCTAAACTACTAATCCTAAATCCCTAATTCCACTATCACAAACCCTAGATAAATATTCCCAAACCCTAATTGTTGTACCAAAGCCTAAATATTATTCCCTAAACCCTTCTATTCCCCAAAAACCTGTCAGCAACATTCCCAAACCCCTCATACACATTCCCTCCACAGTCCTTCATACATCCATATCTTTGGCAGCAAAAACCTAAAGACACCATAAAATATCTTCATACTCAACTAAGAAAACTCAAATATTGGAAAACATAGAGTCAGATTTTTCCTATGACAGAGATGAGGAGGTAGTCAGTGATTCTTCTAGAGAAATGCATGCACCAAGGGGGCCTCACAAGGGGGGAAAACATAACCGAGAGGAGCCTACTTCACTTGCCGAGCTATTGGCCTATCCTTTTGCTGTTACATGCTTTCAACACCAATCTTGTTATCAGTTCTGTGAGATGGTAGAGAGAGTCAAGTACCACCATGAGCTGGCCAGATTGTTTGTGCTCCATCTTCATAATGGCCAGGTCAGTTTGGCAGGTGTGACATTCACCTTGACACCTGAGACTATTTCTCAAGCTACTGGCATTCCAAATGTCAGTGAGCACTGGAATAAAAGGCAGTTGATTGATAGAGAGCATTATGAGCCTTATATCAAGGCTGGTTTTCAGAGACATGTCAGTAGAGTTTTTCCCTTCAAATATCTGAAGGACACATATGCTCCCTTGATGAAACTCATAATTAAATATTTCAGTTGTGAGGGCCGATTTTCTCACCTGTATGCCTATCACATCAAATTGTTGATGCACTTCACTAGGGTGAGAATGATGAATCTCCCCTATTTTATCTGCCGAAACATTGGGAATATGACCACCTTAGTGCACAGGAAGCCTCCTCAGCAGCAGTATAACAGCGTATATCATTTCACACTAATCAAAATTGTGGTCTTGCACCAGTTTGGTTTACTGAACATCTCATGGGAGGATTTCATTTCACATGAGGTCTTTACAGGTCCTCAAGTACCCCTAGCAGTTTTTCATGAGGTAGGAGGGCCTTCACATCAGCAGGAGATTCATGAGATGCAAACCACTAGTGTGCCAGTGTTTGTCACTTACCAAAAGGGCACTAAAAGGTTGTTTGCAGCAGCAAAACGAGTACTATCTCCACCCAGGGTGGAAGGGGTCTCGTTTCCTCCATCAGCAAAGCAGGTACAAGACAAGGACAAGCAGTAATTACATGATGAGGGGCCTTCAAGAGGACAAGAGACAAATTTCATTCTTATTCAGAATGATGACACCGATTTGGGCTCACAAAGCTCAAAGCTTAAAGAGATCATTCGGGAGCAGCAAGAGGACATTCATGCTTTGTCTCTCAACCTGGAAAGAGCCAAATGGATAATCAAATATCTAGAGCAAAGAAACAAATAGCTAGAGGATCAAAAAACCATTATGGAGCTACAAAACATACGAGAAAACCGGCAAGCTACCAAGAGGAGGAAAATCAAGCTAACACCACTTGAACAAGAAATTGATGTTGATTGTGAATCGTGGCTTGATAGGGAAAATATGCATTTGGAAAAGATGCTAGAGAAGGCAATAGAGAGGAAAAGATGTTGAGGCACATGGCCTACTACTACTTGGTGAGAAACAAGGTGTGCAAAGCAAGAATCGGGATTTTGAAGGCCAAGTTGAAGAAAGCATCAAAGAAGAGAAAAGAGTAACATAGACTCTAGATATTGGCTGAGGCTTCATTGGCCCAACACAGCACTTAATGAAGGAAACTCTGCCCAAATTTCAAGAAATTTGGACGCTTTTTGCAATTTTGAAATTTTTGGCCTAAAAAACAGGTTTCTCTTCCTGATGCGCCGCGCCACCGGCGCTATGCATTGAGTTGGCTAAGAATTTTGCAAAATGGCTTGCATTTTTGGATTCCTCATGGAAAAATATGAATGTCTCACATGGCCAAGAAATTTTGACAAGTTTTGAGCTTCCAAAAAGGTCAAAAACACCTCAAAAATGACCTTTTTGCCCCTTTTTGGACACACTGGAAGCAGTGTTGGGAGAACTCAATTTTGGAGGGGCAAATGGAGGCCAAATTCAGAAATAGCACTTGTTATGGAAAGTAGACAGGTAGGCCTTTCCAAAAATCTCACTTGAAGGAAATTTGGTGCACGGAAATGCCTCCAAAATCAGTTGCAAAAAGGTGCTATGCATAGGGAAATCAACGCAGCGCATAGGATGAAATTTGCTCATTTTGGCCAAAAAACTCTGTTTTTCACCTAGTTTCTTCACAGTTTGAATTTTTTCTTTCTAATAGTAAAACTCATGATGTAATTTAATGTGACTTGATGGATTTTGATGTAATTATGCTAAATTTTCACTCATAGAGGTAGATTCATCCATGAAAAGGTAGTTTTCAACTGAATGAATCAGTTCCCTAGTTTTTAGAGGCAAGCTATTCCAATGCCTAGTTGGAACAACTCCTAAAATTATGAGCTCAACCCCTAAAGGCTAGGATGAGTTATTTATTGGCTATATCTACTTGTTTTTCAGTCATCAACAATGGTTGGCCTTTTGAGAAATCTTGGAGGTTCATTGTATACTCATTTCAGTAGTTTAGAAAAGGAAAAGACCAGGGTTTGTAGCACTTTATGGGATTCTTGTGGCATCTTGATTTGGTATTGTGTTTCCTTCTGTAATTGTAAGTTTACATGTGTTTTATATATGCCATCATCTCTCTTTTCTTCATCTTAACTAAATCAAACAAGGATAAAGGTAGAATTCATTGATTTGCAGTGCTCTACCTAGGGTTTGTTTAGTTATTTATGTTTTCAATTGTTTGAAGAGGATCCCTGAGTCTTTCATGTCGTCTTCAACTCCTCACCAGTCTAAAAGCTCTTCATCTCACTCAATTTGAAGTACCAAACCATTTTCCTACCTCGCCCCATAGAGATCTCTGCAAAACTAAGACTCATTCCCCGAACCCAAATCTGCCTTTCACATTTCAGCCAACAAAACATCATCAAATTCAATCAAAATATTCTGAACACATACCTAGCCTAATATCAGCATTCACATCAGTCATATCAAGCCTCATTGATCATATTTTGGTGAGATTGAAAAGGAGAGAGCCCTCTCCTGACCTGGTAGGGCTAGCTACCAGGTTAAGCGTGGTTTGATGTTATCCTAAATCCTACCTTTCTCAGCCTAAGTTAGATTTAGGCACTAACAACCCTCACATCTTTTGTTGGGTCTATGCACCTACGTCAAAATCCTAAGGTGAAAAATATTCATGGTCTCTTGACCTAGTGCTAATGAAGTGAATCTTCCTTGATCCCAAGCTTTATGTTGTATTTGATCCTTCTCCTTGTCATGTCGTTTCTCTATTGCTTTCTCCTATTCTAGTCTTCCTCCTTATTTGTTGATGAAAACTTTATGTACCATATGCACCATGCTATCTTTTATTCTACTTTTCCCTACATACCTCTTCTGTTGAGACTTCTTCAACATCAGCTTCCTTCTTCAATCTCGATGTCCAACTTGTCCTTATGCTGGCTCAAATCAATGCTTCCTTGTTGAACTTTATCACTGGTATCCCTTACTTATATCCTGGTGGTCAAAGTTGAGTCCTCCATTCCTCGATCTTCCTTGAAGATGTTGTATCTTTGTTGGGGTTGATCTTTTCTACCCTCAACTAATTGTTGTGTTTCCTTCATAGAAAATTTGTCTTCCATTCTTCCATAGTTGTTTAAGACACTTGTATGTATTTCCTCCCATTTCCCTTTAGCAAAGATATCATTGTTTCCTTGCTTAAACATATTTTTGTTGTCCATTAACAACTACATCTCATCCTTCTTCTCATCCAAATCTGCAGAATTTCTATGGAAACCATCTTCTATATATCTTTCTTTCCAATTTTCTAAAAATTCAATTTCAAAATCTGTATTAACACAAGGAAATTGTTCATCACGTTCTACCTCAATTTCTTTGGGTGCAGTATACATATCCATGTTATTAGACATGTATAAATTCTCTTCTCCATTTGTATTTTTTTCCAACAACTTCTCCAACAATTGTAGTTCAACTTCACACCTTACAAGCACTCTTTCTTTCTTTAGAACATAAATTAGGTTCTTATTGTCGTTTCTCATCTCCAAATTCTGATCATGTTAAACTTCAATACTTTGTGCAAGCATTTCTTTAACTTATCCATTTATAAAATAATTCAAATTATGTCCAATCTTCTTAATATTTGTAACAATATTCAAATATTTTCCACCATTCTTTGCTAAACCTGCATTCACACACAGATTTTCAGTTTTAAAATCACAAGGCCTTGTAGCCTCATTTGATGCTTTTGGCACCATTTCTTCATTCTAATATCCATTCTCCAAATAATCTGCGAGACTCCCAATGAGCCCCTCATTATAATCTTCTTCATCATTTTCGTCCTCTACAGGGATGGATCCTTGTTCCAGTGTACAAATGTACATTGTCTCTTTCTCACTTTCTCTGAGCATCCTTTCCTGATGCAGCACTAAATTTTCCAAGCTACCCATCAAATCTCCATATGTTTCATCCACTATAACAACATCCTCATTAACATCCACGCACATGTGTTAATCACCCTTACGTTGTTCTTCCATGATTAACTGAATGACATGAATCTGATTTGGACATATAGTTTAGAAATTACACGCAAGTGTGATTAGACGTGCCTATTTCTAATTGAGTCACCTTTACTTTACTGTATGAGGCCAAAAATTTAAACTTTAAAGAAAGAAATAATGAAACTGAAACTGAATGCAACTTGTATATATCATCAAAAATGTTTACAATTGCATTACATAGAACATCAAAAACAAAACTTAAAACATATTCAGACTCCCACATTTTCTAATCATCCTAAACAGATATTACACCCATACAAGCAACATGTTGGTGAAACTTCTTGGGTGGTAATCCTTTAGTAAGAGGATCCGCAATCATGGAATCTGTACCTATGTGTTTTATACATAATTCATTATTCTGCACTCTCTCTTTTACAACCAAAAACTTAATGTCAATGTACTTCGACTTTGACGAACTTCGGTTGTTGGTGGCGTATAACACTGCTGAATTGTTGTCACATAATAATTTGAGTGGTTTCTGAATAGAATCCACAATTTTCAGACTTGTGACGAAGTTCTTCAGCCATACGCCATGATTAGATGCTTCAAAGCATGCAACAAATTCAGCTGCCATAGTGGAGGAGGCTACCAATGACTGTTTAGCGCTCTTCCATGACACAGCACCACCTGCCATCATAAAGATGTATCCTGATGTTGACTTCATGCTGTCGACACATCCTCCAAAATCAGAATCGGTATATCCAATGACCTCGAGCTGTTCCGATCTCCGATACGTGAGAATATAGTCCCTTGTTCTCTTTAGGTATCTCAACACTCGCTTGGCTGCCTTCTAGTGTTCCATACCTAGGTTACTCAAATATCTCCCTAGCATTCCGGTAATGAATGCAATATCCGGACGCATGCATACTTGTGCATACATGATGCTACCCACGGCTGAGGCATAGGGAATATCTTTCATGAGGTTTTTATCTAAATCAGTTTGGGGACATGTTTCAGACTAAACTTATCTCCTTTTGATATAGGGGTATCTCCTGGTTTGCTGTTTTGCATGCCAAATCTTGTTAGAATCTTATCGATATAGTTCCTCTGGGACAACCTCAGAATACCTTGAGATCTATCTCTAAGTATTTCAATCCCTAAAACAAATGATGCATCACCAAGATCTTTCATTTCAAAGTTCTTAAATAAAAAATTCTTAGTTTGATGCAACATATCCTTATCGTTACTGGCAAGCAATATGTCATCTACATATAAAACCAAGAAAATAAATTTACTCCCACAGAACTTAAAGTATATACATTCATCTACTATGTTAGACTCAAAACCAAATGAGCTAACAACTTGGTGAAACTTATAATACCATTGTCGAGATGCTTGTTTTAGCCCATAGATAGATTTCTTAAGTCTGCAAACCATAGACCCTGCATCACCTGATACAAAGTTTTTTGGCTGCTTCATATAGATCGTTTCATCAATGTCACCATTGAGAAACGCCGTCTTTACATCCATCTGATGAAGTTCTAAATCATAATGTGCTACAAGCGCCAATATAATCCTTAAAGATTCTTTCGATGAAACTGGAGAGAAAGTCTCTTTATAATCAATGCCTTCTTTCTGTGTGAAACCTTTCACAACAAGACGTGCCTTGTATTTTTCAACATTGCCTTTAGAATCCTGCTTAGTCTTAAATATCCATTTGCAACCAACGGGTTTCTTGTCTTTAGGCAACGGAACGATATCCCAAACGTCTTTGTCAAATATAGATTTCATCTCTTCATTCATGGCATTAATCCACATTTGAGAGTTAGAGCTTTCCACAGCTTGTTTGATATTAACAGGATCATTTTCAAACATGCCAATGTCAAAATCATGTTCTTGAAGATATGCATAATCCTTTGATTGTGTAGATCTTTTCTCTCTAGTAGATCTCCTAATTGGCACAGGCTCTAGATTTTCTTGAGGTTCATTTACAACTTGATCTTCAACAGGAGGAGGAACATTATTACCAACTTCTGAATCTCCCACAGGCCCTAGGCCATCAACATTTGTCATGTCAATGTGAGGGTTTGGGTTGGGTTCAGGTCCATTTGTGTTCTCTATTCCATGTTGAGTTTCTAACTGAGTTGTTTGGGATGATGAAGTTTGCACATTGTCAAAAGATGTATTTCTAAACGCAATCGGAATTTGAACAAAACTAGGACTTTGGTCCATAGTCTCATTCGCATTCGTCTCTTCTTCTTCAAAAATACTATCTTTTGTCATATCTCCCCCACAAACTCATTATCCTCAAAAAAATTTGCACTTCCTGACTCGAAAACTGTATGTTCTGTTGGATTATAGAATTTGAACCCCCTAGATCATTCAGAATAGCCTATAAAGTAACAACTAACGGTTCCTTTCTCCCAATTTCTTTCGCCTGGCTGATAAGGCCAGCTTCACATGACATCCCCAAACTCCTCAAATGATCAGCTAGGCTTGCGCCCAACCATAACTCCGAAAGGGTCCTTGTTAAGTGCTTTAGTAGGCAAACTCTATTGAGTATGTATGCTGCAGTCTTTAAGGCTTCTCCCCACAAATTCTTAGGTAGAGTTGTACGAGCAATCATACTTCTCACCATGTCTTTAAGGGTGCGATTTCGTCGCTCAGCAACACCATTCGTTGCAGGCGAACCTGGCAACGTATACTGAGGCACAATTCCGCATTCCTCTAAGTATTTTGCAAAGGGACCTTGACACTGTTCTCCTGATCCATCATAACGACCGTAGTATTCACCACCACGATCAGAACGAATGGACTTTATACGTTTGTTAAGTTGTAACTCAACTTCCGTTTTAAACTTTATGAACACGTCTAATGCTTCCGCCTTTTCTTTTATTAAGTAAATATGACCATATCTTGAATAATCATCTATGACTGTGATAAAGTAACGGTCACCATTTCTTGTAGCCTTTGGAAAAGGACCACAGATATCCGTATGAATCAATTCTAAGACATCATTACATCTTTTTGCATCATACTTACATTTATTAGTTTGTTTTCCCTTTATACAATTTACACAATCACTTAAGTTTGTAAAATCTAAAGGTTGGAGAATATCATTAGACACAAGACGTTCTATCCTTTTCATAGAGATATGTCCTAATCGCTTGTGCCATAATGTTGCAGATTTCTCGCAAGTTAATTTACGTTTTCTATTATCTATATACAGTGCCTCTGAATGTGAAGTGTCTATATCTAGAAAATAAAGATTATCATAAGAAGACAGGATACCAGAAGCAAGAAGCTTAGAATCTCGACACAAACTGAAATTTCCATTACCAAATGAACATACATAACCATTTTTGTCCAAATAAGATACAGAAATTAGGTTCCTTCTAAAAGATGGAACCACTAAAGCATCAAAACTTAAATAAAATCATATCTTACATAATAATCTAAATTTTCCTATGCTTTCCACTTCTACTTTATTGCCATTTCCTACGTAAACGTAGCACTCTGCCTCACTTGGCTTGCGATGGCTTAGGCAACCCTGTATCGACATACTGATGTTTGTCGTTGCACCTGAATCTATCCACCAGGTATATCTAGATACAGAACTTAAATTAACTTCAGAACAAACTAAAGCAAGAGGTTTGAAATTGTTCCCCATGAGGGGCTTAATCTGACTTAGACTTGACATTATGTTTAGATCTGAAAAATTCAAGAACAAGGAAATATTTTAGATATGATGCATCACGATTTGATTCTTAATCATAATTCTAAAATCTATCTAAAGGCATGTGTAAAACTATTTGCTCCATTAAAACTTTAGCCAAAACACCATTCAATAATGAAACACCTTTGGGTGCAATCATTACCTTCAGGCATTTTGGTGTAGTGAATAAAGTACAAACATGCAACCTTTTGTCAATCTACCTTTGGGTCAGACTAACATATCCATGAACTAAAGACCATCGCTACTCCATGTGTGTTGCAACTAATTTTCATACACTACCCTTATGCACCAAACAACTTAGCAGGCGCCAACCCTCCTTTGGGAAAGCTAACACCCACGTCCATTGCCAGCACGTCATTTCAACTTGTCATGAGTTACCCTTGCAATCGTCTTACAGAGAGCGATTCGTTTGCGAACATCAATGCTTCACTCATGCGAAAAACAACACATGTATACTTAAAAACGCCTTTAGTTAGATTCCAAAATTAGTAAAACTTTAGCAATTTCTACAATCATTACCTTTTAGAAATGCTTCAATAATTTATTGATATAATACTAAATAATTTATTTATGGTTGCCATGATTAGCATCATTGTGATAAAATCCGAATTTAGTATTATATCAATAATTAACGTTAATACAAATTTTATGCCATAATTAGCATTATTGTGATAACCAACGTAGACCAATAAAAGGATTATTAAATTATTCTTCCCAGCTTCACACATAAACACTTTATATACAAAAATATAATAATAAATACTAAATTGCAATGATGTCGTTAAATAATTTATTTTTATATAAAAAGTATAATTTATAATTCAATATTGATCATAAATAATCCATTGACCAACGGAAAATTAGATTATTCGTTTCATTATGGCAGTTTATGGGCTGGATACGTGCATTATCTCCATGGATATGCAAGTTTTCTTCCTGGATTTGTTATTTATCACATGGGCTATGTGATAAATAATAGCCCAACATGCCGATTACCACTGTTGATGCGGGAGTTAACTCCGAAAAATGCGAACTATCATCAATTTATATACACGTTAACACTAGAAACGCGGATTATCACCGCCGACTATGCCGATTACCGTTGTTGATTCACGGCTTATATTCAATTGATATGCGCATTATCACTAAATAGGCTAATAACCAGTGTATCAAGTGCTAACTGACATATCCAATGGTTGTACCTCGCGTATCCTTGACAGATCATGTCATAACTACTCCGATACGCTGGTGATCATTTGTGGCTCCTTCCATAAATGCAGACCATGGAAACACTTCAAATGGCATTCAATCAATGGTTTTCGAGAGCTTTTGAAATATACAGAAAATGACAGAACCGATGCAGCTCATTCTCGTCCCGTATTTAAGATCTTATAGGGCGTATAATAAGCATGAAAAACAGAGAAATCAGGGAAGGTAACCAACCAACAAAAAAAGGATAAGGGATCTAGAATCATGTCCATATAATTCATGATAGACCTGAGTAAAAAAAAAACTCCGCTAAGACTATCCTTTATCTTCCTTCAAACTTGTATAACAACACTTATTGACTATTTCTCCTCTTTGCATGGAATAAATTCAATGCTTTGTCCTTCACTTGGAACAATTCCTGCATTCATACACCAATTGTTAAAATCAAAATCATCATGGTATGTATCCTCCATTAACACCTTGGCCATCATATGTTGATTGTCCACACAACTTGTGAGACTCTCAGTTAGTCTCTCATCAACATTTTCTTCATGTTGGTCTTGAGTTTCCAAATAGCCCATAAGATTTTCAGCTAGTCTCCTTTCAACATTGCCATCCTCTCTCTCTTCAAGTTTTATTCATTTAAGTTTAAAAAGAACTTCTTTTTAACCAATTTTCCTTTGTTGTAAGTCAACTCCTTTGAGATTTTCCTCCAATTAAGCATCTATATTTTGTTCAATCTCCTTGATTTTCTCCATAAACTGAGCATTTTATCTCTATCTCAACTTCACCTACAACAAATTCCCTTTTACTTTTTTCTAGAGATTCCATCTGCAACCCTGGTCTTCCTCATTTTTCTGTAGCATTCCTCTCATCATCTCTAGTTGTAATTTAATTTTAGCTACTTCTCTATCAAATTTGTCCTAAATTTATCTTGTATGGATTATCTTTGAACATTTACTATGACTCTCAGTAGTCACAAATATCCTTCTTCAATGAGCTTCTCCTTACTCACAGTGAGATGTACACAAGCCATTGCAACAAGCTGACTCAATCAGCCTATTTGTAAATACCATACTAAGCTCTTCCATGTGTATTCTTCTCCTAGTATTTCTACTAACTCCTTATGGAATGTTCATCTGAGCACTCTCTGCTCTTTTGGATTCCGCATGAAATTTACTCACCTTCTTCCTCTGAGAACTTTGTTGTTCTTCCTCGCTTTCTACTACAAGGTTCCTTGCCATCATCCTTAACTACAAAGATTCATCACTCCTACTTGTGATCAATAATTAATCCATAATTAATTTAAAACAAAAGACCATTACCTCCTTGTTCAATCTTCACTTGAACACACAGCTGCTGCTACAAAATTCTTCTTACTTTTTTCATCCCTTTGTTGTTGTAGACCTTCATGTTCTTTAAAACAACACCATTATTCCTCTTGATTGATTCCCAAGTCAATTTGTTCTACTTCAAGTTAGAAATCCTCCACTATGTCTACACAACACCTCACAATCAGCAAACCTCAATTCAATTTAATTTCAAACAAAGATTTACCTCAATTTGTTGTAAACTCTGCTTCCTCCAAGAGCTTCCTATATATTTCTCTAAGAGATGTAAGGTAAAATATTTATGTGGCTCTGATACCACTTGATGCAGTCCGGATACCCTGACTACTAATAACCCCAGGCTAACCCACACAAATCTTGTATTTACCTCAAATTCAAGAAAATTCCAGGCTCATAGATTGACACCAATATCACCAATCTACTCCTCCATGTGACAATGGATTCACTCTTTAACGTATTCAATGCCAAACAATATAAAACACCCACACCTTTCTCTTTGGTGTTGAAAAGGGGATTCTCATTTCCACTTAACAATATTAATACCATCTTTTTCTCTAAACTAGGAAATACGAAGGTTGGCCAAGTAGAGACTTAAAAATTGAACACGCAGTGGTAAAAAAAGTGTTTGTGCAATCGCTACGAAATGATTTTGTAGCCCCCATTAAAATCCTGTAGTCACTGCAAAATGATTTCGTAGCGCACTTTAAAATTATGCATTATAGGTTTCGGGGAAGTTGAAATGACTCGTCTCTTTTCCCAATCAATTCTCCATGACCTTGAATGGGTCCTTGACACGGTAAATGATTTCATACACCTTTCATTGTTAAGGGTTTCATTCTATTAGAGATTTTCCAATCAAGCAAAGAAAACCAATCAAAAAGTATTTGACTGCATTCTCAAAATAGAGTGCTCAATTCTATTGTAAAATCACTCGAATGGTTGTAACAACTAGGGAATCACTATTCCAGAACACAAAACATTCTTCCACGGAGTTTTGAAGCCAAAAAAACAAGAATCCAAAATGAAAAAGGGAAAACCACAACTACTGAACCCACCAAATTCAAATTCTTAATATAAAACAGTACAAAAAGCTACAAGCCTCCAAAATGACCAATATTCAAATGAAAAAATTTAGAGGAATATAAATTGCAGTAACAACAACTCATAAGTAGAAACCAATTTGGTTTAAACATAAGGATTCAATTTAACCTCAACCATCTAGAAAGTACACAACTTACAATCCAAAGTCTCCATTCATTTACACCACTCACACAGATAAATACCTTTTGTTCACACATATTGAAGGTATAGGCATCTACAAAACTCAGGATTGCAGTTGGGAAAAGAAACAATGAGTTCCTCTCTTCTCTTCCTCTCTCTTCTCCTCTCTCAGGAACTTCTCATCTTCTCTTGTTCTCAAACAATTTTTTTTTTATTATTTCCTAAAAGGAACAAACTTCAGCAACCAAGAGTCACAAATTTTGAATCGTTTCCCCTTCTCCACAAAATAAGGGAAACTGAAAAACTATATTTACATTACAAAATAACTTTTCCAACTTATTCTAAAAATCAAAACTCACTTCCTAATGTAAATATTTACAATTTCTTACAAAACATATAAAAGTTCATCCCAATATTACCATGTGGCCATCCCGTCACATTGGTAATCGCTTGTCCAGACTCTCACATTTTGTGCTCAATTTATGCACCTGCATCAGATGAGGGAGCATTCCCATGAGCTCTCTAAAATACTAAAAGGTCCTCTTAAACTATTTAGAAGGATTTTTGGAACCTTAAAGTTGTTAAATACCTTGGGAAAGGCACTAATTAAGACTTTGTGCATGTGATAATGTGTTTAGTGCTCTTGTTGAAGTAAATGTAGAATGCTTGATGTGTTGTGAATAGAGATCTTTTGTAATTCTTCGTGCATTGTCAAATACATGTTTTTGTCATGTTGACTTTGATCATTGCCATGCTGCTTTGTGTTTTTCGTTGTGCTATTGTGGCTTTTCCTTGTTTTCCATTTTATTTTTTTTGTGGTTTGTTCTTGTTTAGTTTGTTAGGTGCGGAAAAGGAAAGAAAAAGAACTCATGGAGAAGATCAAAATGAAACCCAACTAGAATTTGAAGACCCTGGTAAAATTTATTGCATGCGATAAATTGCATTAGAGTGCAGATGAGGATAATAGATCAACTAAGGGGGCCTAGCTAGGTCCACATGAAAAAAAAGGACAACAATGTGACAACTATGAAAATAAAATAAGAAGAAATTTTCCCTAATTGAAATAGTGCTTGGTTGATATATCTTTTACATTTTATGAATATGTGAATAACAAGAAAATAAGAAAAGGATATAATGATGTAATTTGATTTGAAAGGTGATTTGTTGAGAACCATCATCGTAGGAAGATAAGTGATTTAATTTTTAAAATAATATGACTATGTGAGTGATATACTACTTGCTATGTTTTAAGTAATATAATGAAGTTACCTCATGAATTCCATGCCACATGGAGGATCCATTGGGAAAGTTTGCAAGAATGACCTCTTACTGTTAACTACCATTGTCAATGTGCTTATGCTTATGATTATACTTATGACATTTTTCATGTGAATAAATGAAAACAATAGCATCTGAAAATTTACCCTAAAGACACAACATATGAATAACATGGAACGTGTGCATGTACATCACATGTTTTTCAAGTGAATATGCACAAATTTGGGAGCATGGATGAAAACATGCTTGAATCAAATACATAATGAAAATTCCTTTATGAAGCTCCTTGAAACTTATAAACAATTGAATTGATAGAGTTATGGCTAAAATGTGAGGTTGAGATCATCTCAGGGACTACTGAATATTCCAATAGAAAGTGTGCTACAAGCCAACTAGAATCCAAAAGGATCCAACTCAAAAATTCTTGTAATGGTAGCCAAGTAAGGAAAGCAATGAGAAAAGGTAAAGGAAAGCAATTGGGTAAGAATTTCTTTCATCTAGATTTGATATTTGTTGTTTCAAAATAAATGTATGTGTTGTATGGATGCACATGAAGGGTTATGGTTAAGGTAGGTATCCTTTAGTGTGAAAGATAACAATGATTTTTCTAGTGCATGTTAAACTACTCATGAATTTAAATATATGAAACTCTCAGTTTTGGCTCTTTGTTTGTTGGAATAAATTTTTGATTGCATTATGGAATTCTTAGAATAAATGTTATACACACATATGATGCTATAATAATTTCAATTTAATTCAATGGAAACTGATAGGATTGTCATGTGTAGAATAATTATGAGACCACTGCATGATGTTGTGAATTTTTTTAATGAAAAGAATGGGTATATGAGCATTGATAGTTGTTTGGCTGATTGAAAAATTAGATTGCAGGTAGACTACCCGAAATTATGGTTTTCTGGGCTCAGAAGGGCGAGTAGCTAATGGGTGCCAGTGTGCAGTTCGATCATCTAGTTAAAACTACTAGGTTTTTGCACTTAGTGCTTTCTAACTGGCAGACAAACCACCTTCACAGTGGAATTGATCCCTGTGTTCAAACCACTAGGTGCTTGCTAACTAGCTGATGAACCAACTTCACAGTGGAATCAATCCCTGTGTTAAAACTACTAGGTTCTTTTAGTTAGAATAATGAACCACCTATTTCTTGTTAAGTTCTTACTAACTAGTTGATGAACCATCTTCACTGTAAAATCAATCCCTGGGATTAAAACCATGAGGTGCTTGCAATTATAGCAATGAACCACTTAGTTCTTACTAATTGATTTCTAATTAGAAGATGAACCACCTTCATAGCGAGATCAATCCCTTGATACTAAGCATACTACCCTTTTGTGATCTAGGTGAAATCCTTGTGTTTGAAATACAAAGAGTAAGCAAGACAGAGCCTGATGCATAACCTATGAAGATAAAGGAAGCAAAGAGTAACCATAAAGATAAGGATAAATTTAAATAATTTTTTGTTGAGATATTTGGTTTAATTTGATTTAAAAATTTTATGATTATTCTCATAATAATCGTATGCATATGATATAGTTGAGATGGTGAACTACCCAACATAAATATATGATGTTTATCACAGGAAATATTATTGGTATCATCATATTAATATCAAAGTGGTGCAACAAAAGCGTAGTAGGGTTGAAGACCTTAGGGACTAGGCTATTGTTGTGACATTGGAACCCGTGATATGTATTGATAACCATGAGATATGCTATGACAATTGTGTTATGTTTGTAAAGAAAGACATAGGGAGGCCTTGGATGTGAGACTTCATAAATAACCTTCCTATGTGAGGAAGCCTCACCAAGGAATGGATCACCCAAGGGATTGGGGAGGCAGGGAAGGGGGTACCTACACTTGGAAGGTGTGTGACTACAAGGAAGAGAAAGATTGAGTAAAATGGTTTTCAAGGAGTTTTTTTTCATACTCATTGGGATCAAAAATGCATTAGGTGTGTCCCAGTAAGAAATGAGTTGATTTTATTCCTTGTGGAAACCTTTAGGAGCAATGGAAAACTAGGCAAAAATGTGCAGGAATGTTAAGTGGTCCAGAGGTAACTAGACCATGAAATATGAATGACATTGCTCAAAGAAATAACTAAGGACATTGAATATGTCTCTAATGTAATAACTATAATTATAGAGCTCAAATTTTGTTTCTATTCTCAGGTTATATAATACTAAGGACGATGTTCCATTAAGGGGGTGGGGTTTGTAACATCCCTTGTTCTGCCCTTGCTCTTTGCAATAATAAATGTGATTTCATTACAAACATGAGGGGAAACCATGACCAGAAAAACATCTTATTAAATATCACCTAAAAGGCAAGCTGGTGGGAAAGGGGAGGTTTACACTTGTCAATGTTGAAAATGGCAAGCATGGAATCCGTAGGGTCAATTACCCCGATAGCCGAAAGCAAATATTTCCTTTGGTCGGGGCATGTTTGTAATACTTCGAACACTAACATTGCCGATGGCGCTTGCGCCAAATCCTCTACAATGTTGTAGTGTTGGGCGACACGTGCAGATGTGTTATGCATTGTGCATCGAAGTGCCCCTTTGGGAGGTCGGATTACAAAGTCCTCAACCGGCCTTTCGTCTCGCAAATCATTGGGCAACGATGGGTTTTGACCTGCAGATGGTTCTATTGCCAGAGCGATAGGAGCTTCATAAGATTTGGCTCTTGTGGTGAGATCTACCGTTCCAAATGTGTAAATGGCAGAACTCACTTCACCAGCTGAAGGGTGTTGTGAACCGTCGTTTCCCCGTGACGTGGGTTGCGGTTGGTGAAAATGATTTCTAAGGACAGCAAGTGCCTTACTAGAATCTTTCTTGGCAAGGTAATCCGTGCATTCCTGAAGACGCGGAAAACACCAGATTACGTGATCTTCAAGACAGAGTTTGCACGAATAGTTGGTGCCTTTAACCTTTTCCATATCAGTAGGCACAATGACCTTCTGTTTCAGGTTGGGATTCTTAGATGACTGCTCCTCAGAAGGAGCGGTCTTGTTTTGTTTCTTCTTGTTCTTACTACTAGATTTCTGTGTAGACTACACAGAGTTAATCGCAGTGGTAGGAAGAGCAGTCGTTTTGGTAGAGGGGTCCACTGCCAATTTGGCAACGGAACCACTGAGTTGTTTTACAGTGCTCGTGGAGGTTGCGCCGACGATCCCATCGGCATGCGCTCCAGGGCGCTGAGTGATGGGAGGATTGGGGTTACTGGGAGCATATGGGATAATGTCGTAGAGAGTGCCAGACTGTGAGTAAATTAAATCCAAGTGTTGGGCATGACGTATTGATTGGTCCTCTGTGACTGCACCACCTAGAGAAACATCTCTAGTGATTTGTGGGAGTAGCAACTTACAGAACCAGTCTGTTAAGAGAAAATCAGGGATGGGGACTTTGACTAACCTCCACCTATGTCTCCATTCATGGATATGATAAGAGATGTGGGTGGCAATATCCTGATGAAACGAGGTAAGGAATTCCGTCCCTGTCTCATAACGGATAGGTAACCGAAAGTGCTTTAGGAACTCCATCACTAAAGCATCAAAGGTATTCACTGACACACATGGTAACTCAATATACTACTTTACAGCATTGCCAGTGAGGGTGCGGGGAAAAAGACGCAACCAGACACTGTCATCCACCATGGAGTTAGAAACACACCATAGATGGTAGGTGGTGACATGAGTGCCTGGATCCTCCCCTTGTTTTCCATTGAACTTAGGAATATCTGTCGGTATTTTATGCGGGATCAGCGGCCACTGTAGGTTATGGTAGATGGGGTCATTAGTCAACTTGTATAAGTTGGGGATATCCAATGTTGCCAAAAAAGGCAAATTGTTGGGTGCCCCCAACTCAGACCATTGTGAAGACGAATGACCAGAGGAGCTCTGTGCTCCTCCCATCATTTGGTTCCCCATGTTGTACATGGGCTACGAGGTGTAACAATTGCTTTGCGGAACGGTGTTGTAAAGTGGATTACCATGAGGTTTTTGATACTAGGGTATGAAGTTTCCCCAAGTATAAGCGGTGCCCCCTTGACTCATCTAATCTTGTGAGTAGGGTGCCCCCATGGTTTGGGTGGGAATCCCTTGTGGATTTCCACCCGACACTGAACTAACCAAATGGCTTTGATTGACAGAAGGAAAATTCATGTCAATCAGCGACTGTAAATGCATGCCTAAAAACGGCGGGGGAACTGTGACATTCCCCGCCGCCATGTGAATATTGGGAACCACCCCAGATATCTGAATCTGGGGGTTATAACCATACATTGGTAGCCGACCTTGGTTTTGGTCAACTTGAACCGCGCCCATAGTGCCACATTGAGTGTTATATGGAGCACTATATGTGGCACTAGTCAAAGGTATGCTTTGGTGCACCATAGGAGTGGAACCTGGCATCTGGTGGGTTCCGTTGATAGAGGGTGTTATGTGAGTTGCAGTACCTAGAACAAACGGGGTTGAAGGGTTCCACATTGTCGGTGTTGTGATGACCGTCGACTAGGGAAGTGGTAGAGGATTCACAGTGTCTCTATAATTCCACAATCCTTGAGGTGTCGACAGAATAGATGGGAGAGTTCCTCCCAGTGAAGAGTGAAGTACAGGTACAACGGGAACAACGATAGGTTCCGACAGATCTGTAAGCGGAGTGTTAAAATGAGGAAGAAATCCTTACGTGAAGAAATCCTTCAGAAAACTAGAATCATCGGTCGTCCAGACAGATCCCGTGTGCGGTTTAGGAGATTGATTCCTCGAAGATGAGGAATCTGAGTCAGTGGATCCCGGCAAATCCTCCATAGTGAGTGGAGGAAGTCCTAACAACCGTCTGGATTGACGGTGAGGGCCAGATGTAGCCACAATTACTGGTAAATTTTATCAGATAATTTTTAAGGTGATATTCTTTAAGTCTCAAAAACGATAGCACTCAAGTACCTAAAAAGAAAAAATACACTAAAATGACAATCAGCAAACAAAGTGAAATTACCTTGTCTGATAAACACCGATTACTGGAGATGAAACCCAGTGTCTCAATGAGTAACAGAGAAGGATGGCCAAATGTACGGTTATGATTACTTTTGAGCTTCGCCCGAACCTCAGATTAAGGGGCCAAGTACTCTCGTGAAGACGTGCACCCTCCCAAAAAATGAAGACAAAGTAGGTCTGTCCATTTGAGGTACCAAGACAGCCCGTCCCAGTCACCTTAGGTAAGTACCTAGAAGTATTGGCCACTAGAGATACCTCAAATCACAGACATTATCAGGGGGGGCATAGTCGTAGACAGCACGCTGTGTGGGCAGGATACTTGAGTCCCTGACTCAGTTTTGAAATCCCCGAAGGGACCCTCGTTACACAGAATGCCCAAAAGAGATGTAAAAGAAGGCAAGCTACCTTCGATTACAATCCGATGTTGTCTCGTATTTCGCTCCAGTGTGAGTGGAGTGGTACTGATAATATGAGTGTAGAAGGATTTTTCACTCTTTAACGAAACTAGTTTGATTTTCAACCTTGGGTAGTTGACTCACTCTCTTAACCCAAGGTCCTAATCTATCTAATGTTGGGTTTCTCTAAAAAAGAGTATCTGATTGATTTTAGTGTAAATTTTAGTGTACTTTTTTATTTGTCTTCGGAGGGGGTGTTGATGTATGAATATGATGAGACTCTCGACTCGATAAACCATGCAGAACTATGCTTTGAAAAAAAAAATCAATTTCTTATGCAAACAAGTCTTATTCTACACATGTATCATTTCACATATTCATGTATTCGTCAGTGCATCTAAAGTCATTTCAACACTTTGCATAACCGAAAGTTCCTTTTCTCAATATTCCCTAACAATTATTGAACCAAAACAAATCAGCCTACAACTATTTCGACAGAAGGAGATGTACAGTTTGTTAGCTTTTCTTTCAACAAAAATTTCTTTTATGAGAGAAAAACTAAAGCATTTTCTTAAAAAATAAATTTTAAGACACCAAATTTGTTAGCATGATACTGTTGCAGATCCTTATTTAGCCCTTGGGACAAGTTTCCCCCCCTTTTGGTCCACAGGATCTCTTGGAAAACATGGAAATGGGTCACTGACGCTCTGTCTATGTGTAAATAGAGCTTTAGTTTGGCTACTAACGCTCCCTGTGCACAGTCAAAGAGCTTTATAAAGCTCTGTTTAGACCAGCAACTTGCGTTAGTGAGGGAAAGAGCTCAAAAAGTGGGCTTTTGGGATCGGTTTCTGAAGAGAAAGCAACTTTGCAGGATGCAACAAACTAGATGGTGGATCAGATAAGGATATGAAGAAGCGGGAAGCTCATAGAAGAGAGAAGAGATCTGAGAGGAGTCCGGATAACCAGGAACTAAATGTATAGTCCCCAGCAGAGTCGCCAGTTCTACTATGGGGTAAAATGCATGGGATGAAAACTAACCTTGAAAGTCTTCCCGGGACTTCCGACAGACCGTAAGGTTATCTGCAAAAGGTATCTGTTACACACATGCTAATCTATCTAACATATATTGATAAGATATGGAGAAAGGATCACCTTTGGTTCTTTCTAGATTCCCTTGGGGATCTCCGTGCGGTAAGAATAACTCCTCCTGACTGGCTCCAAGACGATTCCTGCACAAAATAACGAAGCAAACCAATCATAGCATATACTTCTGACATTTAATGAAAGAATCCGTAACAAACATGTATAAATGTGTAACTAATCTACTCAACACAACAAGCATCAGAATGGACAAATAAATGCACAATATCACTGACACTTCAAGTAGTGGAACACAACTGCAATCCTATATTTAGAAGAGTGATTACAACATCCATGTTGTATCAGCCTTCCTTATCCTTTCTTCCTCTCTCTCTCTCTCTCTCTCCTCCTTTTAGCTAGCTCCTTCAAGAATATGACAATATCACAACAGCACCATGTACTATCCTTCTAAATGCTCTGACCCTTGTGCAATGGTCCTCTCATTACTTAAATAGCAATCGAATTAGGGCTTCCCAACTCCACCTATAGTTCATTTGGGTAAAAACCATGAACCTGCCTCTTTTACCATCTTTTTTCCATTTGCCTCTGTTTCCGAAATAGAATTTCTCCAAATATCTTGATTTTTGGAGTTTCCCTGCATTTCTTGCACAAATTTAGGGAAATAATATCTAGATATTTAATAGCAGATTCATTGGCTAAACCACTTTGAGCATTACTAAAGTTCACTAACACTCCCCCTGCTCTAACAACATGAGTTAGCAGGTTGACTAACGCTCCTTTATGCTTGTAAACAAGCTTTATAAAGCAGGTTATCAGTGTACAGAGAGCGTTAGTGTGGATTCTAGGCCTGCAACTATGGTCATTCTTTCAGTCATATTGTCTTTCTCCTCTGAGTTGATTAGGAGGTCATTTTGTCCTATAACACCTAGAGTCATATAGCAAGGCCCAATCCCCTTCTTGAAAAATTATGTCCTTGATATTCCTATCATTCCAAACCTTCTTCTGCAATTGGATAACTTCGATGTGTAGGAGGACCTACATTTTGAATTCATTCAAGCCATTTAACTAGAGAAGCCTCTCCTTCTGAGCCTTGGTGACATCTAAATCCATATGTGCTACCATTATCAAAGTATTGTACTCAAACTCAATAGAGAGCAAAGCCTTCTTTCCATAGAGCAAATCATAAGGGGTAAAACCAATAGTTGTCTTCCAAGTTGTATTATAGGCCCAAGTGGCAACCACTAATCTATCTACCTAATCCTTTCTATTGTTGCTCGTAACCTTGGTGGGGATGCCTTCTAATGCCCTATTTCCGACCTCTACTTGTCCATTGACCCGAGGATGATAGATAGTAGATTTTTTGTCCTTGATATGATGTTGCCTTAACAAATTCTTGATCAGATGTGATGTGAATTGAGCTCCTTAATCGATGACTATCTCTCTGGGGTACCTAAATTTGTAGAACACATTCTCCCTTAAGAATTCAGCCACTTTCTCCTTTGTTGCCACCTTGATAGCCTTTGTCTCAACCTAATTTGTCAAATAATCAATGCATACAATGATGTACTTCTTCTACCCTAATGGTGGATCAATTGGCCCAATGAAATCCATACCCCACTTGTCAAATGGCTCCAAAGCCACTTGAGGTTATAAAGGAATTTCATCCTAGGGGGTAGGTTTCCCCATCCTTTAGCACTGATCACATTGACTGGTGTATCTTCTTGCATCTTGGTGGAGAGTGGGCCAGTAGTACCCAGTTTGGAGAACCTTCAAAGTTTTCCTCTTGGAAGAAAAGTGACCTCCAAAAGGCCCATCATGACAGTATGAGAGGATGTCAAATACTTCCTCTTTCCTAAAGCATCTCCTCAATATTTGATTTGGACCTAGCTTGAAGAGATTGCCCCCAATCCAAGTGAAATGGGCACTCTTCCTTACAATTCTACCCTGTTCCACAGATGACAAATTTGGAGGCAATTTTGCAGCAACTAGGTAGTTGGCTATGTCAGCAAACCATGGAGAAAGAACTGAGATAGCAAATAAGTTCTCATCTGGAAGCTGATCATCAGCCATCCCTTCATCACCTACATGTAAAACAAGTCTAGAAAAACAACCAGCAACTACATTTTCTTTTCCTGGATTATCAATGATAGTTAAATCAAACTATTGTAACAAAATCAACAATCTAATAATTATAGCATTCACATCATGTTTTTTCATTAAGTATTTGATAGCTGCATGGTAAGTATGCACAAAATTTCTGTATCCAGTGATGTAGTGTTTGAACTTGTTCAAAGAGTGTACAACAACAAGGAGTTCTTTCTCAATCACAGTGTAATTCAATTCAAACTTAGACATATTTTTTCTAATGAAGTAAATGACATAAGGTAACTTGTCATGTATCTAGACTAAAGTTACTCCTATAGCTTTGTTGGATGCATCAACATGGATGTGGAAAGGAAGAGTCCAATTTGGGCATGTAAGTATGGGTGCAATGGTTAATTTGTCTTTCAAGATCTCTATGGCCTCTTGGCAACTATCTAACCAGAATAATTCAGAGTCCTTGGACAACAATCCAAACAATGGTGAGGCTAGTTTGTTCAAGTCTTTGATAAACCTACTATAATTTCCAGCTAAGCCCAAGAAGCTCCTAACATCCCTCTGATTTTAAGGAGTAGGGACCCTTTTTATGATGGCAATTTTGTTTAGGTCCACTTGTATTCCCTCCTGAGATATTGAAGGGCCAAGGATAGTAAATGCATTCATCAAGAATTCACACTTCTCAAGACTAAGAGAGAGGTTCTTTTCAATGCACTTATTTAGGACTTCCCCATGTTAGAGAGAGCCTTCGGGAACTCACACCCATAAGGAGTGAAATCATCCATGTAGATCTCTACGGAGTCATGGACTAGCTCATCAAATATGCTCAGAACTACCCTTTGAAAAGTGGTAGGGGCATTACATAATACAAAACGAAGGACCCTATAAGCAAAGGTACCCCAAGGACAAGTGAATGTATTTTTATCTTAGTCCTCTGGGATGATCTAGATCTAATTGTAACCACTGAATCCATCCAGGAAAGAGAAAAAATACTTCCCTACAAGACCTGTTGGCATTATGATGCATGTGTTGTACTTGGTGGCAACCCACTTGTAGCAAAACAAGTCACTAATATATAACTAGATGAATCTACAGAAGAGATATCAGATGTGACAGAATACATGGGATGCAGGGCAGATCAAAGGAATCAGTTCAAATGTAATGAAAAATGACAACTCATTAAGATGACAGTTCTCAGTATGGCAAGATAACTTTGCCATCAAGGCCAAAGGGGGAGATTGTTGGCATCATGATACAGGTATTGTCCTTGATGGCAACTTACTAAGATGACAGATCACAGCTCAGGCTCACAGAATGAAGAAAAAGAGATATACGCAGGTTACCCTTGATAAAGTCGCATGTACACACGAGTTAGCCGACCAAAAGGTGTGTATACGTATACACGCACTCTCATGCAAGGAAAGGCGCGTACATTTGGTTTTGGTCCATGGTATTTGGACCATGGTATTGGTCCAAGGAATCTTGTCTGACGTGTTGATCCCAAGTATTTGGTCCAAGGTATTGGTTCTAATTGGTTTTGGACCATGGTATTGAGTAAAGGCCTAAGAATATAAAAGCAGGAGAAGATCATTAGGCAAATGCACCAAGTAAGTCTCGAATATCTAATGAAGTATGTGATCTAGTATGCAGGTTATGGGTTCATGATGCCTTGCTTGATCTGAGCTAAGGAGGAATCTCAGCGGTTGATGGAGAACAAGATCTAAGGATAGATCGGGATCTAATGGCTTGGAATGAATCATATCTATACGATTTGATCATGTTTATTCTAGATCTGTATACTAACGCATGTAATGTTCTGTAAATATTATGATCTAGGTATAACTCAAGTTTGGAATAGCTGCAAATCATGAATGAATATTTACAGATGTATACGCTGGTTGACTATGATAAAAGCATGTACATACCAGGTTAGATACATCTAAGTAGCGTATACCATATGAGCTATGATGTTTGAAGTTACAGGTGGTTCTGGTTGTTGATGAGTTCTAATGACTGTTTACTGGTGCTAGTATTCTGCATATTCAGTTTGGTTGATTGTGTTTAGCTTCAGTGTTGATGGATGAGATCTAATAATGGATCAAGATCATAATGACTTATATTTATGTGATTTGATGGACTAGATCTGGTTGTTAACACACATATTATCCTTGTATATGTAATGATCTGGGTATGTCTAAAGTCAGGAAGTGCAGTGAAGTTATAAGTAAGTAATTAATGACATATACGCTGGTTCGCTTTGGTGAAGTTTCATATACATGCTGGTTCGGCTCTTCCAAGTAGCATATGCACTCTGATGCATGATTTTTGATGATACAGTTAGATCTGAACATTGTTGCAGAGTTCTGTGTTCTGCTCTGTGTTCTGGTGACTGTAGTTTGTTGACAGTAGGCTCATCCTTCCCCTCCTATTTAGGTACTAAATTTGACCCACAACTTTCATTTTTACTTATTGGGTGGGGGGGCGTTGGTCGAGTCCCTACGGGGCCTCACCCTCCTTTGTCAGATGAGCCATTCTTCCTAATTGCCATTTTGATCAATATTTGAGCAAATCTGGCGGAATGAGCTGAATAAATAGGGCAAGTCACCTAAGGAAGGAAGGACGGCCACCTCACACTCGAAGGGATATGAATGACCTACAAGGGAGGATACAAAACCAAGGAAAGGTATTCAACCACAGCCTGATAACCCTCACACATATGATGAGTGTAGCGTTAAAAACCCTCACCCATCGGAATGAGTGAGTGACCCCTAAGAAGTAAGGGCCCTCTATTTAGGGAAAATAGAGCGATAAATCCCTCACCATATGAATAGTGAGTGGACCCCTAAGTAATAAATATAGGGCCCTTGAAAGCGGGAGATTTGAAAGCCCTTTCTCTGAGGCAGGTCGACTTCATGGATTCTGAAATGCCTCCCTCGGCTCCAAGCTCCACCAGTAATGACATATATAATATATGCTATTTTCATACTCTTGCTAGTAGCGGAATTTTAGAAATAGATTCTATATGAAACAGTGGTTTTCCAGAGGCATGAAGAAGTGGCCCCCCTTGATATCACTTCAATTAGTTTCATGTCATGGTTTCAGTGATTCAGTATTGGGTGATTCAGAGATTGATGATGCTAGTGTTGATTGATTGTGTGCTTCAATGATATTGATGGGTCCAGTATGAAAATTGGATGAAACGTGGCCTTCAGATTATGGTTTTGTGCTTCGGGAGTATCCAGTCTGAAAATTTATGAAACGTGGTACCTGGAGGAAGAAAGAGAAGGTTGTAGCCTTCTATAGGCTAGCACCTACGTACTAGTACATCAGCTAGTACAAGAGCTAAGGGGGTTGTATCTCCCTTCCAAGAGAGTCTAGAGAACAAGATAAGGTTGTAGCGTTCTGCAAGTAGAAGCCTGCGTATTGGTATAAGACTACACCAGTACAGAACCATTGTAAAAAGAAGTTTCTTATTAAAAGAAGATAGAGATGAATTGCAACAAGTGGTTTTCATCCACATTGGGTTTCCACCTTATATCATGGTGTTCATGTGTGCTTCTTATGTGTGATGATCTATTATGTTTTACTGCACCTATTTACTGTTCATATAGTTAATAAAATTCTAATGCACTAACTAAAGATCAACATTTAATGGATTAACTAAATCATATTACTGATAGTAACTAGTTTTGCATTAGGACACAGTTGCATATACACATAGGTCTCTTAATTGAAAGTAGCGTGATATGAATGATTGATATGAATGATAAAAAGTGTTTGATTTGATAATACTGATTCCCCCCCCCCCCCCAGTACTATTTCCAACAAGACCATCTAAAACTTGATCAATGAAAGGTAAAGGGAAATGGTCTTTCTTAGTGCTTTTGTGCAACTCTCTATAGTCCACAAAGATCCTCCACTTTCCATTCTTCTTTAGGACCAAAACTATAGGGGACACCCACTCACTATCTGAGATGGGGTAGATGAACCCTACATCCAACAACTTTTGCAACTCTTCCTTTACTATGTCTTTAAGGGTTGGGTTCATTCTCCTCTGAGGTTGGTGCATAGGTTTTCATCCTTCCTTGATGTAGATGTGATGATACATATCAAAGGATGCACCCTTTCATTTCTTTATAGCTCCAAGCAAAGGCATCTAAGTTCTCTCTCAACATTTTGCAAAACTTCTCTTCTTGGTTGGCTAAGAGAGAGGGTATAATCTTGAAGGTTTTAGATGGACAAAATTCTACCATTTTGACATGTCCAGGACTTGGGTCCACTAGGCATAAATCAGCCCAAGGATTACCCTAAGATTCCTTCACAAGCGCATCAAGAGGCATGGTGTTGGGGGGCTGGTCCTGGAGGATTTGATCAATGAGTTCATCTTCATCAGGTTGGCCCCCTCCTATAAAAACATCTAAGGTACAGATTGGATGGGATTTTGTATGATACACTTCATCTTCCTCCTCTTCCAACCATACGGGTAAGTCATGCTCAAGGGATGGTTGAGCAGGAGGGTACAATACCAACTTTTTGGACAAATGTTCATTCTTAATGGTCATGTTCCTAGCTTTGCAACTTATGTAAGCATCAGTAGTGGCTAGCCATGGTATTCCAAGAATGAGAGGATAATCATTGAATTTTTTTCTTGGGCTGGAGAACTAGGAAGTTAGCAGGATACTACCAGGACTCAATAGAGACCATTACATCCTCAACAACTCCCTCAAGATCCACTATGGACCTATCTGCAAGTTGTAGAATTGTGGTGGTCTTTCTCAAGGATCCTTGGAGTTTTATCTTGAGCATGGTTTCCTTAGTCATCATATTAATGGAAGCCCTAAGATCAATCAAGGTGTGAGGGACAATGATGCCATCAATGTGCACATCTACCATATGACTCCCAGGATCTAGATACTTTGGGAAAATCACCCTCCCCATCATTAGATCAGACAATTAACTAATAACATTGATGGTATGGGTTTATTTCTTTCTCCTCCCAGGATGTTTGAAGAATTTCTCTTTTATAAGCTTATTGTAGATGGGAACATCCTTTATAGTTTGGAGGAGTGGAATTTTAACACACAAGTTTTTCAATTCTCCCAGAAGTTTAGTTTCTTTTGGGGTGTGTTGGTTAGGATGGATCAATATTTCAGGGAAAGGAGGTGGATTTACTTTAGGGCTACTCTCTTCCTTTTCCTCTTCGATCTTCTCAGGTGGAGATGTAGGTTGGTTATCTGGGAGCACTCTTCCAAGTCTGAGGTTGATTTCTTGAATCTCCATAGCATAGGCATGGTAAGAAGTCTCTCCACTATATACCTGTTATGTCTTCTTGCTATTCGGGTTCGGATTGGGTTGAGCAGGCATCCGAGGTTTCTTGGGAAGAGCAAGATGAATGTGTTGTGGTTGAGATGGAGGTGGAGGAAGTAAAGCAGGAGGTTGGTTGAGTTGAGGCCTCCAACCTTGTGATGGGTTATTCCACTGAAGATGTGTAGCAGAATATGGCTTAAATGTTTGATTGACAGATTGGGGAGGGTATTGAGGTGCATAAGGACAAGGAGAAGGTGTGGACCATGAATGATGAGTGGAAGAGTACCAAGGTGGAAGGGGTGCATTCTGGATGGGATGGTAATAGGAGTAGGATGCACCTTGCATGCCCTACTGGTATTTTCAAGGTCCTTGAGGCCTCCTTTGATTGATGAAATAGGGTTTTTCAGCCCCACCTTCATCCCCTTGGTATACAACTTTTAATCTAGGAAAAGAAGGACACTTATATGTGGCATGGTTCTCCTCACAGACTGAGCAGACCTCTATAAGATTTAAAGGACATTCATTTTTGGCGTGCCTTCCAGTGTATTTAAGGAAAAATATAGCTAAGGCTCTCTTTCCTTCCTCTTGTCTCCTCTTGATCTACATGGTGTCCATTTGCAGAGAAAAGGTATGCAACATTTCACATCCTCCAACATGTTTCCAATTTCATTCTTAATGGATGTTGTGGAGGAAGAGGAACTGCCCAAAGCTTGACTAGACCTACCCTTCTTCCTAGAATCCCCAGAATGGTTTTTGATACTGTCTTGATGCTTTCATAGGATAGTTGATAAATGTATCCCACAGAAAGCATATTTAGGGTTTCCAGTTTATCATCCCTGATTCCTCTAAGAAGGACTAACTTGAGTGATTTAGGATCAAGGGTGCACCTGTCTCTCCTATAACTGAGCTAAAATATTTACTGATAGTCTTCCATGGATTCATCAGGTCCAAAATTTATTCTAAAGATTTCCTCTTTGGTGTATTTAGACCTAAAGTAGTCTACTTGTTGTTAAAGGATTGTTGCATTTGAGCCTAGGGAGTAATGTTATCCCTAGGTAGACCCATAAACCAGCGCAAGGTTGCATCCTTAAGGGTGGATGGGAACAACTTTAGCTTTTGGTAATAAGTGGTATAATCATAAGTCCTACAAACAACATCAAATTCAAACAAAAAAGTATCAAGGTCCTCTGAGGTTAAGCCATGGAAGTGAGGAAGGGAAGAAGGGCTTATATTCTTCATCCTAGAATCTCCATTAGTTTCTCTCATGGGAAAAACATCCCCATTTTTTGTTTCATCCATGGCGTGGGTATGTGGAATGGCTTCTTCTTCTTCTTCTTCTTCTCCAATAGGTTCTTCAAAGATATCAGGTTGTTCACCTAAGGGGTCTTCTAACTCCCTTGCAATCAAAGACGGAAGTTGACAATCATCGAAGAAGAGTGAAGGTTGACTGTTTGATGGAGTGGGGATATTTATCAAGAATTTTCCGAAAGTGTCTCTACTCCTACAAGGCATGAAATATTTTTTTTCCTTTTTATGTGATTTTTTACAAAACTAAATGCAAAACAGAAAGGAAAGCAGAACTAACATATACCTACTGAATGCAAAATAGAAAGGAAATCAGAAATAACATCTACCTAAACACCTCCTCGACAACGGTGCCAAAAATATGGTGAGCCCTAGTATTGCACCAAGAGTGTTGCAACTTCCAGAGGCTCTTCAGCTTTACTTATCAACCTAGGTTTTCGTACAAACTTTGAGATGATAGTGCTATACATAGTATATGCATTCTACTCATGCCACCCTCAACTAGGTCACTTGATCATTAGGGTTCCAAGACCATTCTTCTATTGAACTCAAAGGAGATTAACTACTGGAAGCAAAATGTGAAGGCTAGCCCTAGTGCAAAGAAAGTAAATGCTTTTCAACTCAAATTTGTAAATGATGTCAACTTGTAAATGCTATGAAAGAAGACAAGACTTATGCTAATTTGCAGAAAGGAAACTACTTTAATTTTACATCAATCATCTAGCTATCAGGGCTTCTTGAAAGAGGAAGACTATCCTACCAATTCACAACTCAAGAGTGCATGCATTTTTTAACTAATTCGCACTTGCAGATTAAGTAAAGTTCTAATTTCCAAATCCATAATGAAAGATCTAATGCTATTTGATCTTGCAGGAACAGAAAAGGAATGAAGGGAATGACCTAGGTGGTACTTCTAGTCATGGAGTATAATTTGAGGGGTCAACCTACTCCTAATCTAAGCTATGCTATCATTGCAGGTCAAAACAGGTTGTTATAGGCCCGAATGTTGCTACAGGATTCATGTACTGCTACAGGAAGTCCTGAAATGCTACAAGAAGTTGGCCAAGAGGGTTTGGAGGGTAATAATGATGGGTTGAAATGATGGGAAGTTGGATGAAGGTTGTGGGGAATGTAGGGAAGGTGATCAACACCCCTAACCAAGATCAACACTTCAAGATGGCTGGATTTATGCTATGGTGGTTGCTCACGGTGACCGAAAAACAGAGATCAAGAACCTGGGTTGGCATGCATCAAAATAGGATGGAGAAGTCCTAGATGGAGTTGGTGAAAGGTTCCCTTGCCTGCAAACCTAACAGACCCACAACAACACATGCACCTATTCCTCTTTTCATTTCCAAAATATTACAACTAAAGGTAGAAAAGATGAATTGAATTTGGAAAACTATCTAACTCATGCTAAGAACTTGATCTATGTGATGAACTACCTGCTAAGCTACAATAATCACATGAGAAGAAAAATACCAAATGTAAACCTTTCCAAGAAATCATAAACAAACTATCTAACTAATTCCAAGAACTTGATCTATCCAATAAACAAGAAATCACACTCTGTTTTTGGGTTGTGACGGTGGGGTCCTCTAATCATGCTCCCATGAGGGATATGCAATAGGGATCACAGTCACATAATTTTTGATGAATGTTACTCTACTAAATTGCAGCACGAATCAACACTCTATGCTAAAATAAATACAAATACATGAGAGGGACTTAGGCTACTAAGGTTGGTCCCTAACCCAAGAGCTTCAGCCCTCTTAAACAAGTTAGCATTGGTTCAAAACAAAGCTTCTCATTATCTTTCCAAAAATGTCAAATACATCATCAAAATAACTGTCACAAGTCCTTTAGCTCAATGGCCTCTTACTTATAATAAAACTTTGAACCCTAATGAGTTCCTTAACATGTTTATTTATACAAAAGGGAGCTACCAATAACTCGCTATAAAATAGGGATATTTGTCTCCCTAACTCGAGAATAGGTGGATCTAGATCTTCATTGACTTGCATTAGCTTGGCTGCCAATGAACTCGACCTGCTTGGCTGCCAATGACACCGAGTTGATGAGAGAAAGAGTGGGGATCTTCAATTTATTGGAGGAGTTAAGGAGGTGGACATCCTCCTAGAATCTCTCTTGTTGTCTACTCTGAGTTCCTGCACTCAAATTAACTCAAAATTGCTCCAATTCCTGCATTTAACACACATTAGGCCACATGACATAGCAACACATCTTTTACTCCTCACGCTAAGCATAATATAACAAAATTTGTAGATAAATGTGAGAAAAGAATAATTTAATAAGTTGGAGGATGGCATTGTGACCCATATAATATACATATTAATGAGCCTCTTCAGGAGGGCGAGATTTTGCCAGTGTCCAAATTGGACAAATTTTATGTCGATCTTACACCTCTCAGCGACATGAATCCGATGGTGCAATTAGAATTTTGATCTGAGTAGCAGATCTTTAGATGACTTGGAGGAGGGAATCTTTGAGGAACCTAGGGGGAATCTAAAAGATTCCTTAAGCCCCATATTGTCACTTTGTCAGAATTCAGAAATTTGCAGTTGATTTTACCCTATTTGATGCCACAAAACTGATGGTGCATTCAGATTTTCCATTTGATCATTTCATTTTATGGCCAATTTTCAAAGTGGAGTGCAGGTGTCAACATTCAATGTGCGAGCAGTCATTTCCATGAGATCCAACGCCGCGAGATTGATGATACGACGAACTTCAGCAGTTTGACATCCTTTTCTTCATATGGCCCCAAGGTGTGAGGTATATGCAATGTGTTCATATACTTATTTTTGCTATGAGATGAATTTTGCTGCATAGATCCCTGTTTGATGTTTGATGTGGGATCTTGTTTTCTTACTTGTTTCATGATTCCTGCTTGATGTGACGCAGAATCATCTGTGGGATGTACTTGTTGTCATGATTCATCATGTTTTGTTTGAGATCCCTTTGTCATCATGTTGATGGGATATTCATGTTGTCGCCATGTATGTCTAAATTGAGATCCCTTTGATGCCATGATCGGTGGGATGCTCATTATTGTCATATGTGAAATTATGTCATACTGACAGGAGTCCTTTTTGAATGAGAGTTCCTGCAGCAGAACGTCTCTTGGAGCCACTCCTGTGTGAGGGCATATTCCTTGTATGATAGAGAAAACACATGCATGTACATCATCACTCTTTTTAGCGCTTAATGCAGCAGCCTACACCATCTTGACACCTAGGCCCGGAAATGTAGTCCCTCCTAGATGAACTCCGTTATCAACGTCTTGTGTCTTATTTTGTTGATTATTTTTCATGTTACTTCTTCTTTACAACATGCATTTATGTTCCTTTATGCTATTTTAAATGCAATTATAATCACATCACGAAAGCAAAAGATCTTGGTTAAATCCAGGAGTTGAGTCAACTCGGATCACTAACTCTAGGAACAGAGACAATATTGAAAGCTTTAAAATGATTTATCATATGCCATATCTCTTGTTGGTAGTTTTTGAGATGCGGTGAAACACAGTGTATTGCAAGGCTTCCAAGGAACTCTAGATGCCATGATGCAATAATGGTCGTGGTTGACAAGCTAATCAAGGTGGCTCACTTTGTGGGGGTTAAATATACCAATGAAGCTAGTGATGTGACTCAAGTGTTCATAAAGGAAGTCATAATATTGCATGGAATTCCCAAGAATATTATCTCAGATAGAGATGCCAAGTTCACTTCAAACTTTTGGTAGGAATTACTTGCAAGCTTGGGGAAAAAATTGGCATTCAACACAACTTACCATCCACAAACAGACGGAAAAATGGAGAGGATGAATAGAATCCTTGAGGACATGCTGAGGATGTGTGTGATGAATCAACCAAGGAAATGGGAGGAATATCTTCTACTTATAAAGTTTGCATATAACAATGGGTATCAGGAATTGTTACACAGTGTTTTGTCATATCTCTTGTTCACTTCCCATACCATATCCCGAAGTTCCAAAACATTGACTATTGTGCAAAATATACATCATGACACACAGACCAAAACCTCCCTGAAGAATTAAAGGAAAATTACCTTGAATCCTTTCTTGAGAAGGCTGCCTAAAAACCTAATTTTTGGAATCAACACATTTTTCTCCCTGCCCACCTGTATTAATGGCAGATTGCTCAGTTATACACTCGAGCTGAACCTCTTCTGACATACTTTCCCAAATTGGAGGAGAAGCTTCGTTCACTAGAACCTTCGAGAACAACGAGATGGATATTGATGGTTGTTGATATGTTCGAGCTCTCTCATTTGGGCCTCTTGATCTTATCATCATGGGTTTTCCCCTTGAGGTGTGCACCTTCCTCCCTCTTTTGTGGATCCCTAACTCCTTGTCCCTTCCTATAAATCCACTCGCTTCCATCCCCAAATGGTTGGTCATTGATTGTTGCATCCCTGTGTTGAAATTATGTTTACATGCTATCCATTCTAGCTTGGAGAAGGAGTGCTTGAAGAGTCTTTTCTTGGAGTTGGAGATTCTTTTCTTGGACTTGGACATCCACCAAAAGGAGGGCTCCAACATCAAGGCATAGGTTGTATGCTTCTTGTTTTAGTTTCTTAATATATACATATGATGTTCACTTTCCATAATTGTGTAAATGTTTACGCTATTAGCTTAATGTTCCTTGATAGATTAAGTAGTTTATGTTTGATGTATGTTATGTATGCCCTTGTACCTTGCATAGTACTGTGATCTTCCTTGCAGGTATCCGGACGTGAAGAACAACTACAGAGTGAGGCTTGGAGCGAAAGACTCAAAGCCATCTCTATGGATTGAGCAATTAGCATCAGAATGAGGTAGGTTTATCCTTCTACCTGCATTTTTCAAACATAAGCTAGGAAAGTGTGTATTAGATTGTTTGGTTTGTTTCTAGACCCACTCATTGGGCTAGAGGGATCACCTTTGTCCACTGAGGGGATTTGCCTTCACAACAAAATGGTGACTGCACTGGGGAAGTTATAGCCTATTCATCCTCATTTCTCATTTGATCCCTTGATCAGTTTGACTAACCATCATGTTCTCAGTTAGTTTGGGTTGATATAGGTCTGCACAATCACTGTTTTCTATCTTAGAGTGCTTAGTCTGGAAGTGTTTATGAAATTATTGTTATTTTTTTCCTTTTTCCTTGACTAGCACATTTTTTTATCTGACAGTCGTGCTTTTTATTAAAGCAATCACGCTTATCCCCTGTTCAATGCATGTTTGGCCTTAACAGTCGCGCTAATCCCTGAGATTGGAAAAATTCTAGGGTTTCTCTATCAAATACCAGTGTGTTTGAGCCCTTTAGGTCATGTTTTGTCCTGCATGACTAGTTTTTGTTGATGTTTTGATTGATTACCTCATTTTATTAGCAAATTTTTACTCCTTTGAACTTTCAAGTGTTTGAGTGCAATTGGATTGATTTTAGGGTTTATAGGTCAATTGGTTGTCTCTTGCCGCTTGTGAGTGTCTTTGGGTCTCTGGTTTGCTAAATGATTAGGCCTGTTCATCTAGTAAAATCACTTGAAACATTGACTTACAGTGGTTTCAGTTTGTCTTGTGCAAAGTTGTTTTTCATGTGTATTAGGTCATCTTGCATTTGAAATCTGTCTTTATCATTTAGCAAACATAGATTACATTGTTTGGTTTGAAAACTGAAATGAGTATATTTTCTTATCTATTTGAAAAAGAAAGTGAAAGATATTTTCATTGAGTGATTTGAATTTGGTGTTACTTTGATTGATGCCTTGTTTGCGTTTAGGAGTATTTTGGATCAAAATACTTGTTTTTTTCTTTAGTTAAAGCTTAGTTGCATATAGACATCTGAAAATCAAAGAGAATCATATAAGTAAAAGTGCATCTTAGTGAAGTGAAGATCATTTTTTGCTTTCAATAGATTGCATATTCATTTGTGAAAGTGAAGTTTATTTTTGCTCTTGCATTTTGCATTTGAAAAAAATTAGTGGAGTCATATTTTTTGATGCATTCTCTTGTTTTATGCATTATTTTCTTTAAATCTCTTCCCTCATTAACATAGAATTAATTGAAATGAAATATTTCTTTTTTCTTATATAGTTGCATACTAGGATTCAGGTGACATTGTTTGAGGCCAAAATTGAAACCCAATTCAAGAAATACTTTAAAATTTACTGAATTAACCAAAGGAGCATTTGGAACTTAATGCAAACATTTAGAGGTCTAGGCTAGAGATGTGTTTTGACGTTTATAAACCTAGCAGTTGTCGTTAACTGCCTGCATTGTATCCCGGGGGTGAAATCTCGTTCCGGTATGGAATTATATCGAAGGTTCTCCAATACTCTAGGGTATATCAGAGGCACTCTAGTATGGTAAGTATATTAGAATTCTCTCACCAAATGCTTATGCATTAGACAACTCTAACACAGACTTGTGCTCCCTGCATTGTCGAGTATATATTGGGAGACCCCACTAGGTTTCTATCCTTTAGCCACAGGTAACCGAGTCATCCACCTTGTAAACGCGATACACTAAGCACAACATTTAGGGAGATCAATTGTCCTACGTTAAGTCCTTGGTTTCGACTAAGATGTATATAACCGTTCACGGATACTTGGTAAACCCTCTTGCATTGTACACCCTTTTTTATTTATTTCTTGTTTTTAAGTTCTAAAATTTAACTGCCCACGATCACATGACTTACCTATGCAATTATCCTTGGCCTCATATTGCCTAATTAATAGTAAATTTTAAATGTAGGCTCAATCAACCACCCCTTATTTTTTTTGAGAAAAGGTCATCATGGCTGAACCATCAAGTTCACCTTACATTTCCCCTTCATCATATGACACTTAATGGTCATCACAAGGAGTTTGTTCTGAGTTTTCACAGTCACTTGAAGCCCAAGGTCTTGAACTTGGAATTGTGCCAAGTATTCAAACCCTTGCTTCTTGTCCTCCACCTCAAGACTCATCATCATCTCAGGAATTAGATTCAGAAACCCCTTAGAGTCCACAAAGGTTTGTTTTATTACCTCTGAATCCACTTTCTGATCCATTGGTTATATCTCCTAACCAGTCGCATAGTTCATACGATAATCCTGGCGTACCTTTGGACTTATCCCCATGACCATCTCAGATTCCTCCTTGCCAATTGTTTCCACCCATGGCTTCAAAAGGTGAGTTTCCAACCTCTTCTCAAGGTCCTCCAGAAGTCTCAGCTACTCATACTCCTGGTGTTGATAATGATTATGAATACGCATTTCCACCTAAAGGTTATCCGTATGTGGGAAGTGTTGCACCTCTGGTTATACATATTTGGCTAAATTAGTTTCAGGTACTCCAAGTGCGTTTTCACTTTATCACAATCCCATTTGGTCATCAGTCGCCATGCCTACTTCTAGTTCGTTTGTTTCAAACGTGGCCTCTCAAATTCCTGTACAGACTATAGTTTCGTCGGTTCCTATACAACCAACAATTACGTTTGGGGCAATTAATATCCCTATAGGTTCCCAAGGTCCTCCATTAAGTGGACAATATGTAACACCACCTATCCCACCGCATGGGGGGTCCACAACCACCTTTGCCTTACGTACCTCTTATTCTGGGTGGAGCTTATGTGAGTGCACCTAAAACTCACGTTACCGAAGCTAGTCAAAATGTTGGCATTGTGCCTTATCCTAGTGGATCATCAATTCCATATAGATTAGGTCAGATCTCGTATCAACAACCTCTTTCAGCGTAGATACCCTACCAACAACCTTACCCTCCATGTGGCTCTCAACAACCTCAAAATCCACCCTTTACTCAATAGGAAGGTCCCCAAATACAGGTTGGTCCAAATCCCTCATTTGGGGCATCTAGTCAAATTCAAGCTGGAACTTATCAGTACCAACTTGGAACTCAACAAATTCCATAAGGAACTTTTCAACAACAACAAGCTTATGTACAACAACAACTTCCTGTACAACAAGGGTTGTATGTGCAACAAGGGCCTTTCCAACAATCATTACAGTAGCAAGGACAACCCTTCCAGTAACAAAACCAACATTTATATCAACAAGATCAACCCTTCCAGCGACAAGGTCAACACCTTTAGTAGCAGAGCTAACAGTTTTACCACCAGGGTCAATAGTTTCATAAGCAACCTTATAATCCATATGTTGTGCAAGTTGTTTATCCACCTTATGGTTCTCAACGGTCTATGGAAAGTCAGTATCAACCTTACCCCTGGTCAAAACCCACCTTCGTGGGGGTAGAATCCATCTTTGTATGGTCAGAATACCCCTCAGTGGTGGAAATATCAAGCTCCTTATGATCAAAATCTTCCACTATGGGGACAAATCCCATACCAACAACGATGGAATCCACAAGCTGGGCCTTATCAAAGGCCTCCCATGCCTTTCAACCCATAATTGTCATTTCTAGTGATGTTGAAATAGTCAGATGTGTCAAGGCTCACTAATGATCCAATGCTTCATTCACCTTATTGGCCTCCAGTTCCTACTAAGATTCCTGGTGATTGTCTGAAATTCGAACAAAAATCTAGAGAAGACCCCTAGGCCCATGTTATGAATTACCATTTATGATGTTCATCTGATTCCTGGGTTGATAATTCTTTTCGTCTACATATTTTTCAGTGCACCCTTACGGATCCTGCCACAAAATGGTCCATAGAGTTGCCTCGAGGTGCTTATCAAGACTTCAATTCTTTCGTAATGGCCTTCCTTACAACACTTCCAGTTACCAGTTCACTATGAGACTGTTACCCATCTACTTACGTCTTTAAAACAGAATATTGCTACCCATATCTCTTATCATATTCATTGTTGGGTCGCTCAAATACCATCTTTTTACCAACCTTTCACTTCACTTTCACTTCACTTTTAAACCATATTTCTCTTTCCCATACCCTTACAATAAACTATTTTCATGATTACATCGAGTTTAGACTTATTATTTTCCAATGCATATGTTTTAGTGTTTTTGAGAGAATTTATGATTAAATTTTCGAAAAATAACAAGTTTTCATTTATATATGGAAGTGGGATGAGTTTCATGATGTTTGTAGGTGTATTTGAACACTTCAACAAAGTCATATTTGACCACCAAGCCTCAAAATCGAATTTCTTCTTCAACCCCTTGAATATCTTATGAAGATTTGGTAGATTCCTTCAAGCATACTTTAGGGAGAAGAACCATGGAACTTTTGATAAGATTTCTTATCGAAGGTATTAGATATTTGTTAGAGGATTTGTAGAGATGTTACTTGCTAAGTTTTAGCACATGGTTGTCACCACATAAGACATTTGTGGAATTAGGAGAGATTTGTGGGTCTCAAACCTTTGTTAGTTATCTCAAGTTTATGTATAAATAGGAGTGCCTCCTCCATTCCAAGAGGAGAACTCTTGGAGCATGTATCCAACTTATGATGGAATAGAATAAAGCTCCATTTTACATAAATTTTCATTCTATAGTTTTAGAGGTAAATTTCTTTAATCATTTAGATTTTGGACTTGATCTCATTTCAGTGATTAAGTTTGGATAAATAAGGACAACCCAGGGCTCCAAGTTGGAGCCTCTTCTTTGTGGACTTGGACTAAAATCTCTTTCTATGCATTCATCTCCTCTTGCTTTCTTAAATCAGTTGTTATTCTTTATGGTTTGATTGGTTTTAATTGAAAAAGAAATCAAAGGAAGGACAACCAGGATCTCTAGAACTATAGCCTCTTCTATGTTGATTATGATTCAGTTAAAATAATTGTTTTCTTATTCATGCTTGTAGATAAGTTTTCATGGATTTATGGAATAGTTTGTCAGTTTGATCTTAGGAGAATTGAGCTCACTCCAAATGGATCAATGAAACATTGTATTTAATTATAAATAGTTTTGAATATTGGTTAGATTTATATGTTGGGTTATAATCTTGATTGTTGATAGGTCCTGTGAAACATTACGAAGATACCTCATGTAAGGGAGCTTAGTGTATTCTTGCTTACAACAACCAATTTTTCTTAGCTTAGAGTCAGTTGCCTACTCCCGCATATATTTTATTGGCATCATCATAATCTTACAAGTATCCCTCATTGATAATTTAATGAAAGATTTTTAAGCAATTAAATTTCCTGACATTTTTGGCATCGTTGTTGGGGATGGTGCTAATGGATTAGGCATTATGAATTTAATTCAATACTAGTATTTTTCTTTGGTTTGATTCATGGAAAAGCTAACTCATGTTGAAAGGATGACTTGGTGACAGCAAGATCTTAGTAACACGGGGACGTGTACAAAGGAGTTAGCTTTGAATCCCATTTTTAGCTGCATATATTAAGCATGATAAATAGGATGCATAAATTTGAATCAATCTTTGCACTATAAGAGTTTCGAACTAATCCATTTACGAACATGAGATCTAGAATGATATTCAAGCATTTGGAGGAGAGCCAAGAGAATGAGAACTATATTGAAGATTGGTTTCAAAAGATGACTAGGCCACAATGTTCTTCCCTTCTTCAACGAATCCTAGCATCTAATCCAAATGTACAATTGTTCTTTCATATCCTAATGAATATTGAGGTATATTTTTCAAATTTGGATGTGAACATACTAGAAATTTTGATCTGTAAATGGCTTCATTGGAAATACTCCTACACTTAAAAAAACAAAAAAACAAAAAACAAAAAACAAAAAAAAAAAACTTTCTCAAAATAGAGTAAGATAGAATAGGAAAATAAAACTAAGCTAGGAGATTTATTTTTTTTTTTTTTTTTTTTTTTTTTTTTTTTTTTTTTTTTTTTTTTTTTTTTTTTTTTTTTTTTTTTTAAGTTTTTGATTTTCAAATTTGATTTCATTTATTTCTTGGAATTTTGGTGGTGCAGTAAGAGCCACCTCATTCACTGACCATTGGCAAGAAGATCTACAATCAAATGGATATTTGTGAAGAAGGAAAACAAGTGGAGTTTAGAGAGCTAAAATTTGAGGTTTGAGATCAATTCTTCTTACTTTAATTCCAAATTACAAATGAATAAAGAAATTGCAAAACTCCTGAGTGTGCTCTCTTCTTGCATCTTGTTGTAACCTAGAAGATTAGAAAGGAAAATTGGATAAGTTAGCCTTCAAATGAAATTTCACAATAAAATTCATGGATTTGAAAAAAATGAAATTTCACAATAAAATTCATGGATTTGAAAAAAAATGAAATTTCACAATAAAATTCATAGATTTAAAAAAAAATGAATAAGAAATATAAATTTACTATTCATTCTAAAAATAAAAATTAATCTCCAACTTTCATATAAATTTGTCTCAAGATAACAAAATAAATATATATATATATATATATATATATTCAAAATTTCTAAAACTAAATTCTTTACTCTATTATTATTTACAAAATTAATAAAAAAAAAAACAAAAACAAAACAAAAACAAAAAACAAAAACAACAAAAACACAAAAAACAAAACACAAAACATTAAAAAAACAACAAAACAAATAATAAAATATAAAAATCAAATGCATATAAAAAAACAAAACAATAAAAAATTATAATAATTAAAAATAAAAGCATGGTAAAGAAACCAAACAACAAAACCCATAAAAAATATATGTAAAAATAATAAACCCACTCCATGATAAAAGGGAAGTCAAAGAACGGAAAAATCTACGTTGCCTATCATTAAAAAGAAACGCAACGCCATTGCATAATATTCAATGAAAGTGTTGGAGAAAAAGACCACTGGCAAGTTTGGAATTCTATTTTGATTTCTGTTTGGGTTCTTTCAACCTGCAAATAAAATAAGAATTTTAACATTCGGGTTTCGATCCCATATAAAACCTGCAAATAAAAAAAAATTATGTTCTCTTTGTCTCATGGTTTTTTCAAAAGTTGAATAAAGTCTTTAATGTCTTTTTCAATAAAGTATGATTTTGACTTATTAGTAAGACATTGAATTTGTAGTTGTGAGTTTACAAGTTCAAACCTCGTGGGAACCATTCACTATAGTTGTGAGTTCACAAGTTCAAACCTCGTGGGAACCATTCCAAGTGAATTTTAAGGTCTATGAGCATGACATCATTTTGAAAATTTAACAATTCATACCTAGTCAATCGCCATGTCATATAGTCAATTGCCATGTCATATGTCCATATTAGCATCATATTACCATGTGGCATCCCTGCACAATTTTTCCATTGTTTCATAAAAACTTTAAAAGGGCATAACTTTTTGATGCGACATGTGTTTGAGACGATTCAAGTGTTGCTGGAAAGATCTCGGTGATATCTACATGACGAGATAGGTTTCAATAGCATTTGAGAAAATAAAAAATGATTATTTTTATGGATTTTACAGCAATAGGACTTGGAAAAAGCAGTAAATCATTAAAAACATGTTTCTGATATGAATTTGCTTTAACCTAGTTTTTGAATCACTTAAATTCGATATCAAACAAATAAATTATCAATGAAACACTAACGGGTAGTCCAAGGTGCACCATTCCCTGAGATGTAAAAAGTGCATTTTGTTTTTATTTATTTTCCTTGAATTTGTTTTATTAACACTAATTATGAATTTGTTGCGTATATATATATATATATGAAGAGGCACTGATCACCTCTCTCCTTCGAGAATCTTACGTTTTATTGCAGATTGTTCCGGGAAGATCAAAGAATACCTATTTATGAACAAGTGATTTTCAAAGACCAATCTATTTTTCAAAAAGGAACATGAAGGAGTCAAGTCCATTTCAAATCATGTCCATAATACCATTTCTACTCTTTCATTTTCCTCTTTCTAAGCTTACAGTCCATTCATCAATTTCGATCTTCCTAGAGCTTAACTTCAAATCAATTTTCCTTTGCAAGTTTCACACTTTCGTGCATCAATTACATTTCAATCCTAACCCATGAATAAAGTCATTCAACTCACTTACAATGTTGAGTTACCTCATTGTCCTTTTCCTTTTGAAAAATAAAGTCTACTTCATAAATGCAAATCTTTCATCTATGGTCCTCTAAATCATTACTTTATGCTCGTGTTAGATGATGGGGGATTCATTAAAGCCCTCCTTCTAGCAAGTCTTCACCCATCGAATTCAGCATATTATCTGGGTTTTAGACTAGAGTTATTTTTAGTACCTTGAGGCTTGCATGCCTTAATGGCAAGTTCTCTCAACAACGAACATTGGGATTACATCAATGTCCCATGTTTGTCGGACCTTCTAGGTGACTCAACTTCAACTCATTTATCAGTACCTAGTAATATGTACTTGGGCATCTTGCCTTGCATTGATATTAATGGTGAGTAGTCTCGTGTTGGTTAATGATATTCATTAATGGTCATTAACAAACAATTTCTTTCTATGGTTGACATCAGCAAAATTTATTCACATAGAAAATAATTATGCCACGATGCAGATATGAATGAAGACTATATGGTTCCATGACACTCACAACATCCTGTAGCAGTGTTACAATAAATCAAATTTTAGCTCCAGAGTTTAGCACCGACAACTTAGTTCCAGCGATAAGACGGTACAAATGTACCAATTTCAGATATCATTCTATGTTCATACAACCAAGCATATCAAATTGTTTCACTTCAAGATCAATGATCCAATAGTAGCAACCAAAAAGATTCTAGCCATACAAATATCTCTCATATGCATAGCTCAGAACCTTCTCAGGTAGGTGAAGCTATGTTGTTTTCCACTCTTTAATCAATAATTCCTTGAATGTTAAAATACATGTATTTGGAAAATTTCCCTATTTGTCCTTTTGTATCCTTCCCTATTTCATGTCATTCTAGGTCTTCCTTATTTGCTACATTTTCCAAGGATGGAAAAGACCTTCAGTTGGGGTGGGCGGGAATATTCGTCATTCCTTATATTCATTACACTATTTGTCAATCCCATATTTCATAACCTCATATATTGTTCACTAACACCTTGATTGACATCCATAATGCACCAATGGTTTTCATATCAAACATACATTCCTAAGAAAAACTACCATGTGGAGGATGTTCCAAATAATTTTGTAGCCATTGAAACATAAATTTTCAATAAACTATCCATAATTTTGTGGTTTTCTATACATAGGATATTTAAAGAGCATGTTTTTCACAACAATTTCAAGAAAATGAGCCTAAAAAGATTGAATTGTTGATGCGCACATTATCGAATCATCATTTGGAATGTATTTATATGCTTGAATTTTCAAGATCATTCTTTGTTGTAGTAAGAATAAGAGTAAAAAGGAAAGTGTTGTCACACAAGAACCAACACTTGCAATGATTATGGTTGTCACACAAGAACCAACCATAAAAAAAATGTTGCTACACCTCAGAAAAGAAGACTCTATCACACAGTTCAAGAAAGCCAATGCAAAGTTGCATGAGGACATGCAACACCTTCAGTTGGGGGGAATGTTGGGTCACTCAAATACCATCATTTTACCAACCTTTCACTTCACTTTCACTTCACTTTTAAACCATATTTCTCTTTCCCATACCCTTACATTAAAGTATTTTCATTATTACATCGAGTTTAGTTTATTATTTTCCAATGCATATGTTTTAGTGTTTTTGAGTGAATTTATGATTAAATTTTGGAAAAACAACATGTTTTCACTTATATATGGAAGTGGGATGAGTTTCATGATGGTTTTATGTGTATTTGAAGACTTCAACAAAGTCATATTTGACCACCAAGCCTCAAATTCGAATTTCTTCTTCAACCCCTTGAAGATTTGATGAAGGTTTGGGAGATTCCTTCAAGCATACTTTATGGAGAATAATCGTGGAATTTTTTATAAGATTTCTTATCAAAGATATTAGATATTTGTGAGAGGATTTGTAGAGATATTACTTGCTAAGTGTTGCAAATGGTTGTAACCACATGAGACATTTGTGGATTTAGGAGATATTTGTGGATCTCAAATCTTTGTTAGTTATCTCAATTTTATGTATAAATAGGAGTGCCTCCTCCATTCCAAGGGGAGGACCCTTGGAGCATGTATCTGTTGAAAATGCAACAAGATGATGAAGCTTAGTGAAAAGAAGTCGCCTTCACTAAGTGGGCCCGCTGGCTATTTTTGGCGCAAGTCTATTTTTAGACATATGGATCATGGCCTATGAGTTGCAAGATGCTATTTATGGATGATTGGTCATATTGGTAAAAATAGATGGACCTCTATTTTTAGACATATGGATGGAGTCTATTTTTAGACTGCCAGTCAAAAAATAGAACAGTTGAATATTATTAGCTCTTAATAATATTTGGACTATAAACATTATCTTATCCTCTTGCAGCACTTCAGTTCGAGCTACGGATGTGGCACATGCAACTGCCAGAAGGAAATATGCTTTTCCTATGGGTTAGTTAAGCTATTGCATGATGGACTTTAGTTAGAACTCAAGTGATTGAGTTTGGTGGAGTTGTGTGTTCAGTTTGACTTAGTTGAACTAGTTGTATTTAGTCTAACTGACAAATGCACTAGTGATGAGTGGTGTGAATTACTTATTAATTAATTCACTAATTATTAACTCATAAATCAACTAAAGAATACATCTGTTAACTCAGTGCATGGACAGTTCAGTGGAGACAAGTGTTAGAGGTGGGTGAAAGGGTGAGATTACTATCAGTTGTGACTATAGCTGTGCATGAGATTTGCACAATCATTGATTGAGATTGCCAATGAGGATTGCGCAGTACAAGCCAAGGGAATTCAAAATTGGATCTCATCTATTCTTAACCTGGATTGTGCGGTAGAGGCAGGCAAACATTGGAAGAGATTTTAACCCGTGACTTGTTCAGATCTGAGCTAGTTTGTGTGTAGCATGTGGAAATAGTACTGAGTACTTGTATGGAGCATTGTACTATGTATTGTTACATGTTTTCTATCATTATAATATACAGATAGTTGGGGGTTTTCAACTGTATGCTTTCCCCATTACATACTGTGTTGATATGTGTGATTGATGTTTCAATGTGCCCATGTGATTGTTTTTTTAATTCCACAAATTGATGATCAATGGTAGAGGAGGTTATGTATTATGCATGCATTCCGCAAATAGTGTATAATCAGGATAATCTATGTGAATAATTGTTATATTATTCAAATTTCTACATGGTATCATAGCAGGTTGATTATCAGATCTATTATTCAAAAAGTGATTACATTTTATTTCTTCAGGCAGAGTCTATAATCGGGCCAGGTAGCCTCTGGATTCATCCTTCTTTTGGAAGGTAAGATATCTGGTAAATGCCCATACAGTCAATCTCTGTATGAGAAATACTTTGTTCTCACGAATTTTAGATCAGAAGCGGTTGAGTTTTGAGCTAGTGGAATTCAAATTTGCTGCAGTGTTTTCTTGGTGTTGAAGTTGAAATGTCTTTCAACGGATTGCGATTGGAGTATGCCCTTGAAGGGAGCTCAAATTATATTGCATGGAAAGACAGGATGGAGGCGGTGTTAGATGACAATGGGTTGAAGGATTTCATAGATGCTGAAGTCCCAAAGCCTACTGATGTTGCTCAAGTTGAGGCTTGGCAAAAGAAGACAACAAAGTGTCGAAGAATTCTGTTGGAGGGCGTGAAGGATCACATTGTATCTAGCTTAAATGGAAAGGCTTCTCCATACTTGATGTGGAAAGCGTTGACAAATTTATTCCAAAGTAAGAGTGACCAGAGGAAGTTGGCGCTCAAGGATAAACTCATAAACATTAAGTGTGAGAAAGGAGACAGTATGCCCGAGTATCTCATAAAGTTCACCCAATGTCGGGATGAGCTAGGAAGTGTGGGTGACTGTCGATGATGAAGACTTGGTGAGCTTGGCTCTCCTTGGTCTTCCAAAGAGTTGGCATTCCTATCATGACTGTGTCAATGGTCAGGAGAAATTGCCAGGATGGGAGAGACTTTGGTCGGATCTTGTGCAAGAGGAGATCAAGCGGAATACCAGGGACGGATCTTCAACAAAGGCATCTGATGAAGAAAATTGTGTTTTGGCTACCAAAGCAAAGAAGGGGAAGAACAAGAAAGCTTCTCATTCCGGTGCAAAAGGCAAGAAGCAGGACATGTCCAAGGTGAAGTGCTTTCACTGTCACCAGCACGGACATTATGCCACAAATTGTCCGCAGAAGAAGAAAAATAAGCAAGTTGCCGGATCTGCAGCAGGAGAGGCCTTAGCCTCACAGTTTGAGCTGGATTTTTCATTGATCGCATGCTTGGTATCAAGTGTGATGGGATCGGTATGGTTCTTGGACAGTGGTGCGTCTTTCCACATGACAGGAGATCGAGATTTGTTTTCTGATCAGGATGAGAAAGATCTTGGAGTGCACATCGAGATGGGCGATGATGGTAGATACAGTGCGACCGGTATCGGTACCATTTCCTTTGAGAGGGAGTCTGATAAACCCTTCGTATTGAAGGAAGTCATGCATGTTCCAGGATTGAAGAAGAATCTTATCTCTGTGGCGATGTTAGAAGACAAAGGGTATGATGTTGTTTTCAGCAAGGGAAAAGCTTTCCTGCACAGCAGGACAACTTGTGAGACCCGGAAGATAGGGGTTCGAGTAAGGAACCTTTATCAATTGCATGTAGATGGATGCGCAACAATGGCAGGCAAGGCAGAAGGATTGGTGAGTGGGATGATGGCGAGTTGTGGCACAAGAGATTGGGTCACCTTCACCATGGAGCCTTGAAGATACTGCAGCAGATCACT